>JAODKE010000138.1:10830481-10846256 GCA_026779605.1 Mormyrus hasselquistii | reverse complement strand
TGACTCCACAAGTTGCTCCAATAATGCTGCGTGAAGCTGTTCCCCAGATCATGAATCACCAAATGATTTCCAGTGTAACTGGGTACAAGAGATAGTTCATTAGTCAAATTTAGCTAACAAAAATTAGTCATAGTCGCACAGGACTATACTTCAAAATTAATGCTGAAATTGCATGAAATACGTTTGAAAACATAATATTAAATAGCTTTTTGTTCTACTGTTAGTCCTTTTAACAGATACAAGATCTTCAGAATCATTCGCATTTCAAAAATGTACCATTAGCCAAGCCGTCCTATTGTTGTAAATTGCATGTTTTTTTCCCCCTCGATTTGCACAACATAAACTGGCTCTTATAACAGGCAGGGCCGCATATCACCGCAAACTCTGGGCCAGTTTGCTCATAAACATTTGACCCCCCGTAGCGTTTCCTCATCACCTCACCTCACTCTGTGGCGCACACCTCCGGCACAGGGGGCATACAGGTTGTAGATGTTAAGGCCGGAGCCGTACACAATATGCTGCACCTCATTCAGCTGGAGGGAGAGAGACCGTAAAACAGACAAAAGTAAAAAGATATGAAGGAGAAGGCCAAAAACGTGCATGACATATACCACTCCCATAAACAGCAGTCGACCAAACATGTGCAGTGATTAGAGTGCTACATCAGAAACAGCCATGCAAATAAATAAAATTAGGAGTAATAAAAGTAACTACAATTTAAATGTGTGAACAAACACATTACAGCTAACAAAATTAGACTCACTGCAGAACTCCAAATTACTATATAGGTGCACCTATTGGACTCGATTTCTTCAATTTCCGATACTCACATTTGCAGAACAATTGGGATTTTGGTTATTATAAAAGTCACATTTCCCATCCTTGCAACAGTACGTCTGCAAATCCATCCAAAGCCTGCAAAACCATCATGATTACATTTCAAAGTGCTCTATAGATGCAGATTTACCATTAAGAAAGGCTTTCTGCATCAAAACTTTATAAACGGACTTAATTGTTGGGGAAAAAAAAACTTAAAATCTTTGTTCTTGGTATCCTTACTTGCTTCCAAGAAGTCCATGGTAGTAAGCAAAGTACACCAAAGAATTGTCATTCATCTCATAACTAGACAGGCCGTTGCCAACCGCAATGCCCTGTAAGGGGGACCGAAAGATGTGTCCATCATCTCAAAATACACAGACTAGAATTGGCTCAAGCAAGTTAAGTCTTTTTTTGTTGCAATAGGGATATCAGAATTACAGAGACATTCAATATATCAATATGGCTACTTGCAAAAACAGATTCAAGTCTAAACTCTCCTAAAATTTTAAAACTGACTCAGATCATCTTTTTGCTCATTTTTGGGAGATAAGGATTGCTTAAATACATTAAGTTTCCCAGTAAGATTCCAGTTCACTCATGAAGTCTTTCCTAACCAGATACCACTAGGCTGTTTCGAATGCTTTCCAAACAATAAATGCCAGTTCGTCAGCAAATTAACAGGTGGTGGCCACAGAACTGTAGAGCTGTACTTCTGCATGATATTTCTTAAAGGGTAGTATTAGTACAGAGCTATACCTAAATTCACAAATTCCCATGTATACAATTAAACTCAACCAAGTTAATAAAAACATAAAACAGTCACAAACTGATGGTGTAGTAATGCAACTGGGAAAACCAGCTACCTTGAGGTTTATGCTACTATCTTCCATCACTCGCTCCGCTAATGTGGGAACATAGATCCCTCCATAGCTCTCCCCCGTGATGAAAAAGTCGTTCTTGCTGTACTCCGGAAAGAGCCGGAAAAACTCCTTCAAGGCTAAGTAGTTGTTCATCGAAACCTAGGCAGCGAAAGTGCAGAAATAAATTGTGAATGCAGAAGCTAAACAAAGCAAGATTCTTAGGATTCTGAAGATTAAAAAAAAAAAAAAAAAAAAAAGTGTCTAGAGTCTAGTTATTAAACACTGGAAAACAAATGTCACATATCAAAATTCTGATTGTGCAGATATTGGGGGAATCTCTCTCTCACGAGTAGGCTTACTACTAACCTCTGTGTCATTGGTAGTGTACATCTTGTCATCAGAGTAGGAAAACCCAACTCCAGCTGGTGACTCCAGGTACAGCACATTGGCAATCTGTTAAATCCAAATCACTTTAGCAGTCAATGCCATTGACAGAAAACGGAAGCAAAATTCTATGTTGGTTTCTTGCTGAACCATAAAAAGATCCATACATTCATAAAGGCTTAGCCTTTATGGACAGGACTGAGGGACAAACATTCAAATACAAACTCCAGCCTCACATGGATATAATTAGGGCTGGGGGATAGAAAATCTAAACCGTATGAAAATAAGAAGCCAATAATCTGTAGATAAGGAATGACAAAAGCACATTAGCCTATCACATCAAAGAAATGAGCACAATTCCAGCCAATCATATGCCATCTTGAGAATGGACAACCTACACCCAATAAACGGAGGTCGATCAAGTCAGAGGGGTACAGCCGGTGCGCCACATGCTTCCGTCGCGGTGAAACGTGTCAGGGATGCACCGTGCTACCAATTTTATCCTTGATCCAATACCAGCCCAACCCTTTCTGGGGCTGAGGTAGGGTCGGGGGTGTGCAGAAGCCAACGATTAAATTTAACAGTAAACTGCTGGCAAATGTGCCAGTTAAAAAACATTTCAACGTTAGAACTGATCCTCAAACTAACATCCAAATCAAAAGAATCCATAAGGCAGTGTCTACATGCACATGATCACTCCCTCGGAGGAAATATAAAGTCATGGAGAAGAAAGTGAGAGTTCAGCGGCCGCAGGACCTTTTAAAAGGGAGCTATGGTGGATAAATAAGGTAATAAGATGATGGTAGTAGGGCTGCACGATATTGGGGGAAAAATAAAAATAAATCACATTGCAATACTTATTCTTTCTGTGATATATATTGCAATATTGGGATTTAAAGAAAAATCTAATTGGTTCAATAGGGTTATTGCAGGGGTATTCAACCAAAATTCAAAGAGGCCACTTATATACATAAAAAAAACGTGCCATCTGCTGTGACTGGCGAATTTGGGTGGATATGTATTCTAATAGTATAATTAATCATTCTAGAAAGATTGAGCTGATTTTGCCCAAATAAAATGGTAATGATTACTTAAATCAGCTCTAAACAGTGCATGAGCATTAAACTAAGGAAGCTTATCGCATATGGGAGTTAACACGAGCGACAAAATAGCGCTGGGTTAAATGGTTAGTGCCGGGGACGAGAATGCTTGTGATTGGTGGTTCGTTCTGTGATCGACATGTTTCTTAGCTGCTGGTGCAGGGCTGCGTGTCGGCCTTGTATCCAAAAACCTTTAAATTATACAACAGACTTTTGTGGACTGTTTAAGAATAATAACCATGTGAGATTTGTTATTTTAGCAAAAACACCAAAGCATTGTCCCTCGCACGTCCTGTAATGTGACTACTGCACGTGCGCACATCGCAATGCCGATGCTGAAACAATATATCGTGCAGCCCTAGTTGGTAGTGTGGCAGTACTTTGGTTATTTAAAATTGGGTACACATGCTTGATTTCATTGGTGGCCAGTCTGTCGATTTCCACCCACCCCGACCGGTGGCAAATTTCTGGGATACTTTCTGTTGCCAGTCTGCCCCAGATGCTGTGTATTGTAAAATCTTTGTGCCAATTTAAACTAGAAATACTACAAACTAAATTTCACCACCTGAAGCATTGCCATCCAGTATAACATGCGCTTACAGTCACAGACACCAGCGATGTCTAGCCCATCCCTGGGAACAAGAAGCGAGGCAGTCGGACCAGCAACAAGCCTTACCGCCCAAGTTTTCTAGTGCTATATTCTACAACATAAAGTTTATTTTTGCATGATTTATTCACTTTGCAGTCCATTCCATTTGTGGTCATGTTTCATGCTCTGAATCTCTAACAGGAAACTCAAGGGAATTTCAAGCAAAAAAAAAAAAAAAAGGCTTGAAGGAAATGACAATAATGTCTTACGTTATATTGCGGAAATTATTTATATTAACCAATATGAAAAATATATACATCTTGATCAAATATTCTGCCATATTGCCCAGCCTTAGATATAATTTTACAAATGACATCTGTGGTCAAGGCTGACAACCATAAAGCACAAGAGCCTGATCATATTAAAATGCCTTTGAAATCACATCTTCAAACATCATAGATTAAGACCAGACTTAAATATTCATTAAGTTACTTATTTGCTTCAGGTGGTTGCACATTTTACACTTCATTGGTTTCTTGTGTTTCACAGCAACTAATAACTGTAGGTTTACCGTCTCATGCAAATTCTTGGACAACTGGCACATCCAAGGAAAAGGGAAAATACCTTATTCCAGGAATATGGGTTGTATATTAGTGAGGCACCATCATCCTGGATCTGCAACAGATAAAATGAAATTTTAAAAGTTAGAACGAATCTCCATCTAGTTGAAACGTTTCCTGGAAAACACAATAAACCATATAACACCTTATTTTACTGATGTAACATACCAGAAAAGGCCCATGTTCGGTAAGAAGACCATCCAAGGAGCTACATCCAGGTCCTCCGTTTAGCCACAGAACAACCGCGTCGACTGCCGGTTTATCCTGCGACTCCACAAACCTGCCCCAGAAGATCACAGGACAAACTGCTCTCAGCCCCACAACTATTACAAGATCGTTATTATAACCCCAAAAAGACTGAAATGTAATGAATATAATTCAACCAAAGACACTTCAAACCATTTGTTTCACTTCTTACCGATAAAAGAATCATGTGATTTCAAGAGGAAGTTTAATGCTCTTCCCACACCAACTTTCAAACAATAACTGCTGTTATAACCATGACATTACTCTTTGTTTTCATCCCCAAATCTTCCCAAGAGAATATAGCTTTACGATTCTATAGCGTGCCTTGGGCAATCCTTTTAGGAGAGTTGTCGCATAAAAGTGAACCTAGCTGTAAAATTTAAATCACAATCGTTGCGCAAAAAATAATAAAGTAACTTATTCTTCACCAGTAATGTAGATGCTTGTTCCCAGAAACATTGAGGTAGCCAGAATATTGTTTGAAGCTTGGTTGCTTCGGCAGTCCTGGAAGGTATTTAATCTCATCGGCATCTGGGGCGCCGAAAACTCCCGATATTCCCCAGAGAAAGTACAGAGCCCAGCGGCACATCTGAAAACACAAGATGCGACAGTGCAAAGTTATCAAGCAACAGCTGCCTCGTAGCAAAGTTATTCTGTTACGTTATCTCAACCAGCAAATTATTTAAAAATAACAATTTACTAGCATAGCAGGACATACGGATCTAGTACCACTACGTATCAGCGCCGTCATAACAACTAAAAGCAAAATAAATTGAATTTAAATTGGTAATGCTTTAATTAAACAGGAACTAAGCAGCCGTGGCTATATCCCAGAGAAACGGTAAAGGTCATTGCTTCCAACACTAACCTTGCTCGGCGAAAGAGATCAATCCTATAAATCAGTCAAACCTAAAACTCGAACACAGGATGGATATAGCTTTTAGAAAGTCATATGACTAGCGGACCTACCTCTACTTCCGCATCGCTGTGAGCACGAGATCTGCAGACTGCGGCGCGTAAGCCCCGCCCCCTCGTCAGCTGATGCAGCAGTTTTTCCTTCCCAACATGTGAAATACAGAGGTGGTGGGGGGGGGAAGGCAATTCTGGCGCAATGTACATTCCGAAGCAGCAGGTGTCGCTAGTCAAAGATATGCTAACTTTGTCGAGAATAAAGAAAAATACCAAAGAAGTAGTATTTTTATTCGGTGGAGAGTGAATGGGACTAAAAGCTGCATAAAAGCAATTATACCAATATACTTTACAAGATACTGGAGTTTGGAGTTACTACAGCGCAGATACTGTCCCGGTGAAGGTAGGAATATTTTATTTGTTGTACAGTAACTATGGTTGCCTGTCATCTCTTTCGTCACGCAGCTATGTACTTCACGTAGCAAATGTTTGCTAATAATTGTAGATGTTTTTAACGGCAACAAGACTCTTGGGGGATGATAAATCGGTAGCTTTTATGCTACGGTTTATCATTTCTGTACGGATTTATGGTGCCGTATATTTATTTTTGGTTATATACGTTGCTTGCTTAACCGTGCAGTCGTTCGACGACATTTTGTAGGTTAGCTAGCGAGGCTAACTAATTAGCCGTCTGTGTTCATGGCGGCTAGTAGTTGCTGGTTAGCCACCTAGCTAACAGATTTCGCCGGTGCGCGTTACAAACATTTTGGTGCTTTTCTTTAACGTTTCGTGCCACGTGAGGCGATCGTAAGGTGCTAATCAACGCGTTACCGGCGCGGGTCATTCCCATTGCATTTTCTAACTCTTTGGACCGGTTCGTGTGCGGTGTTAAATCCACAGAGCATCATTTCACAGGCTCCAGAAAATGGCGGCATGACCGATATAATCTTCCCCGTTACTGCCAGTTGTTTTTGCAGATTTGCAAGAAATTTTCCTATGAAGTTTCATTTCTCCCTGTAACATTGGTCAACTTATTAAACTATATTTGATGGGTCTGATACTAACTTTAAACATCAACGTTGAACTTTTCTTCTAATAGAGAGTGGGAAGAGTAAAAGATCCTTTGGCAAGTCACAAAGGATTCAGCATGGGAATAAAATAAGATATATTAGAACGCTCATCTGGCTGCCTTTGCTTGGACGTCATTCATCATCTAACGCGGGCTGTTTTTTTTTCTAAATTCTGTAATTTAACACAAGAAAAATCCATGAATTACATGCACACGTTTTTCTTTTTCGATAGTTTCAATTGAGTAAATAGATCTGGTTCAGTCGGTTCGACTTGAAGCGGAGACTTGCGGGGACGTGATTTCAGACACGCTTGATCAACCAACTTGTAAACCTATGCGTCAGTCATACATCTATATTGATACGCCCGACTTGCCGAAGTGCAAGTGTAGGCGCCTTACGTACTCTCTATCCAGTACATTTATTTATGTGACGCTTTTATCCAAAGCGACTTACAGTAGAGAGCGGTTGCAGTTTGTGTGCTCTGGAATTTGAACCAAGACCTTTGCGTTGCTAGCGCAATGCTTTATTCTTTTGAGCTGCAGGAGCTTAAATAATATTTAAATAAATGCCGTGTATACAGATATTAATTAAAGACCTTTGTCTACTATTCTGCTTTAAATGGCTGTAATCCAGCAATAAATTTCATAGTAGATTCTTATATTAAACAGCAGTTTAATTCTTTAAGCTATCTTCAAGAGATTAATGTTGTAATGGTGATCATCAAACTTTGCTAAGTATCTATCGTGTGTGTGTGTGTGTGTGTGTGTGTGTGTGTGTGTGTGTGTGATTTGAGACAAAATGGGTGGTCAAGATGGGTAGAAGCGAGCCTGAGTTTTTTTCGCAACTTTTTTTTGATTACTCCCTTATCCAGATGTGGATTTTGAGTCGTACTGAGACAGAGCAACCTCCTCCCCCCAAGATGGGGTTAAATCATTTAACTGAAGACATTTCCTAATGAAGTTGCATTTTCCAGCCCATTTTCATCCATTAAAGGAATGCTTTGTCTAACAGTTTTGTGATGTGTTCCTGTTGGTATTTTTATGAACAGGATTTCTTTTTTTCTTCCTTTCTGTTGACACACTGATATTTTTAGGGCCTGGGACAGTACACACAAACACTGACAAACTTAAACACACAAAACAGTTTAAACACGACGTAAAGAGAGGAAAAAACAAACCAGGCTTTAAGATCGAGCCGAGTATTTGCGCCATGTCTCGGAGGAGGAGCCGCAGTGCAAGCCCCGCCCACCATACCACCAACAGCAATGACCCTCGCGACCTGGAAAGGAGGATTTTTGTGGGGAATTTGCCAACAACTCTCATGGACAGGAAGGACTTGGAGGATCTGTTCAGTCCATATGGGAAGATAAATGGTTAGTAGTCAGCATGGTTCAATGTACAATAAAAACATTTTCAATGCTGACATTGCGTCTGTAGATTTGTAGGCAACCGGTTTGACATGATGTCTTGATACAAGCACTCCAATACGTCTGTGTACAGCTTGCGTATATGGTAGCAAGTTCAATAAACTATTTTGGTCTACCATGGTTTTTTTTTTTTTTTTTTTTTTAAAAAAAAGCAAAAGCGGTAACTGCAGGGATAAGGTTAATTTTTACAAACAATTTTGAGTGCAATATTTGGCTTAAGATACCTCTCAGCTCAGCAAAAACGTGACATCTTACACATGGGCCATTGAGCATTAATTTTGTCATAGCAGGTGGTTATGGCACATAGGTATCCTCAGTGAATCTCCCAAAAACCCCGTGTTCCTTTTTCCAGCCCTGTCCATGTTCCGTGGGTATGGATTTGTGCAGTTTGAGCGAGCCGAGGAGGCGGAGGCAGCAAAGGCGGGACAAAACGGTCGCTTTTATAGAGGGTATAAACTAGGTAAGATTCCACTGACATAGACCTATCTGAACAGCCAGTTGCTGAAGGAAGCAGAGTCATGTGGTAGATTCTGCACCTCGTAAGCAGTCTCCTTTTAATTTGAATGCAGACTTATGACTTGCAGATATTTTGGGTGGCTTTTGGAAAGTTTTGGATTGAAATGGGCAGATCTTGAATTCTGTAGCACGTTGCTTTATGTAGTTTGTCTTTAAAGGCCATTGAAGGTCGTGTCTATCGGTGGACAAGGAGTCGTTATAAAGGGATCTGGAGATGTATCCGCGGACATTTTTATGAGCATATTTTAATGAGTAACAAAGTTTAAAATCGTAAATCTGTGGCTGCATTCCTTAAGGATATACCTTTTTTTTGGGGGGGGGGGGGGTGGTTTTGAGGGTAATGAAACTTGTGTTGAAGAGAGTGGTGATTAAATTAAAAAGAAGAAAAAAAAAACCTTAATTAAATCTTCAGCAATTTCCTCTCTAACTGGCTCTGGTTGTGGTATAGCTGTGTCCTATAACTGCTCTAGGGACGACAATCAGAGGGAGCACTGCTTGGAGTCCCAGCCGTTGACGTTGAGTTATGTGTACTTCTGAATCTAGAATAATGGAGAATCCCCAAAGGCAAAAGATCTGGAATCTTAGCATAGCTTGCATTTAAAAATTGATTCATGGTGATGTAGTTCTTAATGAGTGTTGGTCTATTCCAATATTTGTAAATATCAAGTTCATAAAGTTAAGCTAAAATAATTGTTGCTACTTTTTTGCCATCAGGTTGGAGATTGATAATTCACAGCCGTTTGGTTTTTTACTAGTATAGGATTCCAGTCAAAGAAGAATTTAAAATATCATTAAACATGAGGTTTTAGGTCTGTGCAGCCGATTGTACTTGAGTGATCAGTACCAGTTATTACATGCATAAGCACACAACTGGGGAGTATTTTGGGGGAAAGTTCACTTTATGGATCCAAAACAAAAGTGCAAGTGGGTAGAAACCATCGTGCCAGTTGAGATTCTCTCCTGAACTGATGAGTTTCTGTTCCAATGATATGTTGAACGTCTGGATTGGTTTATTTTCAGATATTAATATGGCAGCGGAGCGACGACAGAGTAAAGCTCACTCCCGGCAGAGTCCTCCAAGAAGGTAATGTAATGTACAGTCACTGTGGGGTGTGAGGACGGATCCTTTCAGCTGCTCTGGTAATCCTGTATTTTCGTACGAATAAACAACTCTGGAGTCATGACAACTTTTATTACTTAAATTAAAAAAAAAAAAGAATCAAGAACCTGGACTTCAGCTGCATATTCAAGTGATACGTTTTCAAAAAATAAATGGGTAAATCAGTTAGTTTTATGCCTGTGTTGTCTTTTGTCTCAGGTTTTATTTTGCTTTCACTTTCCACATTTATACACCTCCTACAAATGATTTGTCTAATATTTTGAGCTCTTCTATAAAATGACCACTGAAGTCGGCATCGAGTTGTGATTTTCTTTGTACCTAACCAGTTCTAGCATTCACTCAATAAACATGATTTAAACCCTGGTAAAATTATTAGGAAATAAAATGTGCAATTCTTAATGTGTGTGGCAAATGTGTTTATGCCTCAAAGCCGATGTTTCCTTCATTTGTCTGAGCCGTCATTTGTGTATTTTGCTAACGTTTATTAATTTAGATTAATCTCACTTAACATAATTTTGCCGTTAACGACATACTCGACAAATTTTAATATGAAACCTTTTAATTGAAAGCTTTAGGAAAAAATTTTGACTAGTGTCCTTTTGATATACTTAAATTAAAAAGGTGCACGGGATGACGGTGGGGATTTATTCTGCATCTCGAGCAAAGCTTTTCTCGCCTATGGAACCAAAAGCGTTGAAAGTATTTCAAACTCGATATTTTTTTATCCGCGTTACTGAATGGGAGGAACGTTGCATCGCTACTCCAGTGTGGAAAGCTGCTTTCATTTCAAAGAAGAAGTTCACAAGACCAGAATCTTCAGGGAATGCTTACCGCCTATATTGGACTATAAATTCTGAGGATGCCTTTCATGCGGAGTGGTATTCTGAGCTTTCCTGGAAGATGCAAACTGCAAGCTGAAATTTGTGTTAATTTCCAATCCATTCGCATATTGTAAATGGCTCAGTACTAGTTTTTTTTTTTTTTTTTTTTTTTTTTTATCGTGGTTTTATTTTTATTTATTTGGACGGTTTGATTCAGGCTGATCCATTAACTTTCCATAAAACTTTGCTTACATTGTTTCTTATACTTTTTGGTTTTAATTGATTTTGACATAGGCTGGGGGGGGGGGTTCGACAAGCTCACAAAGGTAGCAAGGGGGCATGGCCCCGTCACTCATGACAATTTTTGTCCTCTGCAGGCACCCGTATGGTGGCTATGGGGAGAGCCGGGAGCCTCGAGCCCGCACTCGCTCCCCTATACATGGCCGCGACGTGCGTGACCACAGGGAGCCCGGCCGGGAGCCGCGTCTTGGCCACCCGCGAGAGCACGTGCCCCGAGATCCGGACTTCGACCGCTACCGTCCCTCCGAGGGCAGGGAGAAGGACCCCAGAGCCGATCCGGGCTTTCGGTGAGGAGACGGCTGTAATCGTGACCTGGGCCGGTTGCCTGACCAACACCGGTTTGCTGAAACGTCAATAAACCGTTTGTATTGCCTTAGGGATGATAGTTATGACCGATACTACAGAATGGATGATTATTACCGCAAGAAAGAGGACCCCTACGGGGAGAGATACAGGGACCCTTGGAACGGCAGGCGGGAGCACGAAGGCAAGTAAAGGCACTCTTTGAGCCAAACTTTACAATTGGTATCCGTTAGCACCCGTTGGTAGCTGGTAGTAGGCAGTGACTGTTCAGCCCTTCTGCTTTCAGACGACCGGCCAAGGATGGAGGAGAGGCGACGGAATGAGCTTTACCGACAGTATTACGAGGAGCTCCAGAGACGCTACGACTCCGAGCGGCCCGTGGATTGCTCTGTGATCGTGGTGAACAAGCAGCAAAAGTGAGTGAGTTTTGTAAGAAGTTTCGTCAGTTGCGGATTAGGTGCTTCGCTCTGTCGCCCTGCTTCTCACGTGGTCAGAACCAGCTAGATCTTCGGGAGACATGGGCTCCTCCTGCCCGCAGCAGCCAGAGGTATAGAGGCATCCGCCTCTGAATGCCAGCGGAAAGTCTGAGCCGCCTTGCTCTCATCCTCCCTTCAAGGGAGTACGCCGAGACGGTGGGCCGGAAGGTGCGTGACCTGGGCATGGTGGTGGACCTGATCTTCCTGAACACGGAGGTATCGCTGACACAGGCCCTGGAGGATGTGGGCCGGGCACGCACGCCCTTCGCCATCATCATCACGCAGCAGCACCAGGTGCACCGTTCCTGTACCGTCAACATCCTGTTCGGCACGCCACAAGGTATACCCACCTTCTACGCGAGTGTTTCACTTAACGCGTCGCTTAATGATGGGGAAGTGTTGTGAGAAAGGCGTCGCTAGCCATTTTCATCATTGTGACATCATCATACAGTGTACTTGCACAAACCTAGATGCTATAGCCTACTACACACCTAGGCTATATCGTGTAGCCTAAATAACAATAAAAAGTTGTGCATAGTAGATACAATATAGTTGTCGTCAAGTATTATGTGCTGTACATAATACTTGACATTTTTTTTTTTTGTGTGTCTCAGGGAGGTATCATCTGATTGGCATTTGTATATTTATTACATGAATATAAGGCAATAAAACTACCAAAAAAATGAAGTAACTGACAGGGACAAGATTACATCGGTTAGAGGTTCTGAATGTTGGTTTTGATTAATTGCCTAGCCTTATCCTTGGGTTAGGTCATTTTACTTTTTAGGGGAAAAAAATAATTGTGCACATTACTTGAGAGAACCAAAACTGAGAGGCGTGTGTGAGAGAGGGTACCAGTTTGTCTGTCATTTCATTCAGTCGTCTTATCACACGAGTTACTCTTCTTTTTGTTTCATTTCTTGTTCAAGAACCTATTTGTGGTCAAATTGTTGATCATTGTGAGCCTTTGGAGAGGCCCTTTCTGGTCATGTTGTCTCAGTATTTAGCCACCGGGCAGATTCCTCACATAGCTCAAAGTGATCTTTACCTTTCAAACAAGTCATTCATTGTTGTGATTCATTATGTATTGGAGCAGTACAGGTTTGGCAAGTACACAGCCTAGATCTCAGTTTTGTTTTGGGTCTGAATCAGGGTCTCGCTAATAGTATAATTGTATACAGCTATTGTTTTGAGGCTAAGTGAACTAGCATTGGTTTTTGTTAGTCTGCACCTTCCTGCTAACGCTGCCACTTCTTCTTATTGATGTTGCAGAGCATCGCAATATGCCTATGCAGGACGCTATGGTGCTCGTGGCACGCAATTATGACTTGTTCAAGGCCGAACACAGGGATAAGGAGCGAGAGGAGATCGCGCACAAGGCCGCCAAGATGGCGGACGTCGTGCTGATGCGGGAGCACGAGCGTGAGGGCCACCCCATCTCCCTTCAGCCAGTCATCACCCTGTTGGCGGAGAGCAGGTGGGTTAGCAGCTAGATGCGACGGCAAACATGGTGGGCTTGACGGGAGCGCCTGGGTGCTTCCAGCTGTCTCTTCTCGATTTGACGTCCATCCACATTACAGGTTTCTTACTTTGGAGGAGTTGGATAGACTGATTGACTATCTGAGGGACAAGAGAGACCGTCTGGTGAGGAGCAGCGGCGACCCTCATGCAGGTACTAATGCCGGAGCTTCGATTAGACACACACCCCCGTGATTTTTCCAGACCTGGGTCTTCGCGTTGTCTTCTCAGCGTTGGCGACAGCTAAATATTTAGACGTCTATTGGTCTTTTGTTGATTTGTCGTCTCATTCTGCAGGGTCTCACCAACCTGCCACAGTCTCCCCGCTGGAGCCTCCCCATCCGCCGGTGCCGGCCCTTTCTAGTGGGCCTCACAGTGTCCATGGTTCCCATACGCCCCACCCTTCCCATACTGTCACCCCAGGCCATACCCCTCATTCTTCTCATACGGTCCATTCGGCTCATACGGTCCACGCACCTCCCCCAACCCACCTGACCCCACAGACCCACCTGGTGTCATCCTCCGTCTCCAACCCTCCTCCACCATCCAGCCATCAGCAAGAGCTGCAGGCCAAGATCCTCAGCCTGTTCAACAGCGGATCCGGTGCCGCCGCCGCCGCCAACAGCGGCGTGGCTTCCCAGTCTCAAGCATACGGCAGCCCCGCTGTCAATCAAAGCACCAATCTTCCTCCTGCACTGGGGCCCTCCAGCCTCGCTAAAATACAGCAGCCCCCCGCTCAGAGCTCTGGCATGATGGCCGCTCGACCGGCGCTGCGCGTCACCCCCACGCAGTATGGCCCGCCGAGCCGCATGTCCACCCCGATGGGAGTGCAGAGGCCACCCACGGCTGGCACTGGGATCAACTTTGACAACCCAAGTGTGCAGAAAGCTCTGGACACTCTGATTCAAAGTGGACCTTCCATCAACCACTTAGTAAATGCAGGCAACGTCCAAACCCAAGGCATCGGTCAACCGGCAACACTGGCCCTGTATCCACACCACTACTGAGCCTGCTAGCATACTCCTTTAGTTTTTACAGATAATAGTTTGTAAAATAGTGAGATCTTTGATATGAAAGTGTGTTTGAAGTCCAAGCTATTTTTGGGGATGTGGGGGGGGGGGGATTTGTCCCTGCATTTAAATGTCCCCTCCCCTTTCTAAATTTCGGTGTTGCGTTCTGTGTATCTTTTTTTGGTCATGTTTGTGTAGTCAGTGCTGTTGTTGTAACTCGCTTTATTTCATTTTACCAGTTGTGGTTGATTTAAAGAAGTTGTGTTCCACATTGCATGCTTGAATGTAGACTTTGTCCATACTGCCTGGAATTTGGAAGATGCGGTTTTGAGTGTTGGACATCGCCGGTACTGTAAATTGTTTTATACAGTCATTTTGCTATTGTGTATATAGACTCTTGGCTATATGTTGCTTAAATAAACTAATTCCAGGTTTCTCATTATTTTGTCTTTTATTTTAAGACATTTTTGCACTTGTCCAAAATGGAGACCTGCTTAATTTTGTGGTGAAGTGAAGGTTACGTGTCATCCCTTTGTTATTAAAGAGGATTGGCTTTGGGTTCGGATCCAGCTGCTTTTTGCTGCTGTCTTAATGAAGAGCTTTATATGACATTTTGTAAGGAACTTATTCATAAACGCGTTGGTCTTTTGTGTGTGTTCTGTTAACATGCCTCAGTACAATATCTGCATTTAGAGTTTAAAACATTGGAAAACCACATTGAGTTTTTTTTTTTCTGAAATAGCAATTTTGTTTCAGGTCTTTATTTTTAGGTCAACAAAAGACGTGAAGAGCATTTAAATGGTGAGGAACTGGATTCCTCTTTCTGGTCTTCAGGTTTCATGTGTGTGTAACTTTCCTCCTTGCATGAGCAGTGTGCCTTTTAGCGATTGATCTCTTGGTTTTTCTCCATCGGAGATTCTTATTGTTTTGAAGAAAGCCGGGAGACCTGGCTTGGGGACCTTGTATCTGTATGATGGATGGTAAAGGGATGTTTAGATTTACACATTAAGCGGATTTGAGAATTCACAGGGAAGTGTAGCGTGACTGAAGAAGGAAAGTTTTTATCTAATTGTACTTTTAGCCTAAAATACGTTTTGGTGGTTTGTTTCTGCACAAGGGATGTGCTGTTGCACACAACTGCTCTTAACTTGGGTATCATTCTTAATAAAATAAACCTCATGTTCCTCTAGGGAACTGCAAGTGATCTTTCAGCAACAAAGAGGAAACTAGTCTTATGCGGTTAGAGATTTGTTGACATCTTAGTCTAGTGAATCAATTAAAATTCTTTGCTGGAACAATTTTGTCATGAAAATTTTTGACTGCCAATTTGCAGAGTTCTGCAATGCCGTATGTATAGCTGCCATGTATTATCATGCAAGTAATTTGAAAGGAGGAACTCATGGGCAAAGCTGTAATAAAATTTATTTAGTTTATTGCATTTTCTGCTGACAAATCTATAAAATGTTACAGGAACGCCAGAAGCCATAGATATAGAAGCAATTGAAATGTAAGATAAACCTACAGTTTGCGTTTAATTTTCAATATATCGAACACAAAGGATACGTCTATCTCTTTAAATTATTCAACCTACAACTGACACAAAAAATAAACATCTAAGCCAACTAAGTTTTTTTTTTTTTGTTAATTACATGTCCCACCCCCCCGCCCACCCCCCCCCACCCCCCCCC
>JAODKE010000138.1:10783823-10830381 GCA_026779605.1 Mormyrus hasselquistii | reverse complement strand
CCCCACACCCAGTATCCATCCCTCCCATACCCCCACACCCAGCCCCTCACCATTTCAGAGTTTGCAGGTGCACACATACACATACAACTGAGAACACAGGAACAAGTAACATACCTACAGTAATACATCTACCTGGGGAAAAACTTAAGCGTGAATGTCAAACACCAAAACACAAAGTGATTAAGATATATCTTTTTTCTTTTTTTAGGTCTACATCCATCCATATTAAGACATTCATACAAAATATATTACAAATTTCCAGTGGATTAAAAATGAAAACCAAATTCAATATCAGCTTTTTCGTGGGATGCTTTGTTCTGTGTCTTTTAAATGTAGGCTGACTCCTTATTCCATTCTACACTTCAAATGTTTGCTTGTTTGTAAACTATGTTGTTTGATTTAATTGTCTGCTGATCAAGTAAATAAAATAACTATTTTGTAGAAGAGAATGGATAGTGTGCAGAAATAAGAAGATGGACACAAGCTGGAAAACTGCACATCCTGCTTTAATATTAGGTCCATTTTACTTCATACATTTGTATTTATATCAACGTACCACTTAATAAAACCTCTTTCACAGTGTTAAAAGACATCAAAAGTTGTTTTCATTTTCATGTTATTTGCTTTTTTATATTTGTTTTACTTGTATATTGATAACTATATTTCTATTGTAATTATCAACACTTCAAAAACTCCAGGCAAAACCCATGCATAATGAAATATAAGAATCACATCATTTTTAAGCAATATCCCTATGGGATAAATAATTTTTTTTCTGATTCTGATTTTGAGCTGCAATAACCTGAGTATTTTTAATCCACTGGAATATGGGACTTCAACACAGGTACAATACTGTCAAACAAACATAACAAAAGTACTTTGGTAATCAGTTTATCTTCAGTTAATATAATCTTTTGAATAATAAAAACAAACTACTTCCATATATATATATATATATATATATATATATATATATAGGTTTTATATAACAAAGAAACAAGCCTGCAGCTGACATATTGATAAACGATTCCACTGATTGACCAATTTTTTTATATATATTTTTTTTAAAAAGTGCTCACAATTACAAGCCTGTATTGTAGCTAAATCAACAAGTGAAAAATAAAATACAGATTTTGGATAAAGACAGTAATAAGAGTAACACACCTAATTAATCAGAAGCATGCATCAAGTGACACAAACGAAGGGGCCTGGCACTGTGCTGGACATTAGGGGGCCTCCAGTGGTCTCTCATGGCAGCTTCGCCAACTGGGGGCAGGAATGTAGAGACTCCTCTGCTTCTCGGTGGGTATCTAGTGGACCAGATCTCCCTGAACTTGGCTACCGTTCCAAGTGGAATCAAGCAGCCAGAGTAACACTACAGCCCTTACCACGATTGATTTTGATGGTCTGTTCCCCGCCCATAGATAAAAGAGGGAGGATGCTCAGACAGTGTCCCACTGCAGATATTTGGGGATGGGGGGCTACTGGGTAGGGAGGACGGGCTGCGGGGTCTGTAGACACAGTTCCAGCAAAGCCCAGGCCCATTCTGGAAGCGCTCATTTATAGTCTTTGATCAATATTTAAGAATTATACTGCAACCACATGTGAATACAGTGCAGAGAGATCAGGGGTGGGTTTCTGGAGGGTTGTGAGATGTTTGTGACAGGTGGTTCACAACACAGCTGATGACATGTAATGTTACAAGTGCATGACTTTGAAGTGTGCCTTTTTGTCTCTGTCATTCTGCACAGGAAATGTGATCATGGAAAATAACTCCTGTCATTACAAGCCCCGTCTTTCATCTCAAGCACCCTTTTGTTACAGGAGTTAAAATAATAGGTTTTGCATTTAATAAAGAATTGCACACGTGTATTTTTCCCAAGTTCGGCATCGTGGTCACAGCCTGCATTATGCACTGCGTCCACTAGGGGGAGATTACAGTTACGATAACTATTTAAATGAAAGACACAAAAGGGGACTTTTTTGCTTATTCCCGCCTCACGAATGTATAGTTCTTTATCTACAAAAAAGTTAAGCCCTATTTAAAGTGCTTTTCGGTGTGTCTCACAGCCATCACGGAGGAGATTTTTTTTTTATTTCTAAAAAAGCATGAGTCTTTCAGAGCAGGGCAGGAACATTCTGTCAGTTCTTCTGTTTATTAATGTAACCACAATGATAGATATTCATATTTCATACAATACAGTTAGCAAGTTAACGTCTCTTTCTATGCAAAATTAAAAAAAAAAAAAATACTTGTATCACTAAATAAAATAACTTCCTATGGATACATTTACAATAATAAAACAAAGAAGGTCAAATTGTGAGAAAAGCTCTAATATCCTACTTCTGCTGCATCATATACAAAAGCCTGACTGGTGAAATTTTCACTCCCTTTCTTACAATACTCATTCACCTCTGTTACATTATGTAAATAACATTAAGACAGGACTGAATACAATACTGTGATCACACTTTTCCTAAGTCCCCACAAGGACACCAGCCAGCAGTACTGCGCTAAGCGGACATCGCTCTCTCCATGCTTTCCTGTCTTACACTTAAATTTGCCACATCAAAGGAACCACAGAAACAAGCACAGCCACAAATACCATGCAAAAGGGAATTGCAAAACACTAACTAAGCAAGTTCATTGCCTTTTTTCCCTCCAACCACCAAGTAATCTAGCAATAATTGTGAGTAGCATTTAATGTCAGGTAGTACTTCATTAAAAATGTGATGACGTTTGATGTAGATGAAACACAGGTTTCTGGCAAAGTGAGTCTTGCATTTGCATTGGCCTGAATTGGAAAGAAAAGCTTAGTCCAGACTACAAATTTCCTGTTGTCTTTCAATTTCATTAAATTTGATATCAGATATCCACTTCAGGCAAAGGAACTACAGCTCCAGATGCACGTGGGTCAATATTACCACAGTCTTCTGTCTATCGACTTTAAGCATATGCCAGTGAACAAAGAGTGCAAACAGTGTAGCTGTTTAAACGCTAAAATCCAACGACAGCAGTCTTTGAGGAGTTCTGAAGCGAAAGCGAAGGCAGTAACTTCAGATGCAACCTAGGAATGTGAATCATGGCATGGAACAATCAGTCCAGATTTGTGGCAAGGGGACATTCTCACAGTTTTAGTTAAAAACAAAAATAAAATCATTTAACTTGTGGGGACTTCAGTTACTCCCTGGCTCCATAACATCATAAGTTAATACTTGATAATTTCTTTTGAGGAAAAAGCTTTTATACTTCAAAATCAAACCTGGTTTGGAAAATTCTGGGAGAAGAAGCTCTGGGAGAATTTTCTATTTATGTATACTTTATGTATTATAGGAATTTCATTATTTATATTAGCAGCATTTGCAAACATAAAAACCCCTTGTTTAAAAGCTCTATAAATAATTTCTCCTCATAAAAATTCTTTTATATACTCAAGTATGGGTACCATGCCTCACACTTCCCTTCAGAGTACATAGTTGCGATTGTTCACTAATAATAAATTAATAGTATTATATGAAATCTACTCATAAAGGATCTGTATAAAAATAAAACAAGAGATGTGTCCATATTAACCACTTGTACATTCATTTTAAAATAGGAGCACATGTTCCCTATATTCCCAGATGGGCATTCTGGGAAATCTAATTAAAAATTTATCGTTAATAGTAACTGCTATTGGTTCCAAAGATTTTATAATTTAAATAACTAAACTATTAGTTATTTGAACAAGTACTGAAAGCTTTTCCATATGTTTGGTAATACATCCCTAGCTTCTGCGTATGTAGGATAACCACATAATTCAGTATTTGATTCCAATATGCCAATTGACATTTGTTGCATATCATTAGGGTAAATATATTAAAATATTTTTTTTATATGGCTCAACAGATAGGACTATGTTTGGCAATATACTCCCAATAAATAAATAAATAAATACATGAATAAATAAATAGATAAATGTTTATCTTTAAAAATATATTAATGGTCAGTTATTTATAGTTGCTAATAGTTCAAGATATATTTATATAGACTTTATAAACTTTTATAGAATTAATTTTTGTATAAATCGTTTTTGTATAGCTGGTGTCTTTATACACATTGCAAATGTAGTGCGATTAATCACTGCTGGATTTTCTGTAGGAGACGTGTTCAACGTGCCACCTAATTCACGTGGAGTATTTTCATTTGCACAGTGGAGCAATCACTCTATGCACAGTGTATAACCATTCAGATGTGTCAAAGATACCGTAACATTTACTATAGTGAGAAGAACAAAGCTGCCTCGAAACACTACATGTGCTTGAAGCTCTTAGTCACAAAAATACTACATTGATATTTAACTATGCATCTGAGTTTGTACACTATTTACAGAAATCCGCAAATGGGGTCAGGGGTGAATGCATCTCACAGAAATGTTGACATCAGGATTGCACACTTTCTTGCTCTTGCTTCTGGCCTTCACAGGGGTTTGCAAGAATGCCGTCTTGCTGTACGACGGCGTGTCCCTTTCCCAGGCATTTTTGGCACTGCATTTACTGGTGCTCGACTTCACGGCCGTTGAGGTTGGCGCCATTTAGAGTACAGGTATAGCTCCGAGAATGAAAGCAAAACACAGTCAGGGCAAATCTCAGGCTGCCATCTAATGTGTAATGTTCATGGATGAATCTCAGGGACCAGAACCATGCAGGACACTCCTTGGGCACCTCATGACATGTCCACTCTGACCCGCTTCATGGAACCTTTTGACAGCTGCCAACGGGGAGATTCGCCATCCCCAAGGAGGAAACCTCATATATGGCAGTGACTCTCCTGCTCTTTCACTGTCTGCACCAGTTGGTCACAATGGCCCCCCGTCCCACAGCAACTGAGACTGGGGGTACCGGGAAAGTGTAGGGGAAGTTATGGTGGGTTTTCTTCGAATTACGAATCGTTTTGGGGTAACTGAACTCCACCGCAGGCATTTTACAGGAAGACAACTATGTAACAGATGACACTCCTCAAAGAATCTTCACTTCCCTAAAGCCATCATAGTGCACAAATCCTTCTCAACGCTCCCGAAATATCTGCTGAAAATGCCTCTTTTAATATCAAACCTAAATCGACCGAAATATTGGGGGGAAAATTTTCCCCACGATCTCAAACTCCCACTGACCCCCTTCCACAAATCCCAGTCTGAGTGTCAGGGCAGGTAGAGCGATGAGGAGACAAGTACACACCTCCTGGCTGTGTCTAGAACAACAGTGTAGGTATCTGGCAGCTGAATGGCAGAGGACTGGCTGGCATCTGTGATATGTGCTGATGTATTATGCGAGGACTAGACAGCTGGTAAACAGGCAAGCCGAAGCCTCATTAATCAGCCACAGGAGAAGTGAGAGACAGGGCCAGTGGCACCTCAGCTATCAGCCGCTTATGACATCGTACACTTATGACATTGTACGGTGAGTTACATCCAAGGAGACCAAATGGGAAGTGGATGGCGGAAATTAGTGAGAGAATAAACGTGTTGGGTAAGAAGGTGAATTGTGTCATATCGTATGGGGTGAACAGCAATGTAAGGCTAGGGTTTGGGCTATTGCTATTGAATGGGTCAGCTAGCGATGGATCAGTCTGTGGAGAGGCAGCAATGGAGAGGAGAGAAGGGGGCGGGATGTGGAATGCTGGGCCGATCTCTCAGGAGTAAATAGTGATGACCTCACGTCCTCCACCACGCACAAGGAGGACCCGATTGAGACCTTCAGTCAAGACCTCTAGGAACTCCATGTCTAAGATAGTTCGAGTTAAGGTATCAGCATGAAAAGAACAGATTCTTTCATGAATAGGTTTAAAATCCAGATTCAAGTATAAAGTTGCACTGCTAAATTATTAATAATTAGCTAAAACCATTTTAAAAAATCAAGTAAAATAATTGCTTTGAAAAAAATAGGCAGAGGGATGACTTTTGTAAGACTAAACATATGTTTAAGGAAATATATATGTAATTACAAAGCATCTGAAATTTATGGCTGGCATGTTTTTCTTTCTGAATACTAAATATCATTGTCTTTCATCATTGTAATGTTCAATTGTTTGGAAACAGAAGCCATGAGAACTGCATGCCATCACAGTATTACTGAAAAGGATACAGTTTTCATCACCGGTCCGGTTTTTGGGTGGCCCTGGCATGTTCAGGAGGACCAGTTTGGCCTCTTGGGACTTCTTAATGATGACTCCGTTCAGCTTCAGAGCTGTGTGCATGCGTCTCACATTGGACTGGTTTCTAACGGAGCAAATGGGAAAATTATTATTATTTTTTTTTAAATTATGCTCATGTGACTCCTTACTGAAATGAATGTGTGACAACATCAGCATTTGAAACTCTTGACTTTTTTTTGTAGTCTAATGTTTTTCAGTCTAAAGCTGAAAGATTTAGATTATTACAGGGTTCTGGTATGACTGTGGCTTTGTGATGAGATACAGAAGAGGCTTCCAACCTTCATTAGACCAGCGACCCATAAATGAAAACAGGCCAGAGCGCTGGACTTCTACCACTAGGGGGCGACGGAGGGGCATGGATACCCTGACAGTAGTCACATAAGTAACTAAGAAATAACAAGTATTCCTAGTTGACTATTCTTTGTAAACCAGATAATCATGGCAACATTTCATCAATTTAAAATGTGTTTTTGTGAACTCCCTGACATTTCTCTATGAACCTCCAGGGGGCAGCCCCCAGACTGAAAACCCCTAACATTCCCTTAATTGTGTTTATGTCAACAAATGTCTTGAAAAGGCTTAAATAAATACTTACAGGTTCTCCCACTCCCTGTGGCATAACAAGGAGAGAAATACAACCCAGTTAATAATTATAAAAAAATGCGATGCCAGGAGTTTAATGGTAAAATAGTTCTGGTACCTTTGAACATTGGGGATGGTTGTATATCATGCAAAACCGCATTTTTTCCCAGCTGGAAGCAGCATCACATTGACAAAATTGCATTTCCCATATATTGTACATCTATTTGGAGTTTATAATTGGGCACAATGAGAGTCTTGACCGAAACAGGCTGCAATTTCCTCCAAAAGACAGACAATGCAGTTGACAGCTAATGCTGCATACTGAATACATCTACACAAATACGGAACATTTACACGCATATACATAAACACATGGTCGTCTTAATGGGATCAAGTGTCAAACCTGCCCTTGTTTGTTATAACTCTGGGACGCTGCTTCAATTTTGGGGCAATCGGTCTGATAATTTATTCACTTTTAGTTTATCACCCATACAACGTGGATTTGAAACAGATCTGTCAAATGGTTCTTGAGTTCTTGAAACGTTAGCTCTGATAACCGCTAATCAACTAACTCTAAAGTTTCATTCAATAACACTAAACTGATAAACCACAAACAAAATTTGCAGAAGCTAAAGTTAACAGCTACAGTAACTGCTAACTTTTGTGATATGAATTAAGCTTTGGATTTTGGCTATGAAACCCTTAAAAACATACATAGAGAGGTAAAATTTTAACCTGATTTATATCATCTGTTAGACTAGTGTGATTACCAGGGGATATTTAGGACTCAACCAAATGGATATCGTTGGATTCTGTAGTGTCTCCGGAATAAATCTACACTGAAATTTTTTCTATGGTATTCCATTCCGAGATACAAGCATTTTTGTCAGAGAAGCCCTATTTTTCAACTGGCCCATGCTGACATTTTGCCCTCAGTGAAGCTGCTTGGGGACTACAAACATGGCGCCGTTTACCTGTAGCTAGGAAGGAGGTTCTCAGCTCTTTATTGGTCTATAGCCCTGTCAGTCAGAACTTGGAAAATACAACTGTATCATGAAACAGGACTTCTTGTTTAGCTGGATAAATGTTAAATGTAAGGGAATGAAGATAAAGTCAATTTAAACTACCGCATCTTAAATCTGCCATGTTATCTGACTAATCAAGAAATCCAGGGGGGTGTTCCACAAAGCATGATATCTTGCGTAGCTGGATAACTTGTTGGACTTAAGGTGGTCTGGGTTAAATTGGCTTTACCTTTGTCCACTTACATATAACTCAGACTACCTTAAATCCACCAAGTTATCCAGCTAAGCAAGAAATCCCGCTTTGTGGACCACCCCCCAGCTTCATGATACAGGCCTCTGTTCTCCGCTTAGTTCAAGGTACCCCAGTTTATTAAATGGATTTTATCTTTGTTCAGTTACATTTACCCCAGACTACCTTAAATCTGACAAGATATCAACCAATCAAATTTTGTGTTTGCCAGTAGCCAAAGGGTGCCAGATAGACTAGCAGACACACTCACAATAGATAGGAACAAATATGTATGGTTTTAGGGTTTACAAATGTTTTTTTACTGTTAAACTTTACCTGCTAAAAAATGTTAGCAGATTTACAGTTAATGAAACTGAATTTAGGAGAAGCTAACTGGTCTGCTAACAGTTTTCAAAGTTAGCAGAAAATGCTAACATGCTAACTAAAAAGAACCCTGCTGACCACTAGTTATCAGCTACTAAATGCTGAAGAAATTGCAGTGGCAGCAGAAAATTAGTATTAATGATGCCGAGGAAAAACCCTAAAAAGCTATTTTGTATGTGAATAAGAATGGATAAACAGAAAGACTGGATTGGCTAAGAACAGAATGACAACATTGTTGGGTTTTCCAAACTCAGCAGTGTGTCATGTGTTTCACAGAGGGCTTCACCACCCCAAAGACAGGAAAGTGGTCAAGGTTGTGACATTATTTGTGCGAACATTTCATCTATTAGCTTCACTCAAAGAACCAAGAGTACACAGACTGCAGCAGCACAGGAAGTTAAGGCATGACTGCCAGGGTAGACAGACCACAGTAGCACAGCAAGTTAAGACCTAACCACCAGTGTAAACAGACCACAGTAGGAAAGAAACTTAAGGCCTGACTACCAGAGTAGGCAAACCACAGTAGGACAGGAAGTTATGGTCTGACTGACAGGGTTGACAGAACAAAATAGCACAGGAAGTTAAGGCCTGACTCACGGCTTCATGTTGAATATATCCTTGATGCCCTCTGGGGTACCAGCTCCGGGTGGCTTTCCTTTGTCACCATCGAACTTCTCCGTCCACGTCATGTGGACCTTGTCCCTGGGGGTCTCGACACTCTCGGTTGGTGATTGAAGGCTGGTTGGGGTTGCTGCGGTGTTCTTGTCGTGGATGAGCTGCACCTGTTGAGGTCAGGGTACGTCAAGAGACTGAGAGGGTGACATGAGGCAGATCACAATGGCTGGGGGGAGTGTGGGGGTGCGGTTAGAGGGTGGGGGGGGGCTGTCAGAGGGACGCCTTTTTAACTTCATGACACTTCATGCCATATGCTCCCTTTTGACCCTCCTTTCACAGTGTTTACAAGCTAAAACTAACCACGTTTTCACTAGATGAAACAAGCACACAGACTGATCCATGGCCTGAAAACTTTGACTATGCACTAAATAGTTATCGTTATCCATTATTAAACTTGATAACCATCAATGCAGCTTTGAGTAATGCTTAGTAATACATAAGTAATGTTTTTTGACAACGAACAGTCCATCCCTCTAGACAATTAGTCAACCAAAAGAATAAAACGTGAATGAGATATTTAAATTCATAATAGTAAAGGAGAAGTACTGAGGCACATAGAGTGAATATCATTGAAGATCAGGTGAACTGAGCATGGAGAGGAAGAGGAGAGACGGGTTATGTAAGAGGTCCAGGGAGACACAGAGGAGGCACCGTAACGGCAATGTGAGGATGCCATACCTCTTCCTCGGGCTTCTCCTGCTCACTGCTGCTGGGCTGCTCCTCGGTCACGCTCAGCTGCGTGCTCACGGCGCTGGGGTTTTTGCGACGGATGGAGCCCCGGGAGGAGTCCGTGATGCTCTGTATCTGTGAACGGCGATGAAGAGACGAGAGTCGGAAGCCTCAAACGACTAGACCAAGGCAACAAGAAGGGGGTAAAAATACAAAAAGAAAAACAGAGTAACAGACTGGTATGTTTTTCTTACTTCACGCTCACGCTCGTTCTTGGTGAGATTAATCTGCTTGAGGATTTGGGACCGCTGCTCCATCACTAAGGTCTTCTCATAAGTGTAGGCTGAGATATCGCTGTCATGCTGGAAATATGGAAACAGTGCAGTAGGCTAGACAGGAAGTGCATAACTGAAGCCTAAAGATCAGTATTATATATATACTGTATATATTTAATATAATGTGATGATACTGACAGCATTGATATACATCATATCTCTTATATAATCCCTCACTGGGTTCCCAAAGAAGATAATAAATTGGACACGATAATGATTTCGCCAAAAATGAATGATCGTCAGAAGACCGGTCATTTCCCTCTAGTGTCCCTAAGTGGTCATTGTGGACATCACATTCAGTTAAAGCTTTTATTCTCGTCTAACTCTGAGATGATATCACTGAGTCTGCAGCATCATAGGAATAGCTTTTAAATGACTTCCTAAGGTTTTCCAGGTGTTTGACAGTTGGATCTCTTGTCAGACATCAGTGCCACGGCGGGGTGTTTGATATGTGTAAATTTGCAACTCCTGGAACAAGAAGTAATGGAGCACAAGCAGGCTCAAATGCAGTTTCACCATACAGTAGCCAGCAACCAAAGGCACTGCGGAAAACGAGAGTGCAGTTTAAGAGATAAAGGCAGCGGGGAGTTGAGAAACGCTTCCTGAAACTGGTGTCCTTGTAAAATTCAGCTTCTTGTTTGAATGTCGGAGAGTTGAAGAGAAAAACTCCAAAATGGCCTCACCATCTCCACAACTTCAATCTCGGCGTCGATACGCAGGTGGTACAGGAAGGTGGTCAGGTCTTTCTTCATCTGGATGCTGTTGTCATCCATCTGGGCCACGGTGAAGATGCGCATCTTACACTTCCTCCACACCTAGAGAGGGACAGACGTCAGTGGTGCATTATGGGCCGCCACACTCCAGGTATACCATTTTCATGGAGCCATTCCTCTTCATTATTACTGAAATACCAATTCATCCTTTTCTTAAAGCTTTCTGTGTCTTTTACTTCATCCAAATTGTACAAATAGTACACATTTGCACATTATTGTTGTAATGAATTGCAATAAAAGAAGAATATTCATGTACATATCCTCTGGATAAACTCAGACAATTGAATCTGTAGACAATTGAATCTATTAACAAAGTGTGTTCATGTATAGTTTAGTAAATGTTTTTTTTTGCAGACTCGTATGAAGGTAAGCATACAGGGAAAGACACATTGGTTATATTTAAGTGTACAAATGCATTTTTAAGAGATGATAATATACCAAGAGAGAACAGTCTTTCGTTTATTTCATCTTTTATTTCCTGAACAACATAACATTAGAGGCAACCATTTAAATGATGGATTCTTACCAACCCTGCAGCATCATGCGCAATTTTATCAGATGCATTTTCAGACCCCCCAGAAAGAGGCAAATTAAACTGCTTTACAGGCAAGTCATAACTCTTCAGCTTGGGAACACTCTGTAATATGATGTTGGTCTTATTTATTTTTTGCTCCCCTCCCATCCAGGGTGCACCCCCTGGGATGGGCTCCAGCTTCCACCTCCCTCCCGACCCCATAACCCTGACCAGGATAAATGCTTGGAAGATGGATGGATAGTGCTTTGTAAGTATTACCTAATGCTGTTTTTTGGTAAATGACTGTATGTATGACAAATACCAGACAGTGAAGCTCTGCAGCCTTACGATACTAGGACTGTGGGCAGGGGCGCAGTTAGTAACTCAAAATGTCACCTTGGACCCCCTACCCTATTTTACATACTATTTTTCATATTCAGGGGTCCCTGTCAAGTGCTGGGCGTGCTGACTGTCACATCCATGCCCCCTCAACGTCTCTGCCTCAAGTGGGGGGGGGGGAGGTGAGTATGTTCCCATGTCTTACTGGATTATCTCCATGTACTCCAGTTTCTTATCACAGTCCAAAAAAATGATGTGTTTTAGCTGCAGACCCTGGTGTGAATCAGGGAGGCTAAGAACTGTTACATCCTGAGTTGTTAACTACTGTCAAGGATCATCCATGGCAACCAGGTCTCAGCAGAGGTGTCAGACTAAGCCTACCACCTATACTGGCCCGAAGTGTTAAAGGACAGCACAGACAGCAGCAATGACACTATTTCAAACTGTGCAGAAGGCAATGGTAAAGCTCTGCAGGGCCTTACCAAGGTAGCCTTACGGAGAGCCACAGTGGCACCTCTTTATAATAATGATTAGGTAAATCGGTGGCTCTAAATCTCCCATAGCGTGCAATTGTGCATGAAAATGTGTAGTAAGGGATTGATAAGTGATTGATTGATTGATTGGATAAGTGGTATGGAACTAGACAGCTATGTATGCATGTATATATGTATGTATATTCAATCACGTGTTTTTCAGAAACTCCAAAGAAGTTGTTGCTAGCAGTCAGAAACATTCTCATCGTATCAGCTGCAAACACCCTGACTACTGGCTGCCAACACTCACAGTCAATCGCTAAAACTGAGAAATACCCAGCAAAGGCTGTAGGATGACCGGCCTTGTCGATACCTTGTGCTGGCGCAGTAAGAAGGGCAGCAGCATCAGCATGCCTCCGTCGTGGACAATCCACCAGACGTCAATGCTCCCCTCTGTGAAGCGCTCTCCGTTGGATGGGAAAGCAGCGATGTTTTTAGGTACCAGGAGGGCCAGGTGGGCAGCCGTGGTCTCTCTCACCAGCTCTGCAGTAGACAAAGGAAGCTGTAAGTGTTTAAAATGGGCTTTGTGAATCGAGTGTAGCTTGGGCCACGCCCACTCCGCCCCACATGCTTTTCACCCACCAATGAAATTCCTCCAATTCTGATGGTCCTCAACCTGTTTCCAGTTCCGTGGCCAGCTCACCAGCACAGTGTTGTGCTGTAGACCGCCCAAGCCTCCAGCTTGGATGAGGTGGGATGTGGCGTCGCGGATGTTCGTCGAGATGACCACCTGGCAGAAGCCTTTCACCTTCTCGGTCTCCATCAGCTTTCGCAGGGACTAGATGTAACATGGAGTTGTTGGAAATTATAATGATCCAGCAAACGGGGAAAAGCACTGCAAACTTTTGGAAGCCGCCCCATCCAGGCGGAGTACAAATAGGAGTGTCCAGGTGTCTGACCTGCTCCGCACGCTGCGCCTGTGGGTGGTTGTTGAGGAAGGTGCCCTCCAGTGCTGCACCCACAATGGTCAGGCCTTTACCTGCCTTCAGCTGATTTGTTAACGACAGTAGGCGGGGCTGTTCCACGGCCTGCTCCGCATCTAAGCTGGCCAACACCAGTAGCTGGGGCCTAGCAGTGAGAAGAAGGAATCATGTGATCACAAAACCTGAATGGTGATAAAATTAAGCAATGGAAATTTTAATATCCACCCAACTTATAACTGCTTATCCTGGTCAGGGCTGGCAGGAGAAAGCCAGAGAAGCCCATTTGAACCTCCACCCTTGTAGGTATGAGGCAGCAGTGCTGTTCATTGCCAACATGTTGTCCCAATTTAAATATCCCCTTGAATTAGTTTGTTTTAATAACATGCAAATTCTTTGCTACTTGCATTTTGGGAATGTGTCATTACTGCGATGTTTTGTTCTTGTGCTGCCGCTGAGTGACGACAGTGGACACATCTGGCCTGGTTCTCACCTCCAGTTCTTGGTGTGCGGAGGACCTTCCTCCAGCCGCATGAGTGCAAAACGTGCCGCGCTGAGCGACAGGCCGCGGATGCCGTCACCCCACTCTTTCTCCGCACTGGAAGACGGAAAACACAAGAAAAATAACGTTATTGAATTTTAACTGTTGAAATGCAAAAATAACCAGTAACAAACCAGAAAGTAATAATGAGACGGACAGCTTGACATAATGAAACATTTATGTAAAAGCAGACTATTCCTCAATTTTAACAGTAAACCTACATTTTAAACAAAAAGGCTAACAAATACTCAAATTAGATACATATCAAAGAAAACAGAGATTTACTCTTTTAACACTTTTTTATTCAAGAAATTGAACTTCTGATCAAAAGTTGCTGGTTCAAAACTGAAGACCACTGCTTTACACCGCTGTAGATGTACAAACATGAATTTATTAAATATCCAACAGCACATTGCCAAAACAATAATAACCCATCCATCTTCTAACTTCTTGTCCAAGTCAGGGTCATAAGGACAAACAAACAAATAACAAACAAACAAATAACAAACAAACAAATAACAGTAACAATAAGCATTTCGGTACTGGGTTAGCATACGAGTTCATGGGGCATATCCTGTTTACAAAATTATTTTCTCTGCTGTTGGCAATTCACTTACCCACGGAACTCAATGTACTTGTAGATGCAGCCAGCGATCACCATGGCGACGATGGCGTAGTACCAAGAGCAGATGAACATAAGTGATAGACATAAGCTCATTCCCAGGAAAGACAGCGCCCTGGGGAGTGGAAGCAGCACTCAGGACAGGCATCTGGGCATAGGGCTCATCGCACACCTAGGCATAGTTCTTACGTCTGATTCTACAGCTGCCTCTTCACCTTCCACACCTTTCAGTTTCATGCTTTTGTACCACACTATGCATTTTCCAGTTCTGTTAATGACCTGCTTTTTAAACAGACTTTGCTTTAGAGGATTATCTTATAAAATGCCCCTAAATTATTTTACCCTATTACTGTGTTTTTCCTACCAATCACAATTCCTATCACAGTTTCCTTGCATTATTTTAAGAATCAGTAGTTCATAAAGAAATAACTGTCTCATAATTAAATACATGACATAAAATTATAGGTGTTTCCAGCAAATGTCTTAGATTTGCACTGTCCCTGCCTGCATTCTCCACCATGTGTGACCCTGGCGTGTATCAACACCAGATCAGAACAAAAACAAACAGAGCCTTCAGGAAACAATAGGCACAGTATGTAGAGGATCGTCATTAACCTTTTAGTAAAAATATTTTACTTTTCCCTTATTTTATTGCACTTTTCCCACTGCTTTCACCCTTGTTTCTTTGTCTTCCTTTTTTGTGTAGACATGTATGGTAGGTGCTTTATTATTTAATAATAACAAATACTTTATTGATCCCTGTAGGGAAATTCTCTTTATGCCTCCCCCATCATAGTCTCTGTAGGTGAGAGCAAGCTGTCTGCAAAGGGCAGCCACCCATAGCAGCATGGAGGGGGCTGGGGGTTAAGGGCCTTGCTCAAGGACCCGCAGATGTGCCAAGGACAAGCTGGAACCAGCGACCTCCTGATCACAGACACAGAGGCTTCGCTCACTGAGCCGCAAATCTGCCCCCAGTATATTTGGTGTGTTATATGATAGGTTCTGTCGTGCTTTATTATGATGTGCTACATTATACATCTAATGTTATATTACATTATGTATCTTATGTATTTACTGACTCCTCCATGGCTTTTTTGGCCCGTGGTACTCGTGAGTAACTATGGGACTCACCAGTGATAGAACTTGAAGCGTGGCCTCCAATTTGGGGTACGCAGGAGAGTTTGCAAGGCACAGGCCAGGTTGACAAACATGTAGCACATCAAAAAGAACCTGTGGGAAGAACCAGCAGCTACTCTGAACACAAAGACTCCATAAAAACAATGCATTCAAATGAAAACAAAAGATCAATCCATAATAATGGATCTTGTTCACTGATGAGGTCCCAGTATAGAAGGGATAACTGCTGGAGTGCACATTACCGCTATCCGATCATTGTTTTGACAGTGTACGTCAAAAATCATTTTCTTGACGCACTCTGCTTGGATGCAAGCACTGCTAGCTGCCACAACACTGTGCTTCACTGACGGCAGAGGGGTCTCACGTGAGGAAACTTACATGGAGAGGATTGGTGCGACGGCATCGAGGGAGGCGATGAGGATGCCACTCTCGCAGATGCAGGCAGTGAGCAGCAAGGCCCAGGTTGGTTCGCCGTTGGCCTTGCCGTGACCGAACACCTACCGGCAGGACCAGGACGTTAGCAAGCAATCATATGAATGGGTGACGGCTGTGGCGTTCTCAATCGCTCTGTCTATTTCTCAGTTGTTGGTGACTTTGGCCCTTCGATACAGGCTCATAAATCAGTGCCTCAAGCCAGCGGGGACGGGCAGCATGTGTAGCCACAATTATTTTTGATTTTCACCTCGGAAAGGGACAGGCTGACAGTGCGTTGCTTGGTGGTGTCTGACGACCCTAGACTGCACGCAATCCGTCAGGTGTAATGTGGTTTTTGCAGCCTCCTGTGACAACACCTCCTAATACCCTGCTGAGCTGAAACCTCTGTGGTGTGGGCTGGGAGTTGGGTGATGGGGCCCTGCGGAGTCACTCACCCTGAGGAAGGGCACGATCCCATCACGGGCGATAGCCTGCAGGAGACGCGGTGCGCCCGTCAAGCTCTGCAGCCCGGCTCCGCAGGTGGAGAAGAACGAACCAAATACGATGACCCAAGGGGACGGCCAGGCTAGCGTGCCAATCACCAAATTGCCATTGACTGCCTCACCAAACCTGTAAAAGCAGCAAGCAGTTGTGCCACATATCCCCAGGGACAAATTCTCTTCTATTTCCTCATGTTCTCAAGATCAGCAATAAAAGACTTGTTGCATTTTAAATGCTTTAAAATTTCAGATTTTCGAAGAATTCTATAACGTTTCTCAAAAATCTGTATATATTGGACAAAGTTCGTTAAGTTACTCCTGGGAGAAGCTGTCCAGCTCCTCAACTCTCATTAGAACACATAGCATTCATGCCTTTATGTGTTTGTCCTTTTATTCTATATTTATTGTAATGTGAGAATGGTTGCTATGCTACTCCGCATGCTTTTTTAATTGTCCCTTTGGGACAAATAATGTAAATTGAATTGAACTGAACTGAACTGAACTGAATTGAATTGAATTGAACTGAATTGAATTGAAACAGCAAAAAGAGATTCACTTACTTGTCTCTCAGTACCACTCCTTCAATGCAGGCCCCAAACATGACAACACTAGACATGTCTAAGTGTTACAGTGAAGGCAAACAGTGTGTCACTGTCTGGCAGATTCATCCTAGATCACCCTTTGCCTTTTGGTAGAACAGCTTTTCATAGAATAAAGAACAGCATTCTAATCTAAGTACAGAGATTAGAATTTTATTTGTGTCTGAGACTGATCATACTGTCCTTCTTTCACTATATGTAAGAGGGTCTCTTTCTTTCTGATCATAGACTGTTAGATGAAGCATATTTCACCTCTGCCCCAACCAGGTAGCTCTGCAGCTCCAGAGTTCAAGCAGGAATGAAAAGCTCTTTTGTCAAACTTCAGAAGCAGACTTGACCATTTACCTTTGATACAGTATTAACTTGTACAGAATTAGTCTATTCTAAAGCTGGAGAGGTTAAACAAAGCATAGGTCATTGATCAGAAAGAGGTTATGGCTTGATCTTAACCCACCTCTACGAACTGTGCCATTCCACAATTTGGTCTTGTTTCCAAAATGAAAGGATACAGACTGTGGAGGTCGTGGTGATGGCCATTATGGTGCCAATCGGGATTGACTTTTGAGCATCCCTCAGATCCCCTGAACGGTTGGAGCCCGCCATGATACCTGTGATAAACACAAGCAACACACATATAAATGCAACAATCGGTTTTTCAATAGCTTGCTCATCTGTGGCAGTATATGGATCAGTGGACCGGTACTCAGTGCCTCTGATCAGAAGGTTGCTGGGTAAAATTTTGTGGTTAGCAAAGTGATGTCACTGATGGGCCCTGAAACAAGGCCTTTAACCCCAACTGCTCCGGGGATTGTCTGTGCCAGTTTGGAACTTTCTACATTTAGGATTTTTAAATGTTTTTTGAATTGTGTCTGTGCAAAGATTTCCTTTGACTCATTTTGAAAGTGTAAATAAAATTAAAAAAAAGATTCACAGAAACAGAATAGGCAGAATTGTTCTGAGATTTATTGTTATGCCTGTTTATTGATTTATTGTCAGTGCCCGTTGTTTATGGGAGGTATTTTCTGCAAAAAATAAAATGAAAATTATAAAAATAAAATACAATCTCCATTTAGTTTTCAAAGTCTGTGTGCAAAAATCCTGCAAAAATTGAAATTAAAATGAAATGGCACCATTTGCTTTTTCTTTTCCCACTCATGTACGAGTCAAACGTAAGCGGTGTGTGATTTTGCCATTAGTTTGGACGACACCATGGCCAAGAAACACAAAGACAACGGAATCGGCAAACGTACTGAGGAAGCGTGGCAGTGATCCAAAGCTCCGCCCTCCACCCCGCTCCGATGCAAATGGTGCTATTTCATTTTAATTTCAATTTTTGCAGGATTTCTGCACACAGACTTGAAAACTAAATGGCAAAGTGGAGATTGTATTTTCTTTTTATCATTTTCATTTTATTTTTTGCAGAAAATACCTCACATAGTTGTTGTGCATGCCTGTGCACAGAATAAACATCCAGTAATTAGCCTGCAAAAACATTAATTGTTAGGCCAAGACATTTTGGAAAATGTGAAAAAAGTACTCAAAACCAGTGCACAAAAAAGTGCACTTTAGAGTTTCATTTTATTGTGTAAACTGAAAAAAGCTTTCCCCCTTTCCAAAATGTGTTATTTGAACTGCACACAATAACACTGCAATTTACACAGATAGCTTGGCCCTTTAACGGCACTAGTCTAATTATGAACTTGCTAGCATAATTCAGAAAGAGCCATTAAACGTTTGATGACATTAATCTTTACACCGCAGGCTCTACAATGAGATATCTAAAGGCCTGTTCTCGTTTTCTTGTTTTTTAATTCATTTTTTTTGTATTTCTTGTTAATTGTATTTTGTAATTTGACTGTTTTGCCACATATTTTTTTTAAACATTAATTCAGTTTTCAGTATTGCTTTGTTATTTATTATACATAGCACAAAAAACAGTCACTTCAGAAAGTATTCATCTTTTTCACGTTTTATTTTCCTGTTCAGGAACATCATATAAATAAAACACATTCATAATACTAAACTGATTCATTTGGGTATATTTAAAAAATGATCACACTCACACATATTATTTCCTAATTGCATCCTTCTCTGAGACAATGCTTTGTAGATCAGCCTTTGAAGTTTTTGTGGTACATTTGTACGGACAGTTATTTTCAGGTCGTACCACCAGTATAATAAGCTGTAGTGTGCTACATCAAACATGGTGCTTCACTTTCCATTCATCAGACCACAAAATGCTCCAGAAGCTCTTACGGTTTGTCACAGAGCTTCTGGAAAACTGCAGCCCTAACTTTATACAGCCTTTTTCTTCTGTCAATCCACTTCCCATATAGCAGTCAAATCTGTACATTTCTGAAGAGATTGTGGTGTCATGGTTCTCCTCTGTTACTCTTATTGAAATTGTTTCTTTAAAAATGTTCTAATTTTAGTTTAGACAGTTGTCAAAAGTGTGCAGTATTTTTAACTTCTTAGTTAAGGTCTTGTTTGTCAACGTCCTTCATAGCAGACATCAGGACATGCTGGCTATGTTTCATCTGTTTCACATGATACTGCAGGAGAAAGGTCAATGGCAGAGGAAACAATTATGTATAGAACCACTGAGGGAGAGTCAGACCTTGAGCTGTCAGATGATGAGGGCAAAGGAGGGCAGGCTGAGGCAGGGGAGGCAGCGAGTTCACATGACAAGGCACAAGCTGTTGATCGGCAAGAAGCAGGACCAAGACGAAACACCAAGTTGTCCGGATTGGGTTAAAAGTAAACTGCATGAATCTTAAATCTCAGATTCTTGGTATTGCTGATCGAAACAGCAAGTTTCATATTTTATCCGAAGGAATAATTATTAAAGATTTTTATTTGAATGATGGTATTTTCTTCGAATAATATAATGGGATTTATTTTCATTGTCTTAAGGTTCATGACTGACTTAAAAGAGTTTCCCCAGATTATACTGCCGTTCAGGAGGAATTTAAAATGCCATGTCACTGATGCCACTGGTTCTCCGGCAAGGCAACACAATCAAGATAATACAAAATGTGCATGAACTCAGATGGCTTATGGTCCACCTTGGGTGTAGCATTAACATTTCAGCACTAATCCCCAAATAATACAGGCTCTATCCGCAAAAATTGGAGGCCTTACAACTACTTTAGGCAGTACAGAGAAGACATATCTTACTAAGCGGAGAGAGATACTGCTGATAGGGTACAGCTCCGACAGCACTTCAGAGGAAATGACTTTCACTGGAGTGTCTCTGTACATGATATGCCTTGGATATTCAAGAATTGAAATGTACGGCGCAGCAAAGACTATTTTCAATTCCTGTTATTTTCTATTCCTGTTGTTGACCTGGTTCAACCAACTACTGGATTCAATCACCTGAAGATAATAAGCTTTTTACCAGAGAAAGAAAATCTGGATTTCAAAATACCTTTGGTTGACGAAATGATCTTGATCTTGCTTCTCCGTATAAAATCTGTACAAAATGATCTTTGATTATGTACACTTGATCTTTGAACTTATTTTTGCTTCTTTTCTGAAGTGACTGGGTCAATGGTACGAATGTATGCAGGTGTACAGTAGAAAATCAGGGTGCAATACAAAGACATGTATCGAGTTTAACATATTGATCTGCATGTCCAGAAAAGGAGAAAGGAGAGTCAGCTTGCCTTAATAGCATTTATAATCAACAGACCAAAGCAGGACAATGTCTCTCCTTGTAGACAGGTAGTTCATGGGTGATAAATAGCTGTTTCAGCTGGACTTGAATGTTTTAGTTCATTGCATTTCAGAATAACATTTGTTGATCATTGTTGCCATTTATTTATCATGTGTTGTTTACTAACAACTTTTTGGGCCAATTAAAACTTCAACAAACAAGGGACATTAAATGAAAGATAAAAAATACGATAATTTTCATGTATCATGTTTTTTCCATCACAAACTCTTTTTTATCTAAAAACTGTGAAATAGTGAAACTTTGCTGTGACTCAAAATATTATTTTATTTTCAAGTCTCTCAAAACACGTTTTTGTCCTCATACATCCCTCCTCTTGGGGTGTAGCTGTGCCGTCCCTTTGTTTGATGAAGTTCTCAGCCATTCACTGATTCACTATGACCATCGATGTCCCCTGGCGCTGAAACTTCAGTGTCCCTGTCACTATCCAAAGCCTGGGAAAACACTTCATCGACTGCCAATCTTTGTAGAGGGTTTGGAGAGTCTGTCAAGCAGATGCTATCGCGGCAATGAGTAAGAAAAAGCTAAAAAAAGCTTCAATAATCTCTCTATATAATCTATACGTTAATACTCTATATATGAGTTTACAGAGCTGCAAATCTACTCAACACACACTTGAAAAAGCTTTAATAATCACTATATAATCTATATCAGTGCTTCTCAACCTGGGTCTCAGAGACCCCCAGATAATTAGGATTTTAGGAGCTGGGAAGGAGCAAAAAATGAGGGCTTTATATATCAGTGTTAACTATTTATGCCAGAACGTTGCCTTTTGTGGACCCTCTCCATTATAAAAAATCTGTAAGACAATCACTAAAAACACAACTTTTAAAAACCTCTTAATTCTCCAAACCTCACGTATTCGGAATGAGCCACAATTAACTGCCACTAACCACTAGAATTGAGAAATAACTGATTTAAATGCAAAATATATATTTAATGCTCATACAACACACTGAGTTGCTCAGCATGTATGATCTAATATACAAAAATAAATAATTCCCATGTTTTATCACCTAACTGAAAAGCTTTCATGATATATTTTGCTGGTTCGCAACGACAAAGTTTCTTTGTTGTGCAAAGAGTGAAAAATTAAAAGCAAAGGGAGGAGATAGATAACGGTGTTTGTGGAAATATGTTGGGAAACAAATATATACAAATTTAAGTCAGCCCAAACATAACTCTGAACATTGGCTATTATACCAAACAGATTTTTGAGGTACCTCATATCATGAAGAATCTTGCATGCAGCATCGTATCCATTATAATTCTATTTCTCTTCCCTTCACAAAATAAATATAATCTTAATCACTATATCATACTGCCTAAAACATGAGCATGCTAACACTGGAATCATGGACAAAACCCATTCATAGATAATTACTTTGTCCGAACTTATGAAAACAAGTCTTTGAAGTGTTACCAGCAATAGCGGAGCCAGAAATCATAGCGTGGGTGGGCCGGCAGAAAATCAGGTGGGCCAATCCCGTAACAATTTACTAGACGACAAGATCACACTAGTATCAGGGTCAGTGCCCGTCCAACCCTGCCCTCCGTGTCCCCGTCCCGTTTGGCCAGTAGGTGTTGCTGGCCATCCTGTCCCTGTTTCTTGCCCTTCAGTCCCTAGTGTATTTTCCCTGTTCCCTTGACAGCTGCATAGGTCAGTGGACTGAGTGTGTGGCTCAGATTCTGTTGCCATGGGTTCAGGGCTGGCTTGAAACCAGTATTGCTTTTTTATTTTCTGGGTTTTTGTTCTCTAGTGTTTGTTTTGTACTTTCTTATTCTAGAGTTTCTCCAGGTTTATCGTGATTATTTTTATGTATTTTTGTTTCTAGATGTCCTGGTGATGTGTCCCAGAGACCTTCCTGTAGATTCTTAGTGTCAAGACCTGCGCGTCCAGTCCTCGTGTGAGCCACGCCCCCCCATCATCCACGTGTGCTTCCCCGATTGTGCCCAGCTGTTCCCTGTAAATTCGGCTTGTTTCATGTTTATCAGTCCACGTCTTCCCCAGTTGGGTGCCCGTCATGCGTCGCTGTCTGCCCTGTCTCCCCAAATAAACCCTCGTTCCCCTCAATTTTGCCTGCCTGCCTCGTCCATCACTGCTGCCTGCCTGCTCACCTGCTGCGTATCCTAACACTGATGCCTTGTCCACATGTATATGGGTATTTTTTAAAACGGTGTTTTTCCTCCTCCATTTAAAAAAAAAATCCCCGTCCACACGAACATTGTCTACTAAAATATTTACGTACACATGAAACCGCTAAAATGCGCTGTCAAGAACATGGCAAACCAACATGCGGCATTATAACTCTAATCATACGGCCATGTTAGCCAATCAGAAGCCTAATTGCCAGTCCTGTTAAGTTGAAAACCATAGCACACATTCTGACGGCTGTGTTGATCAATATAATGTGAGAGTGACTCAACATTTATCTGTACACATGTAAGAAGGCCTGTCAGCAAGGTTAGCACAAGCACTATTTCGGCTAAGTCCGCCATTGCTCAAACTCACCTAATGAATACAGCAAATAGCGCACGCACTGACATTAAACAAAGTGGACAACGGCGCACAATGTGACGTTTCGAGCCAAAAACTCTGTTTTCCCTGTCTACATGTCGACGCCGAAAACGGAGTTTCTTAAAATCTTCACCCTGGATGGAGTTTTGCGAAAGCTCCGTTTTCAGTGACCTAAGACGCCATTCACATGTGGACAAAAGCCCAAGACGTATAGAAAAAGGTACATTTTAAAAAATACCCGTGTACGTGTGGACTAGGCATTAGTCTTTAGTGTTTGTTAATTCTCTTAGTTCTGTGTGTTCTTAGGGTTATTGTGTCCAGCTGTTTCTCGTTATTCCTGTGTCTCCCTCAGTTGGTTCATTGATTAGGTTACACCTGTTCTTGATTGGTTCATTGATTAGGTTACACCTGTTCTTGATTGGTTCATTGATTAGGTTACACCTCTTCCTTGTTTTCCCTGGATGTCTGTGCATTTAAGTGCCTTCCCTCACTCTGTGCTTTATTCCACCATTGTGATGTCATGATGTAATGCTGTCATGTATTCTGCTCCTTGTATCCTATTCCTTGTATCCTATTCCTTGTATCCTATTCCTTGTATCCTATTCCTGGTATCCTATTCCTGGTATCCTATTCCTGGTATCCTATTCCTGGTATCCTATTCCTGGTTCTGCTCTCTGTATTTCCCTCCCCCCTGGTTGTGTTTCCCTTATAGTTTTAGTAGCTTGTTTTAGTATTAAGTTCTGTTATATAGTTTTCTGTCCCCTCGTGGTCCTTTATTTTGTGAGATTCCTAGTGTTCTGAACTTGCCTTAAATAAAACCCTGCAAGTGAAGCCGCAAGTGCCACATCGTAACAGCTATAAACTCATCTGCATATTTTTTTTATCAGTTTTTAAATGACCCGTAGTGCTACAAAGACCAAATTCACAAAGAAAAAGAAAAATCTATCTGCCTCTAAACAGCACTTTTCCCCTGATTGATCCAACCACACGTAGACATGCCTGTCAGACACAATCGTTTTATCATGTTTTATTGCGGGCTGTGAATGCTGAATAGGTGGGCCCAAGACAATCCATGTCGCAGTGCGTTATTAGCAGCGGTGGATAGTTCAGGTACAGAAAGTAAAAATCCAGACCAAGATTTTGGTTCAACCAAAATTGAGTACTCTATGGCTTTGACTCTTCATGCACAACTGGTCGGTTGAAACAAAATTTTGGTCTATATTTTTACTTTCTGGACCTGAAGTATCAAACTCAGATTGTTACTGACCACAGTAAGGAAAGTTAATGTTAAAATAACTGCCTTCTACTCACCAGTGACTGAGGGGAAGTAGATGCCCACAAGAAGTGTGAAAAAACTGGTGATGTCAGCAAGAACATATCGATTCGAATTGGTTGTGGGAGCATCGGGGTCAGCAATCGATGGAATTCCACGCTTTTCGATTATCATTCCCTTTTCATAGTAGTTCCCAAACAAGTTCTCTAAATTAAGAAAATATTTTTGTCATGATTAAAGAATAAATATTGCAAGTTCATATGCAGCTGCTGGGGTAATGAAGGTTCCTCACCACGAAGGATTCCACTTGTGATGCCAGGAATACCTTGGACCTCAGAGATATTGTTATTCACAAAGAATTCATCACATGTGGCATTGAGGAACTCGGAGTCACAGAACAGCCGCCACAGCTTGGTGGTAACGGTGCCGTTCTCCTTCTCAATAACCTTGGCACACACGTCAAAGCCTTTCCAGACCAGGGTACGATTCCCTAGGATACAGATCCTGTGTGGAGGGGTTAAGACAAGAGAGACACCTTCAGCGGGTAACTTTGAAGCAAAGACATTCCATCAGTTTTTTTTCAGTGGCTTTCAAAATTAGCTTCTAACATTGCATATGAATTAATAAGCTACTTTGTTCATGGTTATTGGAGCAAATTTCCATAGTTTGTTAGCAAACCAATAAACCTTTACTATACCAACATTGAATCGATAATACTACTACTACTACTATTACTACTGGTACTGCTACTACTACTACTACTACTGATACTGCTACTACTACTACTACTATTACTACTACTACTACTACTACTACTAATAATAATAATAATAATAATAATAATAATCTGGTGTGGTGTGGCTTTGCCTATATGTCTATGATCAGAAGGTTGCTGGCTCATCACTCCTGGCAGAGTGATGTTACGGTTGGGCCCTTGAAGGACTGGCTGGCCTTGATTTCTGCATTACACTTCAAATAAAAGCATCTGCTAAATAAGCAAGTATGATGTAACGATGCATTTTTAAAACACTTAACGTGTGAGTAAATTCATCTCTTGCACTTTCTCCCCCCATGGTTACTTCAGCAACGGTCACTCACGGAAAGTCAGGCGGCTCTATGGCTGTCTTGATGACCCCAGCGTAGACGGCTAGGATGGAGAGGATGACGCAGGCCAGAAAGACGAGGGCCAGTTTGTTGACATACTTGACACCGACAAAGACCACCAGGGCCATAAAGCTAAGCACACACGTGCCGTATATCCGCATGTTATTCAGCAACGCTGCCTCCGCCTCTGGACCTTCAAGACCCTCCAACTTGAAGATGGCTGCTTGGGGAGCGATGTATATCTGCCCAAAAACAGACATCGAGAATCACTTACAGTATGTATTCAAAGCTGCGGACATGATTGAAAGGAATTAGCATTAAAAGTCTGCTTTGCATCTCAGAAATACTGCATTTACAGTATAATACAGGCCCAAGTGAAGCAATATAATTTCCTCTGGTTTCCCCCTATGTGTCAGGATCTTAGACCCAGTCCCTCCTGAGTGTGAATGCGATTTGTCCAGATTTAAGAAACAGGCCATTTAGAAGCTGTCTTGTTCTCCCCCGGCCTCTTTTTGCCCTTACGGACATGCCAGCAAACCCATCATCAAATGGGCTAAAAAAAAAGAAGGCATCTAAAAGTCAGTGTTACCTAATAAATATGCATATTTCTATCTAAGAAACTTGAGGTTAAAGGACATATACCTAAATCCATCATCTAAATTCTGTCTAAATTTTATATAATGATTGGCTGAGTTCAATAAAGTCTATGAATATAATTTGCGTAGTAATATAATTTAGATAAATTAAGTTATACATTTAGTTCAAGTCAAATCAATCAAATTATTCTTCAGATCAATTGAAAAACTCGCCCCTCCAAATTCATCTTGCTATTTTTGATGCTTCTTACAATCTGAAGACCACTCAGGATTTACTAAAAAGTGACCTAGTGAGCGAGTCTCTGACTGATCTGGAATGTTTAGATCAGGGCTATTCAAATCACGGTTCTCCAGGTCCGAGCACTGCTGATTCTCAGGCCTTCCTTTACCTGTGAAACACGTGTGAAACCTATGTAGCCAATCAGAATCAGTACTTATTAACTACCTGGGAGAACGGAAAACAAGGCCTGGATTTGGAATCAAGGTGCAGATTTGGTGTAGGTGATAAGCAAGTTATACAATCTACAAACACCCACAAGCGGATCAAACCCCTAAATGGCAGCAGCCTAAACTAAAGCTCTCCAAATTAGAAACACATGTTGAAATGAACCAAGTGATGAACAGGGTTTTGCCGGAGCTTTTTAGAAAAATGTACAGATTAATTTTTAATGTTAAATCTACTATAATGTTCTGCATTAGTCCAGATCAATGACTTGTGTACCCCTGATCCATGAAAGTCAGTTGTGCACTGCACTAATTTCTGTTACATTTGTTCTTAATAAAGGCAAACGAAGCAGTAGTTAATGTTTTATTACCAATCTTCTGTTAAACTAACTGTGTGCATTCAAGATGTTTGTCAACCCCTTGTTGCCCAGACTCCTCACATTGTCCACTGGGAAATGTTCTTCATCATGCATGCATAATATCACAATGCCTCCTCACCAACAGTATCTCGATGCACCCAAGAATGTACATGGCGCCTGCAAAAGTGGTTCCCAGGTAAAAGCAGATGCCAACCGCTCCCCCAAACTCTGGTCCAAGAGATCGAGAGATCATGTAGTAGGAGCCGCCAGCTGTCAAAGACAGGACACAAAAGTTACGTTCCAGTCTGCCCAGCTGGTAAATGTCCCTCAGTGTATCAAAAACTTCAGGGTGGTCACATGGGATGAACATTTTTTATTTTATGCATGCTTGACACTGAATTGATTCAGTGATTTTTGAATATTAGTATCACTCAGATTTCTGGGTCTGTGCTTCCTGTTAGAACCAACAGAATATTTTAGCTCTATATAATCAGCTAAACTAAAATTTATTTCTACAAATCTGGAGTTATTTCTGCAGCAAACCAACACCTGTTATCTTCTTGCTCTCTCAGTCTGACATTTCACCTTCCTACTGTTTAAACTTAAAAACTGTTTGCAACTCTCAGTTTCTCTCTTCACCCTTCAACAAACACAACAAAATCTGTTTATCTGCTAATCTAAGTGCTAATTAGCTGCACAGACGTGCCCATTAACAACAAGAGTTTTTAATGGCACTCCACAGTCAACTTAGTGCTAGAGGATTATGCCTTTAATAGCAAACTATGACCCCTAGAGGTTTAATTGGGAAGATGGAAGGCTGGGATATGTGGAGCCAGATGGACAGGCTTCACAATGACCTGCACACTTCAGTACAAGTCCTGTGCAAAAACTACCAAGGCTGTGCTCATTTCATTACTGCTATCTTGTATCATTGATTATATGTTCAATGAATACAAATTAATGATGGTGGAGCTTTGGGGTCCTCCTGCGCATGCATCTGAACATTAATGTGTCTTGTGCCATATTTAGAAATAAAAAAGGAGAGTAATACAGTCTTGACACGCATCCCATTACCTCACTAAATTTACATTTAATACGTGAACATATATCCAAACCAGCACATATAACATAAACACGACGCTAGAATGCTGGAATAGTTGTTGGTCCTTCCATATGGTGCGGCAGACGATCTATTTGAAAAGTACAGAAGTGCTTTTATCTAGCAAAAGAATGAAAACCAGAGCCTCCATTACTTCTGGGCACTGGAGGCCAGAGAGCAGGAGCTTCTAGTAGGTGGTGGCTTCCAAGACGGGCTTGGAAGGAGGGATATGCAATTACAGTTCCCCACTGCTTAGGGCCGACACAGAGGCCCTGCATATTGCGCAGATTGTCAGTGTGCTTTGTCCCTAGTATAAAAAAAGAATGAAAAAAGGCCCCACAAGCACAAACACACACATGCCGTGAGAAGCTTTACTCACCAGGCACAACTCCATTGGTGGCGATGGCACTCATGGAAATTGCGGTTAGCATGGTCTGAAAAATCCAAACGGGAAGAGACATAGAGAGAAGACAGTCAGAGGCATGATTTTCATTCTGGTTATCTTCACTGTGTCCAAGCAGGCAGAGTCAACAGATAGGTGCTCTGTCATTTTGTTGTCACCGGAACCAAATATTTAGAGAATTATAGCTCTGGAGAGCTAAGATAAGTAAAATGTCAATGTTTGAGTGTGTTACAAACATACCCATCTCATTACCCTTTCAGTCTAGCTGTAAAAGTACTATTGTGGATTTCATATTTCAATAGGATGCTTTTTCTTATAATCTCATCAGCTTTCCAATGTGTATCTATTCAGACAGGAGGAGGCACTACAGAAAGGTCACAAAAATGCTCACCATGTTACTATTATAGCCATTTTTTTGGCCATGGGGAAAACAATAAATTGATTGATAAATAAATACTATAATACTATATGGTAAAAACTATAAGTGAAATATCAGTGATAACATGTGGTTAAGCTGAAGACACAAAAGTCTGCACTTCCTGAAGTAAAGTTTGTGGATGTCTGAAGAGAAGAAGAGAAGGAGGACAGGGAAATCATACTTTATTGTCCCATATTGCACTGAACTGCCTTCCCTTGTTCTAGGAGTTATTTACTCTTTGTTTAGATAGAGGAAGCTGGGCACTAATATGATTAGCTTGTCTTCTAGATAGATTTGTGTGTCCTAAACTGTCATTGGGCTGCTGCTGAATTACTCTAATCGGGTAATAATAAAGTGAGTCCAGCCCTCTGAAGAGGTGAGATAAGATGGTAATTGTTTTACTTCTTTTTATCAGATGGGGCCTGAAATTGAAGAAGAAGGAAATCGACAGTGATCCAGCAGAGAAAACAGAATTCAAAGGAAGACATACTTGGATTTTTAAAATAAACTTTTCAGAAAACAAAAATATATGCATTATATTGTCTTCACACCACTGGACAAATCAGACTGAAGAGCTACATCAATGCACACAGGCTCTACAATGAAGTGTTTTTGTTTGCCATTGAATAGAACAGCAGGTGTTTGACAGCATTGCTTTTCAAAATATACCTTCTGCGTTTTATGTAGCTGCTACTCCTGCAGATAATTTTCATTCACTCACAATAAAAATTGTAACCGAATAAGGATGAGAATTGAAAGGAAAAAGTGAGGTTTTATTTCTGAAAGATCTTTTACTACATAATTATTTATGATTAAATTATTATTTATAATTTAATTTTTTTAAATCTGCAATGCAGACACTCCTCGCTTTATGATGATTCAAAGTGATATTTCGATTACACAATGGTGCAATAACAATTCGGTTGTCAACTCTGAATTTTGATCTGTTTCTGGGCCGTCAGTGGTGGGCAGAGCTGCTATTCCACTAACTGCTAATTAGCAAAGATAATTTTTTCATTAGCACATTAGTGTTTCCACTAACTTTAAAAACCGCTAAATTTAGTCCGGCTAACTGTTTTTCGCAGCTAAAGTAAATAAAGTTTAACTATCAGAAACATCTGAATTTAGAGATCATTGGTCAATGTTGACACACCCAGCACACAGTGCACAAAAACGAAATGTGTCCTCTGCATTTAACCTATATCTGACAATGTGACATAGCAGGGGGCAGCTAATTCAGCACCTGGGGAGCAGCCTGGCACACCGTTGACTGACATTATGTAAACACAAAATGTGATTGGTCGATAACTGTCATATTTAATGTAGTCTGGGCCACAGCTCTGCAGAAAGAGAATCACGCCTACTCCATTCGCTCCAATAGACCATTTTTTTTTTACAGCAATGGCTCGTCGTGGAGCGATTCAGTGGAGGTTTAAGAATTATTTGTATATTAGAGACACCTCAGAATGAAATTAACTTGTGAATTAAAGCATTTTTGAGGATTATTCCCGCTATATTTACTTGATTTAGGGAACATTAACAGATTAGGGTAAAATACTGGATAAAGTTAGCAACAAGTAACATTAACCACAAACATCCTATTATAAATTATAAATTCCATTTTTTAGTGCTACTACACATTGTGGAATTCGACAAAAACGCTTCTAAATGTAATTTTGCTAACATTGATTGCCAGAGTTAGGAGTTAGTGAGCTATAAACACCGTACAAACACAACATGGTGTACGGAGGGGTACTTTAAGCAATATGGCTACGGAGAGTCTATGAAAATATAAGTGAATTTGTGAAACTTGTATTCCTTTATTTTTCAATCATAGTGGTACCTCAGTTCTCGAACTCATTATAACTCGAATTTCGTAAAAGTCAAACCAACCAGTTCGAAAAAAAAATCGAAAAAATGCGATCTGAATCTCATTAATCAAACTGTGAACGCCGACCTAAGACAACTAAGATAAGCGCGGGGAAATGAATCACAAGGCACGTCTCTCAGTGGAAATGAAGGTTCAGCCTCGCATTCGCTGTTATAGAATTGTGCATGTTTACACTAGCTGAATACTTATACACAGTAAAAATACATTTATACAATGATAGACAGTAACAGTAATTATTATACAATAAAATACATTTTAAAATAAAGATTTCTTATTATTATTATAATATTAATAATAAACCGTTAATACATTTAATTATAATAATATTGTTGTGCCCAGCAGGGACGGAACAGAGACAAAGAGGCAGACGTCAGGGTATCCGGGAATACGGGGTTTAATTACAGGTAAGGCAGGTAAAGCGCAGACAGACAATACAATGACCGGACTGGGGAAACAACCTGAAACGCGGACAAAATACAGAGGACTAATGACAACAACCAGAAACAGCTGATAACACGGGGATTCCATACGAGGTTAACGAGGGGGCGTGGCACGTGAAAGGAGCTGATGATCGGGGCAGGACACATTGTTTCATTTATTTTCTTACTTTAAAAATTACTGTTTTTGTAAATGTGCTTAGATGTGTTTAGTACAGTATATACTCTTCTTATTTTACCCGGTTCATTTTGTGTTTAAATGCTGAAAAAAAAATACATATCGGTGTAATTTTTTGGGGCCGGGAACCAATTAATTGGTTTTCCATTATTTCTTATCGGGAAAATTCGATCAGAACTCGAACTTCTTAGCTCAGCTGTTCTCAGACCCAGTAGGAAATGCAGTTCCCCTTTACACCTGAGACAAGCTGGCTTACTGTGCCATTCCATTGTTTTCTCATATGAATGAATGCTACGTTTATATAGCGCTGTTCAAGACACCCAAAGCACTTTACAAAATCAACGGGGAGCCACTTCAACCACCACCGCTGTGTAGCACCCTCCTGGATGATGCAATGGCAGCCATTCTGTACCCGTACGCTAAGCAAACAGTAGCTATGGTGGTGAACGGACTGGAGAGAATTCATTCACTGGATGATTAGGAGGCCAGATTTGAAAGGGCCAGAGCAGACAGTTTTGCCCAGGACACAAACAACCGACCAACATAAACCATTGTCCTGGTGCATCAGGATGTCAGGGCGCCCTCTAGAGCTTCTCCCAGGCAACACATGGCACAAGCCTGGGGTATGCCTCAGATGGGATTCCAGTTGGAATGTGGGAAGACTCAGGAAAATCATGGAGAACATGCTGATTCTACACACAGGTTCTTCACAAAGGTGATATTTGAGTCTCCAGCCCTGGAGGTATAGGGCAGCAAAATGCCCCATAAAACAAGACAGTCTCAGTTTAATGTTGTGCTTTACAAATCGACAGTCGACCAATCATCAATCATGTAAGGCATGTAGGACAACTGGTTTGATTTAACTGCTTTTATTTGGTTGGAGCTTCGGATGTCAATACAGCATACATTTTTAACGAAATGGCTTCGCCGCAACCTAATCAAACAAGGTTACTGCAGTAAATATTTGATGAAGAGACCCAGTCTTGTTAAATGGCTAACATGTCAAGCTTTGTATACTCCAGTCACACGATTCAGTTTAGTCTTCCATGGACCTGAAATGAAAGTCTGAGCATGGCCAGCGTCCGACGCCTCAAGACCGAACCTGACCTGAGCCCAAATAGTACAAGCAAATCTAAAACCCGAACTTGACCCGAACCCAAAATTATGAAAAGATCAGTCATATGCATATGTTGAGACATTTACAAGCTTTCATCCTCTCTTTCATTGGTAGTCAGATTCTTGCTAAGTAGATGGTAGATGAGAGAGGAGTGGGTGTTGGGGGTGATAATGGTTAGTGCAGCAAAAGCGATTTGCACAAAAAAAAGTAATGTATAAAAAACTGACCTATACCTGGCTCCACACCCGATACTAAGCCAGAGCCCAAAGGGCTTCGGTCGGATTGCAGACTTCTAATTTAGTCAGGAGGTCCTTTGCATTTCACAAGGTCTACAGTAAAGTGTCTCTCAGTAGAGGCTCCGGTCAGGCCAGAGGCTGCGGTGGGAATGCTAATGAAGTCTAAGCTGCAGACGATTAACAAGAGGGTGGCTGAGGACAGAATAGTATAAAACAAGACATTCTGCCATCGTTTAGGCCCCTATACTGTGTCTGGAGAGCTTGTTTATGCAGCGCTTGATGTTGGAGACAGCTGAAAACACAATATCTGACTGCACCCTAGGTGTGCGGACGCTCAGAATGGCGGGACAAAGCAGGCCTCTGACGGATTTGTCTGTTGTCAGCTGATACCACGCTCCGCAGCTCACTGCGATGAAGCGACCGGCCTCACCGCGTGGGGGGGGGGAACAGACACAGAAGCATTTTTTCAGTGGGTCCTATTGAAGCTGGATGGGTTCTAAAGCAGATCCTCGCCTACAACATGTTCACTGGCTAATCGGCTTTTGAGACGGTCAGTTTCCATTCACGTCCGTGCAGCCCGAGGCCGCCAATTACGGGCTCCGTCTGGTGCCCGCCGCAACGCGCCAAGAGTGAAATTCACACGCTCACTGTACAGCTCCAGAGCCAAAGTTACATTAAGCTAAACTAGCCCTTAGGATAAATAGCAAAAGTCCGATAGCGTAAGGTACCATCTTAATTTTAAGATCAGGAATTTGCATGGTCATTTTTAGAATTAGGTGATCAGTGGTCATTGTTAACACACCACACAGTGCGCAACAACAAAATGCGTCCTCTGCATTTAACCCATATGTGACTTTCGTGATATAGCAGGGAGCCGCTAATTCAGCGCTCAGGGAAGCAGTGCTGGGGGACGGAACCTAGCTCAGGGTACCTCAGTGGTGACTTGCTGGTGGGGGATTCAAACCCGCAATCTTTCACCAACAAGTGCACCTCCTTAACCGTCAAGCCACCACTGCCTGTCATATACATCCTTGAGCGAGCTTGACTGATTGAGTGTGTAGAAAAGGGCAAACGATGGGCTCCTGCACGTCTCAGGGTGAGGCTGCTACTTACAAATGTGATAAGAGTTCCTACCTCCAAGGGTCATTTGAGATCCTGCTCAGCTCTGAGAGAGAGTCGACGGCTTAAGCCCCCTTCGCCGCTGTCCTCACTGCGAGCCTGAGCTACGGTGAAGTCCCCCAGCTATAATCTTTTCTCATGCTACCCTTTATTCTTGTATATCCAAAAGCTCCTTAGAAGTAAATCCTGCTGGATTCTTTGTTATTCCAAAGACATTTCTTAACTTTATTTTTAACTTATTTACAGAAGTCTCTTTTGGTCTCCCAAAACGTGAACCCTTTATATACTGGATGAAGTGTCCCCAGGCTGTTCATCGATCTGGACGCGGACGTTGTTCCAGCTAAGGGAAGGGATGTAGGGACATGATGGCATGTCTGATATGTCAGTTTTGGGAATTTTAACACTTTTGGGATTCTTGCTGGTCCAGGGCTAAGGGTAAGAAAAATTATTTTTTATTAAGTCCCTTATATATATATATATATATATAAGGCACCTATTCTGTTCATCTGGCAGTAAGAAGCATACGTAATGGAAGATACGTAATGGAAGATACGTAATGGAAGATACGTAATGGAAGATACGTAATGGAAGATATGATATAAGAGCATTTGATTTTGGCAGTTTCAGAGGCTACATGTTGCTGGGTTTTTTTTTGAGTAGAATTTATCAGCGTATGCGTGTTATAATTTAAATTTGTTTGGCCCACAAAATTACATAATGACAGGGAAATATGGGTTGGGTACAGGGAGTAGAAAATTCATACACTTGAATCTTTATTATTACTTATTTTTTCATGCAAACCACTGAGTGTGACTTTCTGCTTTTTATTCCAAGCCTTGAAGACAGACCTAGATCCAGATGCCGGATCCTGCACTGAGCAGTAGCCTTGTTCATAATCCGATGTCCATTTTGTATTACTGTGCCTTGTGCTGATGCCAAAATGTCTGCGATTTGCTTTAATTCCTCCCCAGCATCTCACTGAACTGGCTCCAAATAAATATCCGTCACCCCATCCGTGTGTAGTGTGCTTCTGTTTTCCGCCCCACTCAGATTACTGTGTGAGGGAGGGAGCGAGCGTGTGAATGGTACAACGCCATTCAATTCTCTATGTGAAGTCTTTCACTGTCTGCTTCAGGTCTGCCTTTTTTTAGGGTTTAGAAATTTGTGTACAACAACTTGCATGTACTGCATTTACATTCTTTTTTAGGAAAGGGCAATGTCCAAAACCTATTTGTTTTATAAACAAACCAGGCTAATTAATTGCTTAGATGCGTGTATTCAGATCCACGCTGATGTCTGACCTTTTGAAGTGGCTTTCATTTGCATGTTGCGGAATTAACATTTTTAGCAAAGCAAGCTAACTCAAGTTTATAGTAACAAGGCCCTTCCGGAGACAAAATATAAGTAAATGATGGGGGGAGGGGGGCAATACTTACAGTGGAGCAGCACATAAAGACAATGGCGAAGGTCCCCAGCACCCCTCCAATGCCAACCAGCCAGGTCATCCGCAGGAACAGGATCACCCCAAAGATATTCTGCAGGCAAGGCAGGTAGACGCCCATCAGGGTGCCCATTCGCGGAGCCTGGGGGACAAACAGAGGCAAAGCCCTTTGAAACAAAAGCCTTTGGATTCTCGCTATCTTTACACCAAGAACACATGACTCATTAACAGTTAAATACACTGGTGTTTCTAAACGAGAGCCGAACAGAGTAAAAGACCGGAAAGGCTTTCTTGTGGCGATTGAGAATTAATGAGATAACAAATAAGTATCTTGTGGGTGACTGCAGATGGGTTCCGGCAAACAGGCTCTCTACACTGTGCCGACGCTTCGTGAGGGCCTCAGGGGAAGGCCTCTTCTGATACAGGTCTCCACAAAGAGCCGGATTCAATGAGAAACTAGAGCCTTGATGTGGATATAAAGCTTTCACACTGAGGCCACACTGCAGCTGGCAAAGATGTGCTTGGATCAGAAGAAACTGGCACTTGTGCTGTAACGCAGGCATTCTACAAACTCAAACAACTCAGTACCATTTTTGTGCAGGTCTGTATGATCGTCATAGCTGCTAAAACATGCCGGGCAATTAATTTTCCATGTTACATTATTCTTTCAAGCAGAAAAGGTACAAATGTGATAAATACACACCATACTGTCCATCTGTGATTCCAGATATACAGTATGTATAGGTAAAACCAGGGCATCTGATTTACGATTATTTAGGGGAAACAGGTCACTGAGGCATTCAAGTGGCTCACTTTAAAATGAATGTGAGAAATCTGGTCAAAACAGGATTGGTGTCAACAGCAAAACTTGAGGACAAATATTACTGGTCTATAATACTGTCATCCTGTAATTCATAGGCTGCATTTTTCAGGAAAAACACACCAGCTTCATTAGCCATGCTATACTATATAGCCATGCTGAAATTCTGGAGTGCAGTTGCATGCTATACATTATGTTAGATGGTATGGTTTACTGTAATAACTGGTGTTTAGTACGTGAACCTGCCACCTACCAAAACCCCTGGAAACCCTCATGTTTATGCTCCCTACCAGGTCTCTCTTTTAGTCAGGCTGCCATAGTTACTTTAGTACTGCCGGAGGTTAGGTTAGGTGAAGGGCAATAACTCTTCTCCATCTTCTCTTTTCCATGCTGATCCAGAGCCGACACTACACCGCCTGAACCCTCACCTGGACTCCTTGGAGATAATTGCATGAAACCAACTGGGACTTTTAAAACTATATGGACTGAAATTAATGTCAATGTAAATGCAGTTTCATGCTCCCCGGTCGCCCAGAGGAGGATGGGGTCCCCTTCTGAGTCTGGGTTCCTCTCAAGGTTTATTCCTGCCAGAGGGAGTTTTTCCTTGCCACTGTCACCTCAGGTTTGCTTGGTGGGGTTCTGGCCAGTTAAATGTAAAATGCTTTGTGAGAATGTTAAAACGCGCTATATAAATAAAATTGAATTGAATTGAATTGAACAGGAAGAAAAATACAGAACAACCTTAATAGCCTCTTTAGGATGTTTATACTGGCAAAGGTCAACTGAGTCAGTACAAAACCTTGGTACCTGATTTCTTTGTGAGTCGATCCTGTCTGAAACACGTACTGCATGCAGGAGCATTCACAACACAGTTACCTGGATCACAATTCCTACTGAGCTTTAACTGATGAGAGAATCAACAGTGGATGGGAGCCAAAGAACATCAGAGAAACCATTTCATCCATATGCAGCAGTTAATTTCAAAATATCTCCCTGCTACGTTGGAAATCTTGCTCATTTCTGTGTCCGATAGCAATCAGTGTAGCAAACACATTTTCAGGAGTTACACTGCTCCTCCACCTATAATAGGATGTTCTTGGTAAAGTCTTGGGCATTCTGTCACTATGATGATGCGCACTACTGTCTGTTTTGCTGAGAGGCTGAGGCTGGACCCAAAAGCAGACCAGGAGCTAAAAGTAGGCTTACAAAGAGCCAAAACTAGTACACACCTCCAGTGAACAGCGTCGAATCTGAGAGGCCCGGGATCCGATAAAGCCTTTCCGATACATAGTCATCGCATAACATGTCCTAGAGTCCTAATTTGGAATGGTTATCATCGACGTTATTGATCTATAAATCTCCTTTTTACTACCCCTTTACATCAATATGTTGCAATTAGATTTCCTTGTATTGTAGTTAGAGATTCACCAGAAATGTAATGAGCGGGACCATGGAAGAGGAAAGGAGAATCACAGGGAAAGGCTTTAACTCAATAAAATGTGGCCTATGAGCTAGATTGGCATAAATGCGATATCTCATTAATGCGCTGAATCCTGATGATAACTTAGAATCAGGAGAGGATGAAAGGTCATGGATGTGCAGATCAACAAAACCCATAACATTTCCTGATTAAAGGGTGTTTTATTAAACAGCACATTGAAAATCAGCGCCAGCCTGTCATAAAGTCATTATGTAACTGATATTGTATCACTAGCTCCAACCATAATGTAAAACGAATGAAATAATAATAGATATATAAACCAGACTCTGTGTTTATGAATAAAGACAATAATAATACAAATATGTTTAGAAGGTTGACTGGTATAAGCACATTTCTATTGTATTTCTAAATACAATCACCCTTCAATCTGATAGTGTGGCTATGCCTTAATTCAATAAAATCTCCTTCAAACAGATGAGATATTGACAGACAAAAAGAAGGTGTGATCTGTGTGTTTCCAGTAAAATATTTACCTGCTTAGAGGAGAGAAAACTGTCATCTTAAATTGTCAAAACAAATAACAGTTAGTGATATCATCAAAAGCCATATGCTCGGATTGAACCTTTACAAAGGCCGGTTATTTCAGACTTGGTAACTATGGCAATAAACTGGTTGTCAAGCAAGACAGGGGCAAAGGCTGTAAACAACCAAATGCAGAGAAAAGCTTGGTGAGTAATCTGGATATATACCATGTGAGCAATGGGAAAACGGCTGGATGCGCCTCTCTGTAGTTGGGCAGTATTATTAAAGATCATTTTACGGTGTGAGCCCTAATTCATAGGCTGCATTTTTCAAGAAATGTGATTTTCCAAGAAATGTGATTTTCATAACACGCAGTTAATTACATGAGATATTTCATACATATACTTGTGCCGAACAAAAGTAATGTATCTGTATAATGGGAAGCGATAAAGAAATAATAAAGACAAGTAATGTGCAGACACTACGAAGCAGGAGCTGCGTGTATTGAAGCATTTCTGTATCTTGTGCTGAATAACATTTTATCTGGCCACTTTCTATTCCCCAGGTCTATTTCTATGTGCCCGATATAGAACTATGGTGTTACACTACATTAAAAAAGTACATATTCCCATCCATTCACCAAACCATTTATCATTCATCCATCCATACTGTACATCCCAGCCAGAACAGGGCAGGAGACTAGCCTACACCCTAGACAGGATGCCAGTCCATGGTAAAAGTAACTATCCTATTATAACAACATTCCGTTTTATTCCATCCAAGTGTCACTATGATCATATTCACCTCCTTCCCGACATTTACTGGGCTTCAGTTTAACGTTTCATCTGCGAACTGAGAGGACTCATGGCTGTACAGTAAATGCAGCATTGTGGCATGAGATTAGAGTTTGTTTAAGGTGAAGAATTGTTCCTCTGTACTGTCTCAGTATGGAGCCCCATAGTTATCATGGTAGAAAAAAACATTATATTGTAGTAATCTGTACTCTCGAATCTGTAATTCATGCTCTCAAGTTACTAATTCATGTGTTCAAGTTAGTAATTTATGCCCTTGAGTTACTAATCCGTGCTCTCTAGTTTCTAATTCGAGCTCTTGAATTAGCAATTTGTGCTCTCAAGTTAGTAATTTGTTTTATTCGATTTTAATCGAATTAATCCCCAATCAGAGAGTGGAGGAGGAATTAGTAACCTGAGAGCACGGATTACTAACTCAAGAGCACAGATCAAGTAACTAGAAAACACGGATTAGTAACTTGAGAGCATGAATTAGTAACTTTATGAACTCGAGAGCACGAATAACCAATTCGAGGGCACAAATCACTCTGAGATAATATTTTTTTTCCACCATGACACCTAAGGGGCTCCATATTTCAGCGTTCTGAACACGACTCACTTTTTTCAGGTGTTTTCAAGGACCGGATACAGATGAGATTTTTGAATCCTGACTCTTTATAATGGAACATACAAGCAGGAAACATTGCAATACAAAACTATATAGGTCAAGGTTAAAAGAAGACGAAGACACAAAATGTTCATTCCAGTCAACAAAGATACACTGGGGTGACATTCAGAGATGTTTTGAAATGGCTAAGCTAACACACATTTACAGGTTGTTTAAAACAGATATGAAGATCATTTAAATATAATTTTCTTTGACTGTTTAAGACTTTTAGTAAACACTATACTTGAGGAGGCACTGATGATGTAGTAGCACACTCTTACTTAATGTATTAATTAACCAGAAACTAAGTGTTAGTTATGTGCTGATCCCATAACTGTTCATCATCAGTCAATGCATAATGGTTCATGTATTTCATGCAGTTACTATATTTGGTCATGATTTGAACTTGAGTAGTAAGTGTTACCAATTATTGTACAGCACTGTTTTTCATTTGTGTTCATAAAACAATGAGGTTAGTGGCACCTCACACCTACAGTACAGGTACTTCTAGAAAAGCAGGACCGAGAATATTTAATCACACTCTTATGTTGCACTTACATTTTACAAAATGACAGATATATTGGCAACAATCTGCCCCTGGAAAAGTATGACGATGTTTAGTAAGCCGCCTTAGACAATCTGCGGAATATATATTGCCAACTAATGAGGTCGCCGTTCCATAAAGGGTTTGGATGGAACACCTATTTTTAGAGGCAGAGTTGGATCATCATGTGGTTTGAGGTGTTTCTGTCGGTAATTACCGAGTCATCAACTTGATGTATCGTTAAAAGACTGTTCCATAGTAGAACATACTAGAACCAATATTGAACATTGCTTATTACAACTGACTGAAGTATTATATGTATAGTTAAGAAGTTAAAGTTGTTACAGGTACTATTACTCTTATGTAAAACAGAAAATAAAGGAATTTTTGATATGTATTTACATGTCTTTCATATAGTATTGTAAGTATACACCAGCTTGACACAAGCAATGCTGGCCACACAATACTCAAGTGACATTATCCATTTAATATTAATCCAGAATAACAACATTTAGAAAATAAGATGAATACACAGTATCATTAGGCAAAACCACATTTTTACGCCGTGTAATAAAAAAGAAAGTAGTCATGCATAGTCATGAAAAATATTCTTTTTCATGTCAAGCTTTTCATTAATTAAAAGAAAAGTGTCTTACCATGTTTAATATTATAACATTTAATTATAATTACAAATATGGGGAAAAACTAATACTAGATTAAAAAAGAACTATTTGCAGCACTTTCGACAAAAGCGTCTTCTGAATAAATAAATGTAAATAAATAAATGTAATACTGTCACTAAAATAGAGTGTCTCGGGGAAACTGCTGCTTCATGGCTTCAATGAACTCTTTTGGGACATGAGTGACCCAGTGTTATGGTCACTCCCTCGGGGCTGGGGGGGGGGGGGGGCAGGGGGGCGAGCAGAAGGCAGGGGGGGGGTGGAGCAGAAGCAATGCATACTGTAACCCAGGAAACGGGAGGGCTACACCTGGGGCCCCTCCCAAGCCGCAGAGGACAGAGAGATGCCTGGGAGGCTCTTTGGGACATGGCCATGGTCCCCCGCCGTTGGGTTCAGGTGCTGATACCCCCCCCCCCCCCCAGGGAAGACCCTCCAGCTGCGGCACAACCAGACTGTGCCACCCGGCTGCTCCTTTCCAGCCACTCGTGTTCACCAAGCCCACCCCTGCCTGGTCCACAGCTGGAAGTCACCTGTAGAGTCGTCCTTCCCTTCTAAACACAAAGACCCAACCGATGACAAATACCAAGTGATGAAAATAGCTTCATTTGCTCACTGTTGTATTTAAGGGAAACTTCACCCCAACATAATCACCCACTTTATCCTAAAAATGTGACGTTAATTAATTCGTTGTGGGAAATGCTGTGTTTCCTAGGAGGATAAACCATGTAATGGCATGAGTTTTGTGTCATTTTTTCCCACCTGATCCTTGTGTTTCTTAATTAGAAATATAACAGCACATATATGATTATACATATGATTACGCATAAGACCAGGTCTGAGGGAAGCATGCCAAATTCTGTACGGCTAGCGGCACCGTTCCGTGTTTCCGCACACGCTAAGAGGACGTTGTTTGGTTACCCTTGATGAATGTTTGGTTCTGCCTTTTTCTCTTGTGTAGTTTTGCTTTTCACCCCCCGTACCTAAAAAAACAAACACTCCAAAAATAGCTTCATGCGGTTTTATCCTTGAACTGAACCTGCTGTTTCATAATCAATTATTTTTTATACAAAATAAGGGAATACAGTGACTTTATAGTGATAACTTACAGTATTAAGTACCCTAGTATAAGCAAATCCCTTGGCGCTCCCTAATCATATAGTCAAATCAAAAACAGTGATGTTGGCTACAAAGAATCGAAAAGACGGAACGTTCAAACGTCCATTATAACACTGTATGTGAGTGACTCACCTAATGGGAAAGTGACTGTGCTATAAATACACCGTCAGTGTTTTCTCTGATGTTCCATGGCCATTACGGCACACACGGAACCAAATAAGGAACCTGTGTCAACGTGTGACTGTGGGGAAAGATTGAAGGAGGAAAAGAGAAAAATAATGATAGCCTTAAAGTCCATCCGTCTATTCATTTTCTGTGAGCACACTGGTCATGGGGGAATCTGGAATATACGGCTGCACAAGGCAAGGACCGTCAGTTCATTTCTATGGGCAAAACCCTAATCCAATGATAAACGTAACCCCTACCCAGCCATAACCCTAAGTAACCAAACAGAATATAAGACTTTTGTCATTGATCGTCTTGTGATTGCAGACACAGATTTTTATAATTTTTTTACATTTGGTCCCCACAATGTAAAGTATACCTCAACCCCCCCTCCACCCCCACACACACACACACACACACACACACACACACACACACTCATGGGCAGTTTGGTACCTCCGATTAGCCTCAGCATGTTTTTGAACTGTAGGGGGGATCTGGAGTCCCTGGAGGAAACCCCACAATGACATGGGGAGTACCAGCAAATTTCACGGACATGGAATCTTGAACCTTGGTCCCAGAGGTGTGTGGCAACAGTACTAACTACTGCAGCAGCATGCCATCCCTAGCCTTCAGATAATAGGCCAAAATGCTACAATTCTTATACCATTTCCTACCTATAATAATAATTATTATAATAATTTGCCAAGGGAGAAGCAGAGTTTGATACTCACAGCAGGTTATAATGTGTCTGTTACTGCCGGACTGAATACAGTGGCAACCAATAACCAGTAACTAGTGGGAAGTCAACTAAATCTGCCATTGACAGTTTATGACAATTCCAGCCGCAGGAAATTTTAACGTCTTGCTCTCTCACCAACACTAGAGGCCAATCACATGACTCCTGCTTACAGCTGCTTTGTAGGCTTGGCCAATGCTTTTTCAAGAACCACAACACAGGGATAAGGGTTCGAGACACACAGGAGGTCCCTTCTGCGGCTCTTGCTGCCGACTTAATGCACCCCTCCCCTGCCTGGCGTGTGCCGTTCGGTACGCCCCCGGTTAAAACGCTCGCCCTGATTCATGTGACCCGCCCGATGTCGTTTCCTCTCTGGTGGATCGCAGCTGCAGCTGACCGATAAAACGGGGGGACGAGGTGGAGGGAGATAAAATGGGTGGGGGCCCAAAAACAGCAGCACGACTTATTACAGAATATAGATGACTGGGGTGCGGGCGGTGGGGGGGGGGGGGGGGGGGGCTGGTGCTGCAGGAGCCACTAACATACATTATGAGGACACGCACTGGAGGATGCAGCCATCCGGAACAAGCTCTTTGTTCAGACCCAGAGTCATGTGACAGCAAGAAGCTCGCATTCAGTGTGAATGAGCGACCATGTGTGCAGGGAAGCATGGGCCACAACTAGCTTTATGTTCAGGAGTGATGGAACGTGGACGGTGACGGAGGCCTGTTCATTCCAAGAAAGGTGAACGGACAAAAAAAAAGAGAGACAAAGAACACGGAAAACTTCAGTGGGTGTCAAGAAATGAAATGAACAGGAAAATATGTCTAATTTAATAAGTGATGGGTGATTATGATCAGCATACGAATCATCCTTCTGCTAGAAGCCTGTAAGCCAGTTTCCACTCCAGTTACAGTATCAGCCAAAAGTCTGGACACACCTACCAAAAATCATTTCTTGATATTACAGTTAGGTCATTTAGTAAGTATTTTTTTTAACAAGGACACAGAGAGAGTGCTTCCACACATCACCTGGCCCCCCACAGTCCCCCAACCTAAACTCTACAGTACTGCTTTTAGGATGAGCTGGAGAAGCATTCAAGGCGGCTGCATTTGGAAGCTGCATGGAAGAAGGCCAAGAGTCTGCAATGCCGCCATTGAACCAAAAGGGGGCTGTTCTGAAAAGTATGAGATTCTGAGATTTCTGACACTTCTCTTGGTTGCTGCAGTATTTGATGTGTGTCACTTCAATGCATCGATGCCTTTTACTATAAGCCAAATAACACAAATTAAATAGAGACAAAATTATTAAAAACAGGTGTGTCCCGACTTTCGACAGGTTTCTGTTTTATAGCTATTTCCCAGAAAATGATGATAATTCTGTGCGACTCTTCAAAACCCGAGGATGAGCATAATGATGCATAAAACGTCTTTTGTTTTTTTTTTCTGAAGCTGGAATTTGAAACATAAACCATACCGGTGATCGCGAGGCTCAGACCTTCAAGGGAGAAATGCAGCCCCGCATTTCGCATTTCTGATCCCAAAAAGCTGTTATCTGCCAGGAGATTAAAAAGCAGGACTCCAATGCGGGTGGTGAACAGACAGCTGATGGACGGGACGCAATTGTGGCGTGATGAAGCTTAATGGAATAATACAGAAGGATGGTGACAGGATCTGGGGGTGTGTGTCCACCTGAAGACCCGCTCACAAAGAACTTTTGTGGGAACAGGCTTATTTATAGACGACTCTGAGTTCTGATGTCCTACAAGGGCAGCGTCATGATGGCGGTGGCCATTGTCCAGTGCCCTCCTGAACCTCACACTGCAGCCACTGCAGACATTAGATGCCTGTAGGTCTGTCACTGCCCCCTTGTCAGCTGCCAGCTTAGTGCCATCATCAGTACAGGTGTCTTGTGTTCATACAGTGGCATTAAAAATTAGAGAACAAGGGACATTTTTGTAATATACAAAGTCACAGCTTATCCAGGTTCAAAGTTATTCTAACATGAATAGAATGGATTTTAATCACGTTTCATTAGTGAAAGCTATGCTACACCTCATAGTAAATGGCCTAAACAAGAAATTCGAAGAAGGCATGCAGGCAAAATTAGAGAATGGTTAACATTGTTTTGTAGAAAAATCCTACAAATGAATTCTGTCAACTTTTTTTGATGCTTACAACTCTCAGAAATTAATAGGAAGCATAGATGTGATTGCTTTCAGTGACTGGCACATCAGTGCCCACAGGACATACGCACTTTCTCACACTGCTTTGACTTGATTTTGTTCTACTCGTCTTCCAGTTTCCTCCACATTTTTTTTTTTAACTGTAGTGGGTTTGTTTGCCATAATTGTGTCTCCAGTTGCCTTCCAGGGATTCTTGATAGGGTTCAGATCAGGACACTGGGCAGGCCATTTCGTCACCCTGATGTTTTCAGCTTCACCCATTTGGCAATGTGGTAAGGGGCATTGTCTTGGCTGATTGGGTGTTGCTCGTAGGGAAGGAACTGCATGTTGACGAAGGAGGCTCTGATACTCATTAGCATTCACCTTACCATGTAGTCACATCAGAGACCTGACTCCTGCTGCAGAGAACATACCCCCCCATGACGCTTACCCCTCCCAACTTTTCTGACTTCTTCACACGCTTTTGGTGGAGTCTTTCCTCAATTCAACTCCACAAATAATGTTTCCCATCTGAACCAACTATATTTAGCTTGCTTTCATCACTGAAATTAACTCTGGACCTGTTCTCCTCCGTCCACACAACATGCTCATCAGCAAAGGGCTCATCTCGCCTTTTCAGTCTTGCTGATGAGTGGCTTGGTCACTGCGGAATGGGCTTTCAGTCCATATTGTCCCAGATGATGAGAACCTGTCAAGACAAGTTCTTGCCTGCACAGAACTAATTTGGCGAGCAATGCCAGCTCATGAACAGCCCCCCCTACAAGAGTCTCCTTATCATCCTGTTCACACACTTGTCCTATGTGGGCAACCGGCCTTTTTCAGAACTTGAATAACTTTTTGTATTGTACAGCTTCAATGTATGAGAAATGAAGCTTTTGGAATGACAAACCTCTCTTCCAGCAGAGAAGGGGTCATCCTGTCAGCCTTCATCTGAACAACCTGACGTTGCAGGCTTTCGGGCACCTTGGAGAGGCCCAACATCTTGCAGAATGCCTATCAATGTTGCCGAATAAATTGGGGATGCCAGATATTTCAAGATATTTGACATTAGATCCAAAAACAATCAAGTATAACAAATCATTCTCTAATTTTGATTGCATGCCTTCTTCAAATTTCTTGTTTAAACCTCTATTTTTTTGATGTAGTGTTACTTTCACTGATGAAATAAGATTAAAATATATCTCGTCTATTCATGTTTACATTTGTACAAGCTGTGACTGTTGGGAAAAATTCTCTTGTTCTGTAATTTTGATCACTACTGTATATATAAATATAGCATCAGCCATACATCAAGGGAGTAACATTGATGTTTGAAACTATGAATACTGAAAATGCTGACACATTTTACATAGATTATATCATGAAGATAAACCAACCTGAATATTTAAAAATGCAAATTAACATTCAAAGTGTCACGATCGGGCGGCAGACGAGCGGGTAAGGAGGCGAGCAGAGCCTGGAACTTACAAGGAAGCAGGGTTTAATGGGGATGACAGGCAGACAGGACCGAACGATCGTAACATTACAACACAGGT
>JAODKE010000138.1:10676268-10756778 GCA_026779605.1 Mormyrus hasselquistii | reverse complement strand
GCAGTTTGGCATAAAGAATCACAGTCACAGAGAACTCGACTGGTTGGTTGAAACAAAATCCTGGTTTGGATTTTTACGTTATGGACCTGAAATGTCCGCCTCTGAGTATCATCAGCGAGATTCCTGTCCACCACCTAACTGTGTGTGTCGATGAGAGTTATGTTTCCTTGAGTTTCCTTGTGCTTTATTGGATGTCAAGACTAACTGCGAAATATTTTCCCTTGGGGGATAATAATGTTATACTTGAATCCTTCCTTATCATGACAAAAGTTTGAACTTAAGCTTAATTTTAGCTATTTATTTTAAAAAATGTAAATAAATTCTAAGCAGCTTCATGTTCACTATTTATTGTAAAATTCTTTTGACTTTTTTCGGCAATGTTGTGTTAAAATAAAAAAAGGTTTGCAAAAAATAACAATGCGGAACAAGTAGACAAATAAACAAACAGACTTATTGGACCCAGCAAGCTAAAGCATCATTGCTGAAATTCTATCTGCAGCCTGACAATGTTTGAAGTCTGCAATGTTATCATTTGCAATGAGCGTATTGAGTTCTTGCCATTTTTGTTTATATCATAGCGAACGACAGTGTAGCAGAAACAGCCAACTGTAAAGAATAGCCGTTTATCTCCATCACCACACTCGCCAGCTGAGCGTCCAGCCCCAGAGCCAGGCAAGCGAGCAACAAGCAGAGCCGTCTGCGCAACGCCTGTTAATGAGCTCTGCCCATCTCTGCAGCCCTGCTGCACAAAGCGTCTACATCTCCTACTTGCCATTCAAGCACTAAGTGACTGGGGCTACTCCACAGCGTATTGCCCGCGTTTACAAGCTTTTGACCCCTGATCTCATCACTGGATCACGCTTGTTCCGTCCCGCCGCGGAACTTTGTTAGGCTTGCAACTTTCTATAGCATTTAAGGTAACAGAAGACTGTGGAACTGAAGCGGCGTAGAACAACTTTCTCTGAGCGGTAATTAATTATCTTTCACTTATGATCCTTGATTGCTTGATCAGAATCATCTGGAAACAAGACTGGCAAAAAATACGAGGAACGGACCAAAAAATACCTGGCAAATTTCTCTACTTCTACTGCATCTAAAGGCTCATTGTCACGCCCAGCTCCATACCATCCTCCCGTGTGCCACGCCCACCTCATTACCACGTGTGATGCCCCGATCGTGATCACCTGTGTCCTGTTAATTCCTGACCTGCCTGTGTATTTAGTCCGCGTCTTTCCCCAGTACGTCAGATCTGTCATTGGATTGTCATGGTTTGTCCTGTGTCGTCCTTGTCGTCTGCGTCCGTGTCCGTAGTCCCTGATTAAACCCCGTCTTCACCATCTGTCTGGCTCCACTCGCCTGTTTGACCGCTCGCCCTACCGCCGATCGTGACACTCAAAATGCAGTTTTTCTGATTGAAATTATGATGCTGTACTCTATATTACAGTTATTTTGAGACGTTAACTGAGAATCTGATAATTAAAACAGTTTATAGAAATGTAATGACTGAAATCATTAAGTGGGAAACATTTCAATGTAATTATTTGAAAACATGTTTAAACACACTAAAGAAATAAAAAATAAAATGTAGTTTTTAGAAACTAGTTTACACTAATTAGAACTTAATCCATGTCTGTTGCTGCTCCATGTCAAAACATTTGTTGAAAATTGTATGTGGGAATTATGCCAAATAATAATATTCGCTAAGGCTTCTATTTGTGCAATAATCTAGAGGGACCGAACCCAAAATCTGGTGATGAAGGTATTACTTACAGTGAAAGATCTGTTTATTTACAGTAAGCCAGAGGATGAAAACAATGCTGGATTAATATCAAGAGGATTATTTTATAATTGTCAAAAGAAACATCTGTCCTTTTAAGCTCTTCCTTTGTTAATGAATTGTTTTTGTAGTTAATTCACTTTTTGCTTGAACTTAACAAATACACACAAAAAGCTTTCATTTTTTTGCTGCAGTGGATACAAAAATGACCTAAAGAGGGCACAGGAGACCACCCTGCAGTGTGACAGTGATTGAATTTTTTGCGAGAAACAAAAAATGAATACAATTGCAAAATCCAGATATGTAAAGCTATCAGGTATCCATAAAGACTTACTACTGCAATAAATGCAAAAGGTACATCCAAAAAATGTTATTTGGGATGGGGTTATGTGCACACTTGTACAACGACTGTGTTTTTAAAGTTCAATTATTTGCCCTAGTAATTAATTTTTTCTCTCTTGAATTTTGTTGTTTGCAAAGTCATAATAAAGATGTAAAAATCACAAAAAGCTGCAGCTTCAATGTGGTTCTTGTATCCACTGTGGTACAAGAAAATTCAAAGGCAGTATTTTTAGTAAAAAACTGTAAAACAATACTTGGATAAAAGCTTCTTTAAAAATACTAATGGGAGCTAAATAAATCCTTACTGTAATGAGGGTAGCAGCAGGGAAACATGAGGTGCCACATTTAATAATTGTAAGCTTCAGACCAATGATGAACCATTTACGGGAGTTAGGATAAAAAAATAAGAAGTGAATAGAGATTCCTTAATTGTTTGATGGAAGTACCACAATAGACTCAAATCATTAAAAACAGCTTCAACAGAGGACATTCCAAAATATATATTTTTTTAATGAATGAATGAACCGTGCCTTTCATCCTTCTCTTAACTCCTCTAATCGGCCACATAGGGTAAGCTGTCAAATAGGAAGAGGAAACAATTTTTCTGCCTCTCAGATTGATGACACAAGTAATCTCCCGGTACAGAGTGCTATTCACACCAGGAGCGCAGAATGCTCGTCAGACGACAAGCAGCCAGCTACTGCAGGGCTGGCCGGTGCCATGTCGGTCGGGACGGACAATAACGGCACATTGGCAGCCATAAGTCACATGGTTCGCGACATATGACCACATGTACAGTGGGGGGGAGGTGAGGATGCTTAGATTCCCAGAGGCCCCGCCCCGTGGGCTTTGTCCATCTGGTTCTGGGTCAGCAGGCTAAATCTGCCTCATTGACAGGAGATGCGGGGGGTTTGGGCCAGACTTTGGAGTTGCAGCTCATTCTGCAGGACTCTGCGCAGCGTTTATTCACGGAGTGAGTCTCATTGGTGGCGTGGGGTTTTTTTATAGTCTGCGCACACGAGCTGAAAAATGATCAGCCAATCGCTTTGAGGCATGCATATACTGTATGAACAAGCTGAAAAATGATCAGCCAATCGCTTTGAGGCATGCATATACTGTATGAAGCCTTCGCAAGTCAGAAGCTTTTTCTTTTTAATCTTTGTATCAATCAGCATTACATTAAGTTCCTTTGAATATAAGGGATAGCATTTTGTTTACTTAATTAGCATTTTTTAAAATACAGAAAAAGTCAAAGCAGCAGAGCACCTGAGATACAAAGTCAGATTGAGTCTGTTTTAACCGTCAACATCATATGTCAATTATGTGTAACCTCAAACACGATTGGCTGTATTCACTGCGTTAAATCTGCATCAGCCATTCAGCGCCGTATGTATGAAACTGGCGGCGAGAATGGCTGTCAGAATTAAAGACAGGAAAAATCTGAGTTACTAGGCTAAAATTAGCTCCACAGAACGTTTTAATTAAATAATAAATGAATCACAATGGGCCATGTCAAAATAATCCGAGTTTACAAGAGCTAATGCAGAATAGCAGGGTGGTCACATCATGTCACACACATTTCATCCCATGCTGCCTCTTTATTTTAGCTAGCAACTTGTTAGACTGAATTCAATACTGCAGGAAATATTATTTTTTAAAGATCAAAGAAACTGTTTCACACTAATATGTATTTAATTATTTAATGAATCTCTCTCTGTTATATATAAACATATTTATATGTTTATATATATATATATATGTGTGTGTGTGTGTGTGTGTGTATACGATATATAAGAGTTCACTATGTCACCCCTCGCTGAAGAAAGTTAAAAATAGCTACTTGGCCTGTTTCTTGTTTCTATTAAACCTTGGATGAACCCGTTGAGTCCATTGTCACCACTTGACTAATTGAACCTGACTGGCCCCATTTCAAACACCCCCAAAATGAAAAATTATTTTGCTCAGCCCCGTAAAATTCTTGATTCATTCCTAATGAGGAGTATGTTTCCCTTAAGTCTGTTATAAGATAAAATAGATAAAAAATATTATGATTTTAACAACACAACAAACCATCAAGTGGTTTTAAGAGCAAGTTTTCTTGACAAAGGCAGGATCTGTTCAACATTCAAACAAAACCAATGTGCTATTTTTAAGATAAAACCGTAGCATCCAAAACTATGAGAATAAAAACAACAGAAATGTCAGTCTAATATCTGAGTTCTCCTTTAACTCGCATTCGCGAAATCTCCTGGCAACATGAGGCTGGGAGACTAGATAAGATCACAGAGTGAATAGCTTAGCAGTGTCATCAGGTGTGGCGGTATGTAGCTCAGTGGGCCAGGGATCTTGGCACATATCCAGAAGGTTGTGGGTTCATGTCCCATGGCAAGCAGAGTCCTTACATTACCAGTGGGCCTTTGAGTAAGACCTTTAACCCCAATTGCTCTAGGAACACTGGCTGACCCTGCTCCTTGATCCTCATTTGTATATCCAATTATGAGTGTGCATACAAGTTTTTAAAATTGCACCACTGCATTCATATTCTTCATTCGTTGGTGGACCGTGTCATGTGTAATAGAGATGTGCAAAGAGCTTCACATCCCTCATTGTCCAGTTGTCTGTAACATTTTTGTTTTGTTCATTTTTCATCGACAATGATTTTAGAAACATTCGTCTTAGTTTTTACCATTAAAGACACTTATTTATTTAGGTTCGGTTCTATATTCCTCAAAGAAAAAATATTGGTATATTGTTGACAAGTAATTTTTCTCTTAGTTTTTATCAACAAAATTAATACTGCATTGCAAGCGGAAGAATCAAGTACTACCTTCAGGTCTAGATTAGTCCACATCCACGGATCAGATTTCATCAGGATCAGATTAGAAGGATTATATAATTCTGTACCACTATGCTTCAATGCTTTGGCATAACCACTTTGAATTAATTGCAGTAAAAAGCCCAAGGCTTGATGCTGTTTTATGTAGTATTTTTAGAATGTCTATGGCAAAGCATTTCCCTACTGAACAAAAAACCCTGGGATGGGATGACAGTCCATAGCAGGGGCTGATACATGCAAACATACATGTCGTACAGCACACTAGAACTTTCTAGAACTTTCTATGAGAAAACTCCCCATCCCCCACCCAGCCCTAACCATAACCACAAGTAGGCAAACCAAACACAATATCTTTTGGTATTTGGCATAACATATTTTTATGACATTGTGGGGTACATTTGGTCCCACACACACACAGAGCAGAGATGGGACTCCCAACCTGGGATATTGTTATTAACAAAAACTAAAACTATAACAAAAAATTATTATAAATTAAAATAAAAGAAGATGCTTTGCTTATGTTTAATTACCTTTAATAATACTTTGAACATGTCGAGAGATTTCCATTAAAAAGTAAATGGTAAACGTTCTGTTCAATACATGTTTTTTTTATTTTTCTTTTTATAATTAAACACACTTACTTAGGAGTTTCAATATAGAAACCAAAAACGCTGTGTTTGTAGCATTACAAATAGATATTCAAGATGATTATTTGAATTATGTAATTTTTGCCCTATGGCAAATTATGTAATTGCGGTGTTGCTCAATGGATTTACTTAATTAAAATGCTAGGCTGACTGATTATATATATTCATGTTTTTTTTTTGTATCAGTACAAACATTCCGTTAAGCTCCATTTAGTTCATCCCTCTCTAAAGCCAAGGCGTGTTGCATGTGTCACACTACTTTATCCCATATGCTGTTGTTCTTGCCGTGTCCATATGGCTTTCTGACTGCCTTCCCTCACAGATGGACTGTCATCCCATCCACTGTGTGCCCCCTGGCCTGAGCCGTACTACACGGACGGCTGGATCTAATCCACCGATGTTTCTTTGCAGTTATAAGTTTAGGTTGCATTGGTCAATAGTATAAGAGAGTAGCCTAATTCAAAGTGAAGCTCCCAATGCAAACTGTGCAATCCGCACTCATAATCAGAATAAAAAAACTTTTATTTCCCCTAGATGACACTCTAAACTGGGCTGTAGGCATCGCATATGACCTTTTTGCTATGGAATTGACTTCAGTCGACTAAAACAAATTGCTGACCCCCGGAGGTCGATAAATCATACCCATGAAGGCAACCCATCACTATTATGATTCATTTATCGATTCATCCACTGATCAGGGGGATGGGGGTGGAACTTATCTCAGGCAATACGGGGCACAGGGCCGTGGGCCTGCTGGGATGGAACGCTGATGTGAGACTGCATGTGTAAAATCTAATACCACAACAAAAAATATATTTTATATCCTACTCTTACATTTTTATTTGCCAGTCTGATTTTGATTACAAAAATGCACAAATCCATTACACATATATCTAGGGGTTTTGGATAAGTAATAAAAAAAGCAATAATAAATCTTCCAATGCATGAAAAAGCAAAATTTATTCCCTGATGTTTTTTTCTAAATCAGCAGCACAGCTTGAAATTTTTCATTTTACCCACCTGTCCATGTATAATCAAGCATAATTACCATTTCATGACTATTAGGCTGCTCCTGGGACTTGAACCAAGAACATTCTGTTCCAGCTACCCAGCATCAAGGATTCCTGGCCAGGAGGCACATTCCTCACATCCCAGCCTCCTCAGGACCTGACCTTGTAGCTGTTATGCAGGCTACTCACTCCTCACCCAGGAAGGGAGACCTACAGGCAGGACCCCAGCACCTGCTGTTCCTCCAAATTAAATCAATCCCTGTGTCACTCCCTGTGCCCTTTGCATGTAACAGTTCAGCCACACATGAGCCCCGCAGATGCAGGGTCATCGGTGTGTCACTCTGGCTACGCTGCTCTCGTGTGACAAAGTCAAGTGACATCCAATGCAGTTCCTTGTCTTGTCGCTGAGTTCCTGAGCCGCCGAGAGAGATGGCTAGAAAAGGCCGGGAGAGATGAGCAAGCCTAAGTGGGCGCTGAGCTATGATCAGACCTACAATTCGATTAACACGGGATTACAGCGATTGGCGTGGACGCAGGTATTGATGGAGGCCATTTAATATGCCTTCATTTCTGACTCCCCAAAGAAATGGCTCCTTGGGGTCTGGCACAGTTTAATTTGCTATAATGGTCCTCCTGGCATAGAGGCCACCATCCTGCAACATCATCAGAGGTGGGAAGAGAATGCCGGAAAAGTGAGCAGCGCCGTGTGGGGAACGTGGCGTCCGGCGATGGATGTTGTGGTGAGAGAGCTCTCTGATAAACGCCCAACGTGCTGCTGTTCAGCTGTGTTAAAACCCCAGCTTGTCAAAATAACACAATTAGGGGTGAGGGATGTAACCTCAAATCGATCCCTCGCTTCAGAAAGAGCGATTACAGTCCACTTTAGAACGAGGTATATGAGAGACACATGGTCCAGTTTTTAGTACGCTCAAAATCAGACAAACATGCTGTTAAAAAAAATCAGCTGTCTGATTAGAATGAAAGCGGAAGCCAGATCTGGCTTACAGACTTGTATGTATGTATACAGACGTACATAATGGAACAATGGATGCATGTTAGCGGTAATTGGGGGAGAGTCTATCATGATAATTACTGTAGAGGATTAAAAAAGTTCTGGTAGCATTGTAAAAGTAATATTCAGGGCTCAAATTATTTCAAATGATTCCACTTTCTCGGTTTTTGATCCTCCTTCGGGAAGCCAGTGGTGCACAGCTTTCAGGCTTTTGCATTATAAGGAATAACATTCTGTGATGGATTGATAGAGGATCAAGAAGTCAGGTCACTCCGTCTAGAGTTTCCCATCATTCTTGTTTGTGGGAGATGACTGCTTCGTCCCCGCCTCCCAACGGAGATCGACAGAGGTTCCGATGGCTGTGACGAACAGATTGAAATGTCAAGATAACAACCCGGATTGCTATACGAGAAGCACGTCTTTCCAAAAGCGTTGATTCACCCGGAGTACCTGTCAGGAAAGACGATGGTAAATAAACCTACACAGTCTGTCTTCAGGGGAATTTTCCCGACATGCAGTAGTAAATAAAAACTATGTCAGCCAGAACCTCAAATCCAACAGCAGTTTTTCACATTTTGTGACACTAATGTGTAAATATCACCCGTGCTGAAAATTCAAACACAGAGTACCAATTATTTGTGCCATTTCCAGACGTGAGTAAATGCATTTTCACTGAATGGACATCAGGGGCATTAGTCCGAAAATAAACATTATGACATGAAATCAGCTGTGATTATTCGGTCCCTATTCATTAATGTCACTTCTGTCTGCTGAGTCTTTATTTTATTAGACACACATGCACCAAAGAGGAAAATAATTCCCAGTATAAAATGATGTAAAGGCTGATTAAAATACAATGTACATTGCCTAAGTAGTGAAGCCCTCAAGAGCTTGGTAAGGCCCTCAGATTATGAGCTTAGGTGACAGAAATATGTTTATGTTTCTAGGTATAAATTTCTCCGAGTGTGAAATATGAGACTGAGTGATAGACTGTGCGTGTGTTAGTGGTGGATTCAGCTGATAAGCTAAAGGAGATGCTGTATGTGGCTTTTTATGTCATTAATATTATAATTATTTGCTTTAATCTCCTCCTTAACAAATACAATGCTCAGGAGGGATGGTCAGGTTTGAAGAGGGTTCCCGGATGCGTGGGCTAAAGAACAGCCGCTGTGGATCAAGGCGGAGAGCCAAGCGGCACAAAGCCACCATGCCGGCAAGGATGACCTATATAGAGCAAGGCGGCTGATGCTGACCGCAGATATGGGGCCCGGCATAGATAGGGCGCTTCACAGCAAGGGAGGGGGCGCCGGGGGGAAGCTTGCACTCCCAAACCCTTCCAGGAGACTCCCCCTGACCCCTTCTCTAACCACCAGATGTAACGTGTTGATTATTGAAGAGAGAAACGTGGGAGAACATTCACTTCTCTGATGCCCCCCCCTCACTCACTGGCGACGCTAAGCCAACCCTCCCCCCTACAGAGCCGATATTCCCATGTACCTGACAGAACAGCCACGCGCACTGGACTGATGTTTGCAAAAACACATTTTACGAGGCGAGAAGGATCATTAACAGAACGCTCTTCACGCTCCTCCAACTTATCACCAGCTACCGTTTATATCTCCTAGAAGAAAATGTGACCTGCTGTCACTTGTTTCTCATTTAATCCATTTTTTTATTACCGGGTCTTTGTAAAGGTAAAGTGTTACGTGTGCTATGACATAAGTGTCAGTCTGTCAGCAAGTGAGGGGATCCGTGGCCGAACAGCTCGACAGACAGCGCCGCCCGCGGGCCTTCGCGTTACTGAACGTCTCAAGTACGCACGACAGCACACACTTTCGGGATCAAACTCTTGCCCAACTCTTCCAGCAAATGTCTTTGCATTTTCTATATAAACACACAAAAACAAATATGACACGGTAGGTTTTAGATGTATGTTAGGAAATGTTCCTTAATCCCCACGAAATGCTCTTTTTGCAGTATCGTGTTCGCACTCTGTCATGGTTTTGTTTCTTTTTTTCCTCTTCCCTCCTTATATCTCCCGTCATGGCTAGTGCGAGTGATTCTCTTCCTCTGGCATCCGTGCCACATCTCACAGATCCCGTACGGCTCCCTCATTCGTCAAGCATAACTGGATTTGGGGCTACTCTGTTCTGGCAGGACGCTCTGTCTTCAACAGCCGACACAATGGTTGAGTTCTGACCGTATGATATTAGGGTACGCTAGGACTTTGCTTCTCCCAGGTGCCACTGGTGAGAATTGAATCTTTGGCCCCATCCACCTGCTAAACTGACCACTGACTCCTCCACCGCTGCTCACATGATCTCCACATGCAAGTAGCCAGACTGGCCTCCAGTCTAACACCTATCATCATCTAAGCAGCCGGGCAGGACCATCAAGAGAGTGACAATGACATTCAACCATCCCTTGGTTTTTAGTGAGAAGCTGGGCAGAGGCTGCGAGATGAAATACCCTGAAGATGTAGCCGTCGCTAAATATTAGGTTAGTGAGGTTTGGTGAGGACTGATAAGTGGCTTATGCTGATGAGCTCATGATGAAGGTCAGAGATGTACAGCCTACAGAAAAGCTGAATTACAATTTGCCTACATTTGCATGCTGTGGAATTGTTTTAATAGGTATTCCACAACCAACGTAACCCACAACTAGGAAACATCTTATAGTAAATTCACAAAATATGAAAAAAATAGATATGGGTCAAGATCAGATCTGTGAGGATAAAATAGGTTTCATTAGAAAATATACGACACATTCCAGTTTTGACAGATTTGCCTGATGTGCTAGCAATTGCAAAATAATGTACATATTACTTGAATTTTATGAATCATAAACAATCCCAAAGTCACTCAGGAAAGACCCAAGTGAAAAGGTCTGCTTTTTGATATTGGTTAAATATAGGAGTATACAGATTTTCGTCTTGTACTATAGATAGCACATAACCACATCAGTTTGAGTGACTCAAATGAACTGGAAAAGTTTGTTGGATTTCCATATGTTACGTAACCAAACAGCTAAGATACAAGACAATACTTCTATTTAAAATAACAATAACCCTTGGAGAAATCTGCTTAGTATGTATCAAATGTTACGGATAAGAAATGAGGTGGAGGAGGAAGGTGAAATGAATGTGAACACAGCCTACGCTGAGCAGAGCGGCAAGCACGGCACCCATGATTACACTGCAGTTACCATTCTGTCTTTGCTGTTAGGTCCCCTGCTTGAGCTGGGGAAGCAGATTCCGGAGACGAGATCACAAAAACTGGGTCTATTAACAAAGCATGGAGCAACACAGGACAAACGTCAATGACAGACCTGGGGAAACGGACTTGAACGCGGACTAAATACAGGACATGATATCAGAATAGACGCGAGACAGCTGGTACGACGGGAATTCACACGTGGGTAATGAGGTGGGCGTGGCATACGGAAGGATCGTACGAGCAGGTCGTGAAATTTGTATAGCTTCAAAGACGTGTATCCCTAAAACAAATTACCCCGCACACCAAGAAATCCCTTCTCGAATCATTACGCATCATCACGATCATCATTACCACATAAGCTGAGCTACCGTGCATTCTGATACAACCAATCCAGCGATAACACTATGAATGTACCCCATCCTTTACTGTGAAAACACATTCATTGCATACACGCAATACATTTTAGAATTTTCAGTTGTTAAAACAAATCATTCTTGCAATCCAGCGGTGAATATCTGTGAATATATATTGGTGCATAGCCTTGAAACGGTATTGCATTTTAAATACACACAGAAGCTTGAAGAAGAGCTCGTACTAAAATAAACCAGGTGAGCGTTTTAACATACACTCGTGGTTAACTTTACGCGTCACAAAAATACCTACCATCATTTTTCGTCGACCTACTGAAGTTTGCAGTTAAGGCTGTTCCTTATAGTATCTTTATATTTAACTGAAATGAATTTGTTGTTCTCCTGGTAGTATCTGACTAATATTCATTTGAGTGTTTTCCTGGCACCGTAGGACTGAAGTGCAGGTCATGGCGACGACCGGAATCCTCAAGCTGGATGCTCAAAGCTGTTGTCTTGGAAACAGACGTGGAAATGGCGCCAACATATGAATCTGAGTCCGTTTCCAAGACGACAGCTCACAATATCCGGTCTGCACACACACAGAGCAACAGTTATCGGAGGCCATACACTGTGTATGAATTCAGTACACCTGAAATTGTCATTTCAGCGATAGGGACTTTGTACAAGGATATAATTTGTAGTTTTAGCAAAATTATTAACAAGCTGATGAACGATTAGCGTGCTTCTACAGTACAATGAAGAACCGTACAGGACAACTCAGACTAGTATTTACTAAAACTCAACCCAAATTCTTCAGCATTTGCTCCTCATGAATGGGACAAAAATGAAATTCATTTATATTTTCAAATGTTGAGTCTGATTGTAATTCTTTTATTTCTCACGTTAGGAAAACAAGGTCTTTGGCACTTCAATTAAGTCAGCGTAGTTCTTACACCCTGCTGGACTTTTTCCACCCACGTAAGAAATAGAAATAGAGAATTCGCACCAGTACCACGGCAGCACTTCCATACTCTAGCAGCGCCTCACTTATCTCAGCTCAGCTCGGCTCAGCCGTATCCCCATAGCTGCAATGCGAAGGGTCCCCAGGGCCAAGCTTGAATTTAGAGGTCCGGGGAGAGGGAATTAGGACGTGCAATCTGTCTGCTCCTCCGTGCCCAGTGTGCCTGTATGTAACGGGGACAGCAGGTGTCGCAGCAGCTAGGGGGCGGCGCACGTGACATGCTCCCGGATGACGAGATAGCGTTAGTCGCGAGAGTCATTTCAGGTTAAAGCATTCGTGCGTTTAAATGCTGAAGCGAGGGATTAGCTCGCAGACAGGGAACCATGTGTGCAAGTTCATCAAGGATAAGTGCTGGACCAGACCCCACCTTCCAGTCTCACCTCCGCTCTGTGTATCTCCTGTGTCTCGACGTGTAGCTATGCTGCCCCTTTATAGCTATGACAACATCAACTCAGGCCCACGCAAGACAGTACAGTACACCCATATTTGTGCATAGCAACACCATCTGATTGGTGCAGCCTAACTGAACATAGTAACCGTAGCTTTCAGTAATGACAATATAATTCTTACACACAGAGATCCTTCTGGAAAGCCGAATTTCTAAATCACTTTGCTATCTGCTGTGGATCAACCCTTATAGCTTTTCTATTTCTCTTTCATATTAATTGTTTTGGCAACATGTTTAACAAAAGCACATATTAAAAGATCAAACCTGTAAGTAGGCTCAAACAGCATAAGGCCTTATTGTTTCGAACATTGAGAACACTGGGGTAGATTTTGATATTGCACATGCTCATTTAGTAAACTTGGAGGCTGACAAGATGTTTGCATAACATCCATTTGATGCCATCTGTGTCTATATTCATGAATTTAAAACAGCATAATAGAGAGTTGATTACCAGACTTTTCTTTCTGTGGATAGGTCAGAATATTCTACAGCAAACATCCTGCAATAGGGTTCTGTTCATAAACTGCTATTCAAATAAACTGGTCATATGCTAATGGATACCATGGGATTTTTAACAGCTTAAAGTGCTTTAATAAATTCCAACAGATTATGAAACCGATAAAACATTAACAGAAGAACTGCAAAGGTCAACATACACCAACTCTGGAATTACTGTCGTGAAGAATTATTGGTGCTGCAGAGTTCTGAAGTCATATTTCTGAGTATGAGTATGTTATTAACAGGAGATATAATTCAGAACACAGTTCTGGGATCAATGCAGGGCTGTCATTCTCAATGCCAGACTTCTAGTATTGTGATGCATCAGAAAGTATTAAGTGCATTAAGCTCAGCAGGAGCTCACAATGTGTGGTTATAATGCATAGGTCACTGCACGAACTGCCAGCAGGGTAGCTATTGTATTTCTTTGTTGACAGATTGCAGAAAGGTTAACCCAGGTCCTTCACTGCAGTGAAAGCAGAACAGTCTCCTATTTTGTTAATCCACTCCGGAATCCCTTTAGGCTTCAGAAATTGTAGGACTTTAGAAATTCAAGTTTTTTTTTTTTGCAAAGTGAGAATGCCTGCATCTTACATGATTATAATGTATTTATCAGCTTGTGGGAGTTTTACTTACAAAAAAATATTCTATGTACAAAAGGAAAAATGACTGATCCCAAGAGATAACCAATCAGATTGTAGAGGAGCTGATGATATAGAATAAGAAATAAGAAAGCTGGGAACACACACAGCGTCAAGGCCTAACATCCAGGACCATAGCAGGAGACACAAACAAGAGAAACAGTCCAGTACATTTTCGATTTGCATCTAAGGAATACTGGAAGCATTTGTTTGCTGTTTACTTTCCAAAGATGCCTTGAGCTATAATTTAATTGGTATCAGTCCAGATAAAACCTGTCAACAAATATCTGACATTTCATCAGTAGTAAGATTATTTTTACTCATCTCATCACTTCTTACCAATCTAAGGAAAAATAAAGGAAAATAAAAATGAAACTTTTCGTCTGTTTTTGAGACGTTTCATAATGGTTGGTCTTGTTATGATACAGAATTAACATACTGTTTGCCAGAACTATCAGCTCGCTGGGCTCATATGGCAAATTGCCTGGCTGCTATTTGTTACGGTGACTTTGGGCAGGTTTATTGCTGTTAAATTATTGGTCTCATCCAGTGGCATCACCCTGTCACTGTCGGTCACGAGTGTAAATTAAGTGCAGTGACTGCATCTTGCAGCAGAATGTCTCCCGTGGCGATGCGCGGCTTTACAAACCGGCCTGGCCAAGAATAAGGCATGATTCCAGCTAGCCAGCTTACTGGATTAACGAAACCAAACAGCACTACTATTTACAAACTGTAAAAGATGCCCCAAGTCTTTTGAGAACTAAAGAGAAATTGCCCCAGTGACCACCTATCTTACATTCCAGCTGTTTATAGTCATTTTTCACGCGACAGTATAAACATTTAAATAATAACTAAGGAATAGACTTTTTTATTTTAGAGAGAAAAGAACAGGTTATGATAAAAATAGTTAGACGAACCATAATGCCTTGTGCCACACCGTAGCTGGCATGTCTCTATCTTTGCAGTTAGTTCTCAGTGTAGAAGCAATTTGACAACAGCACTGTATGTCCATGTCCAGACTAGAGGAGGTACCAAAATAGTCTGTACCTTTTACTGAGTCCCTTACATTTTTCTAATTTTGCAGTGTATCAAGTCTGCTCCCCTTGACAGCTCACTCAATAATGCAACTTTCATGCCTGGTTGGTGAAAAATAAAAGAAAAAATGGTGAAAAAATATAGCCTATTTGTGCCAGTGTGAAAGGCCGTGATTGTCAAGCCTGCAGCCACCACTGCGGGATGTTTTATAGAATCTATGCCACCTGGACTGTACCCTCATACCCTCTACCGCACGTTAAACCAGCACGAAGAGGTCAAATGGCACTCAATTACAGCTCGATATTCAGCACTCCTGGGAAATGGTTGTCTGTCCCTTCCCACTAATGACAGACCTGTGGCACTCTGTCAGAGTAGGGAGACCCGTGACCCAATGGAGATGGAAACACCTAGTGGGGCCCGTGGAAAGGTCAGGGAGGCTTACACAATCAGCTTTAATCATCTGCAACACTGCATCACAAGCCTCTCTGCAGAAAGGACCAGAGTGATGCTATGAGTTTTAAACAAGGGACCCAGAATCACTCGAGAAACTATTCCATTGCAATGCTTTTATTCTATATCATCTATGTTTGAGCATCACCTTAGTATGCTCCATAACTCCATAATCCACAATCGGAGTCCTACATTCAGAAAGCTGGGCTCAAAACCAACCAGGCGAATAAAATTTAAGTCAAAATCCAAAGGTACAGTTGAAAACAGGAACAGACCATAAAAAATATGCACCCTGCAAACTCTGAACTGAATGAACAGAAAGGGGTCGAAGAGCAGGCTATCAAACAGAACAGGGAAGGCCCAGTAACGGTGATCAACACTCAGTTTGGGCTGAATACTGGTTCCGGATTTTTAATATGTTCTAATACATTTTGCTATGTTCAGATGAAATGAACACGTGTCTGTATTCAATGCGACTTATAATCCATCCATCCATTTTCTGTACTGGTGGGGTTGGAGAGGCCCACGGCTACAGGCCCAAGGCAGGATAAACCTAGAACGTGGCACCAACCCATCGGCAGGCATCACATGTGATGTTTTCGCTTTTTTGTTCCTTATGAATGGAGAGGGACAGGAGAGATTTCGGTTGGTGGACTGAGTGTGCTGCAAGGGTTGAGCTAAGTTTCTGAAGCCATTTTGATGGGAAACTAAATAAAGAAAAAGTTCCTTTACATGCTCTGTAACCCAGCTCCTTTTATCCATACCTCTGGAGACATGAGGATGCATCTATTATTAACAAAATAAGAGGGTTACAAGACCTCATAAGTTTACCCCAACAAACTTCTTTCTATAATGTCAGCATGTTCAGAGGGATTGGATCAGGGAAATCCTCTAAAAAATCCTACAGCTACAGCCGGTGACGTTTTTAAATATGTCCAGTATTTTAATTCACTTTTAATTAAACACAATTGCTTTTGAATTTGTTGTGTTATTCCAAATTTCACAATATTATGTTAAGTTCCTAAATCTCTATTAGAAGGTGTATTTTAGGTGATCTCGGTTTAGTTAGCAAATGGTTTATAGAGCCACTTATACCTTTATTATACCTTTATATGGGTCGGATTTTCTATTCAACTGATTAAGGTGAAGTACCTTGCTGAAAGGACCAAGGGTCCTCCCTGGGCCTGGAACACGTATGCTTTCAGCTCTGAACAGCCTATTAGCTGCTAGGCTACTTGTAGATTGTAATGTGCATCTATGCATAGCAAATCAGAGAAAAGCTACAACGCGTTCTGCTTAAGTTGCTATGGGTCTAGGCGAGTCACCGCTGACTTACCAAAAGCATTGAAACGTTGGTGCATTCATGTGCACAAGGAGCTCCTGGCTTCAGATATCCTCACTAAACAGCAATAAAAAATAACATGCACACTCACGTAGACATTCCGTCTCACAGAACAGATCTGGGAGTTAGCTAGTGGTTCCAGAAGGTGTTTCCATTGGATATATAATGCAGGAATATTGAAGTAATATGTATTAAACTGTAAGTACTTAAAAATGCTTCGCTTGGGTAGCTCAAGTTTATCTAGCAGCTTAGCATGGTAAAGTGTGGTGCAAGAAAAGGTCATCAAGGTTCACGGTGCTATTTCAATCTGAGCTGGAAAGCCGTGATAATGACAATCCACAGCACTGCTAGAATATTGTGTTCTGTGGTTTATATGTCACTATCACTGAAGCTGTATATGCAGTACATCTGTCAAGAAAGCACTGGAATGTGGCAACTAAACAGCAAATATCAGCATCCATCAGGAAAGCCCTGACTGGAAAGCAGATCTCAGCGCCAAGGGTTTGGCCGGCTGGGCTTCACAGGGAAATGGACCCAAGCCAAATTCATATAATCAAAATATAGTCAGGCATTCACCTTACAGACTATCAGTATTACCAGAAAATGAACCCTGTTCTATGCCAGCAGTGGAAACTCTGTCCATTAGGATTCTTATCAGCAGAGGTGGAAAGTTCAGGTCCAAAAAGTACAAATCCAGCCCAACCTTTTGTTTAAACCAACCAGTTGAGTACTCTTTGAACATGACTCTTGACGCTCAACTGACCAGAACTTTCCACGTCCGCCTATCAGAACCTTTTCATTGCTCTATTATTTCCCTTACATATTAAAGCTTATGGTAGAATGTATGTAGACCAGAAGGAGACTATGATCAGTCATGCTGTTGGTGAGTCAGTGATGTCTCGTCTAGACCCATAGCAAGAGACCTTATCATGCTCTGTTCAGGGAATAATTTCTTTGCAAACAACCTATCCCACCCAAAGAAAAAAAAAACATTTTGGTAATCGTAATTACCAAATTAACCAGAATTAACTTCTTTAAAAAAAAAACTCTTTCAATGAATGTGTCTCTCTATAAGATTACACCTAATCAGTATTAAACTTTATTTTTTGTTCTGTACATCAATGATTACATTTTGTTGGTCTTATTATATCTTACGTCAATATGCTGTATGTATTTATATTCTAGTTATTATTTTTCATACACTGCGACCAATGGGGAGCAATGTTTCATCTCAGTGTATGATCCAAGCATGGTAGATCTGAGATGACAGTAAAGTTACTTTGAAGTGTACAAGCATCCTTATGGAACACGGCACATCTAAGGAGGCTGAACTGAACAAGCCATGTCCTTGGGCATGGACACCAGGAGTTCATTAAAACCTCAAGTTTTCGATTTGGAAAGCCATTTTGTTAACGTTATTCATGAGGGACATTTCTTCAGTCAACATGTGAAGCCAACTGGGGAGGTCTGTTTTTTCCATTTTATTTGCAGTCTTGATTCCAGGTATAATATCATTAGTCAGTGGATTGTGCAAAGAGATGATGACCCCGCCATTCACATTAATCTTGCATGCCTATTGCAAGGCTCCCAAACAAGAAGGATCTTCAAGCATGTCTTTGACACATAGAAATGTATGATGTCGTCATTGAGACGTAGAAAAGAGAGACCACTCCTTAATATGATGTCATAAAAAAATATTGCTCTGCTTCAGTAAATGTGGGAATGAAAAGAATTATAATCTAGTGCAAAATATACTACATACAGTATAAAAGATACAGAAATACAAGAAAAAGAAGAAGATGCTAGGTTGCTGAGTATGGGTATGACCCCTTCTGTAACCATCTGTTCTCAAGGTCAGTTCCTTAATTGGCAGGCAAATCACTGCATACGCTTCTCGCCATTGCACATATACTTCATGCTTTCTATGTTTGTCTTTGTCCACTGATGAATAATTATATGAGGCGGTGGTCGATGTACTTTGAGGAGAAGTCAGACGCCGCATAGTGCTGGATCTCCAGCATATCAGAAACCATGTTAAGTTAAAAGATATTAAAACATTTTTGAAAAATAACATTCATTTCACCGTTCATGAGAATTTGATGTTCTTAAACATGTTAGACCCCCATTCTGATAAACATTCTGATTTCCTTTGGGATAATGTAAGTTTTATGCTTCTTATTGGGAATCCAACAAGCAACATTTCAATGAATAGTACAGATTTGACCATGTAGCAATAAGCAGCATATACCAACAGACAACCAAGCACTCATCCCCAATGCTGTTCCTTCTATGACAAACAGAAGAAAACAACATATGAACCATCAAGCTGTCCCCGCATTAACCATTCCATGTGGGTGATTGTATTCTGGCCACGTCTTGCCTGGAGAACTAGGGGGAAAAATCAATTGAAACAACAAGGTTGAGTGATGACTGGGACTATGCATGATTGTGTAGTTCCCAATGGAGAATACCTTGTAGGAAAAAGATTTCTCCGCTGCAGATACCAAGTGAATTGCTGATCTGACCTTGTACTGATCAGATGTGCTCACTGATACACCTCTGAAGTCCTGCAAGAATGCTTCAGGCTGGTTTGCGTGTATATGAGGACTTGTCACCGAAAGGTTCTGTTGAATTCACATGTCATGATCGTTTACCATATTCAAAAATATCTAACGCAGTTTGCCTAATATGTTTGGAATTTATTTTCTTCACTGCGAAATGAAATCTTCCTTTGTTGGGTAATTGGTTTGAAAGATGGATGCATGGATGGATGGATGAACAGACAAGCAGGTGGATGGATGGATGTTGAGTGTAGGGATTACGTTATTAAAGATTACTGCTAAATTTTTCATGTACTATACATTTTAACCTTCCTATGGTGTTAGGGTTGGCATCGAACCGTTTTTAAGTTTAAAATGCATAAAAGCACCACATAGATTTGTGTACTGCATAAGGGCTTTTTGAATTTGTCAGGAATCTCTATTTAAACAAAATAAATTAAAACAAAATCAAGGTAAGGCATGCCCATACATGTAAGGTAAGCTAAGACCAATTCAGTTTATTTATATAATTCTCACGAGGTTTATTTTTCCATTTTTTTTGAAAACCACGGTAACCAAGAGGTAAGAAACAAATTGGACGATAAATAATTATTTTGAGGGTATATTATGGCTGATTTAAGTCTAACATAAGAGATAGGAACCTGAAAGCTAACACAGGACGAAGGTTTTATGGGAAGTGGGTGATATGACATTAAATTAAAGAAGTTACATGCACTTGTACAAGTGAAATTTACAGCAGCATTAATTAGTAAATTAATGAACTGCAGTATGGGGAAAAGATTTAAAGAAATCTAATGAGATTCACTGTGTTCCCACTTTGTCAAGCCTACATATTTCATAGATAGCAGCTAATAAAATAAAGTGTGAAACTGTTCATCATGCAATGGACAATATAGTAAGGGGGAAAATGCAAATTAAAATTTAATTTAAAACCGGCAGCATGCCAGTACTTGGTACTTGTTACCCAGAATCAACCCAAAGTGTTGGATGTGATTACAGTAGTTATTTTTTTTTTTATTTCCCACATCACATGATGAGCCTGTGTAAATTCCTTTAAGGAAATAATGCATATTTCCCCAGAAAGGGAATAAGTAAAAATCAGTTTCAGTTTCTCAACTCTGAGCTCTGAGATGTTAAGACAGCATGGGAAATCCCAGAACAGGGAGATATACAAAGTCAGGCCTGACGAAGCAACCGTATCCATACGGGTTAAAACTAACAAGATAAAAAAAGCATAGGAATTTAATCCTCATTACTTCAGCCAAGCCAGGCAGTAGCTACCAAGTCGTACTTGCACATTTTGATATTTTAACCAATAACAGCAAGTAAAAGTGCAGCAGTTTCTCATTGATAGATGTTGAATATTCTGTGATTTATATCATACAGCTGCATTTTGTAGCAACAGAAACATTTTGCATGCTTGGCTAGTGTAAACTAAATGAAATGGGGCATCTAACATAAATACGAAACTGTGAACATTTGGATGTCCAGTAACGATAGGAGATTACGTGCTTCATTTGACATTTTATTTGTTTAATTACCTCATTCATCGAGTGCCATTGTATCACTGTTGTGAAATGCGACGCCAAGCATGCTAACATTTGTGCTCTGCGTGTGACTCGATATGACTATCGCCGTCAGTCAGGTATGAGAAACGCCATCCTGTCTGGCCGACACCCCATATTCCAGAAAGGGCTGCCTGCCAATGGAGACGCCTTTCTATGTCTCTGTTGTTACTGCAAAGCTTCTCAGTAACATGCCTGCTTTTCATGATCCTAATGCGGGGGACAAAAATAGCTACCCCAATTCATAATTATTCAGAATACATTGTAACAGATGTTTTTATCCAAAGCTACCAGAATAGCTTTTGCATTCTACTCCATTGTACAGCTGGATTATTTAACAATGTTACTCAAATTAAGAACCTTTTTCATATGTACAACAATAGGGACTCTTTGGCTGGGCTGCTGCACAAGAAATATAAGAAAATGTAGATTTATAAATGTATAAATGTCATGTGCAGATAGTGTCATACAGTTTAGAACAGAAATACTAAAAAAAACTAGAGGTACAGCAAATGGTTTAATATGTACTTTACTGCTAAACTGGCAAAGCTACCTGCTCATCTTCACTGTGAAAGAGTAAAGATACAGTATGAAGATAAACTAAAACCATTCACCCTTGTGGTCCTACCAGGATAAGCGGTTGGAACATGGATCACTGGCTGGATGGATACATTAATGAATAAATACACAGGTGATGCTGTTCTTTATTGAATATACAAGATACCATATGACTGTTTTTGACTGTCATATTCCATGCTACTGCTACCCTTTTGCCATTAATGCACAAGACTCAGCAAAGTGAACTTCCTATATGCTATATTTTTGTCTCATTTACATTTATAGCATTTAGCAGACGCTCCTTTCCAGAGTGACTTACAACCAGTGCTTAGTAGTCTATGACTGTTCTTCGATCTATAAGCTCAACCTAAAATCAACAACTGTCATCAAGATCAAATTACCACTAAAAACGTTGTACAAAAAACCTTGTTAGGAAAAAGAGTGCACAGGAAGATTGTTAGTGGATAATTTTTTAATGGAGAGAGTGGACAATAAGGGAGGTATCAGTCTCCTTGGTACTCCTTGAAGAGGTGCATCTTCAGACAACGCTTGAAGACAGGAAGGGACTTGGCTGTTCTAATGGCAAGAGTAAGTGCGGTCCACCGCTGAGGCGCCAACATTGCAAAAAGTCTTGATGCATGACGTCTCACTCTGATCAGGACGAAGAGCAATAAGATGGATGGATGGATATTTGGAATAATACTTCGTCTCACGAAGTTCTGCAAGACATTTAATGCTCTGAGGTGCCATTTCCTTCAGGTATGCCGGCTCTTTCATTACCATTATTCTTTATTTATCTGGGTTGTTTCAGGATTGTACTCAGCTTTATCCTTATCCAAATCCAAGAGCCAGTTGAAGTGAGACTCTCATACCCCCAAAAATATTGCTGCACTCTTGCAGTAGCATAAACACCAAAAAATAAACACCACAAGTGCTGCCACAACAAGACCATTTCTTGCACCAGGCAGAACTCCATAAATAATTATGTGCTTGTCAAGCGTGGCTGGCAGTTTGCAGCAAGCATCTTCTGCCTTGTCAAGTGCCGAAGACATGCCTGTTTCCGTTTGGCAGCCAGTAATTTCAGTATGTTACAGGCTCATTCCCCTCTGTCCGATTTCAGCCCTTTCCTCATAATTTCTTGCCCAGCTCTAATTTTGTTTTCTGCTGTCACCCGCTTTTCCTGCCCCCTGCCGCCTCATCATCATAAATTAAGCTAGTTATATGTGTAAAGGTGTGATTATCACTTAGCAGAACAGTAAGCGATGGGCTGTCTGTCTCTGATACAGATTTGCCCATCCGCTCTCCACAAGCAGTCCCCCGCATGCCCAGTGTCAATTAACTCTGTCTCAGAAACATCCATCTCAGTGAGCGAGCGCAGGGTGTCATAAACGATGCGCTTTTTTATGACGAGCACTCGGAGTCTTTGGAAGTCAGATATAACTGCAGCGACATAAGGCTACTAACCAATCAGTCACCTTGTAACGGGGCGTGAAACCAAAGAGAAAAAAAGAACACCTGAAATACTGTAATCCAGGTTTACGAGCTCCTGAGTTCTAATGGAGGGAAAATTTCCATCTGAACCCTCCTGTTTCATTACATTTTGTGCTGAGACAATCAGGTGTTCTTGAGTAGAGACGACATGCCTAAAACTGGCACTATGAAATGCAAGCAGGGCGTACACAGGGGAAATTACTGAGCAAAATATATCTTCGTCTGTCTGATTGCATCCTTATTTTGTCCACTTAAATCAATCGGCAAGAGAATATTTAGAGGTTTCCAGAAACTCAATAAAAAGAGCCTTACACTATATTTCCTATGAGGTAGCAATATATATAACCCTGTTTTAAATATTCAGAAAAAAACTATATATCAGGAGAAAGAGAAGGTGCATAAAATGTCTTCGAATCCTTTATTTATTTTTCGGTAAATTGGTTATTTATAATGCTGTAATGTTTCTGGATTTATTGACAATAATTCGCAGTTTGCCAGCATCCCGTGTGTGTAATCAGTAAGGGTTATGTTAGTCCATGGTAATCTGCAAACATCAGTCCTTCAGAACTGCAAATACAACTGTCATGAGAATCAATCACAAGGTAAATATCAAAACAAGCTAGGTGTGTCTCTTTGCTGGGCCATATACCACACTAAGCATGCATTTATGCATTTCAACATGCTTTTGGAACAAAATATGTTGGCTGTCTGAACAAGTGGATCTGGCCTTAAGCGGAGGCCTTATGGTTGGAGCACCTCATTTGGCATTATTCAGCACCACTGTACTCAAAATGAAACCTTATTGATGTCTAATGAAGGATGGGCTTTCAAGGGTTCTGCTCCACGTGTGTAGATTGCCTTCATATGTGTTAAGCGGTGCTTCTGGCCACTGGATTTCCAATCAGCATGATTGCAAATTGCGGTTTCATTTTGAAGTTGGGTTTCTCGCCCTCAAAAACACATCTAATTTCCTCCAATTTAAATTAGACATATTTGAGAAAGTGGTGGGCGGTCGTAGCTTTAGGTGGATTCATTATAACACCGGAATTATGCAGAAGAGGGAGACTTTTCTTCCCGCCGTGTCACACATCAAAATGGCACGGTGGCAAAGGAAAAGGAAAGAGCGATTTATTTTCTTAAGCTACAGATTCTTGGTGGTGTTTAAAGTGAAAGGTGCCTGACCGAATTCTGCCCACAGTAAAGGTCCTGAATGGATTATACAATGTTAGGTTTATTGATTTATTATTGAGCAGTCTGTCTTCCAAACTCAAAAGATCATCTCTTTTGGCATTTGTTCCGATGGCCTCTTTTGGGAAGAACGAATCACATTTACCACGGATGCCGATTGTGTCACAAGAATGGGGGAAGGAGAACAGGAATTGTGATGCTTTTTTTTCTCTAGTAAATCTTTCTTCTTCACTTTCCCCTTGTCTCCTATTTCTGACCTACCCGCCTGTCTTTTCAGAAACTGAACAATATCCGTTCCGCTGATGCACCGGAAGCACTTAGTGTCCTTAGAAAGCAGCCAGTTAGAAGCATATGCCAGGAAGCACGGGGCATGAGTAGGGACCCCCAGCATGGGATGCCAGGCGATAGGTTTAACTTTACCCTTCTACTACAAATAATTAATTTACATCCAGAAAAATCCACTTCACTAACTTCACTTTTCTATTTCAAGTCAATGAAACATCCCTTAATTACATATTAGGCTATCCAAGCTTAAATCTAACCAGTTTCAGACTGAATATTAAGCGAAGCCGCTCTATTTTTCCCAATAAGTTTTATCCAATGTTAAATCAATTGTCTTAAGTATGACTGAACCTTTATTTTAGCACTACGAAATACATGAATAATATTTATTAACTTCTATGATAGATCTTCCTCATTTTAGGTAACATTCATCATTGGATGACACTGTACCTGTATTTAAAAAGATTTTATAATTGTTTTGTTGATGAGGATCATGATCTCTGTGATGAGAAAAAAAAAAAAACAATATGACAATAGCACTCATGATACGAAATACGTATTATATTAAACTATTAGTCTATAATAGTAGTATAATATATTATACTACTATATTATTATACTCAAATAATTGCGATGCAAACGCTTCTGTTATACTAGTAATACAGTATATTATACATTTTGTGCAAAATTTATGGAATATGCCTCTTTAAATTTGTTATATATTCATCACTATTATAGGACATAATGTTTTAACTGAACATTAATTTCTAAAAACTGCAAAATACATTTTTAACTCACATATTGCCTCTCTAGGATCCTTTATATTGTTAAAATAATTGCAAGGTAGATCAGGATAGTGATTATTCTGTAGGTAATTACTACTATTAATACCAATCATCTTCTCCTGCTGCAAATAATGACAGCACTGGCGATGTTATTATCCACCAAAAAAATAGCAGTCAACAGAGTGACTACAACAATATCACAATGATTAATTATATCTATATCTCTTTAATCACTAACCGTTGACAACCATTATGCAATCACAGGACGTCTGTATGACTGTGATAGTAGATAGTATTAGGGTGTGGATTAGAAAAGGACCTTTCATTCTTTCAGCATTTGCAAGTAATTACAAGATATACATACATAGATAGTATATGTATATACTATATATATACAGATAAATGATCTTTAGGCGCATATGCAAAGAGATACACATACATACATCGATATCACCATTATAATGGTGAACCTCTCCTGGTGGATGTACTGTTCTGAGCAGTACAAAAGCAGGAGGATAGTTGCGTGTCAGTGATCCTCTCAGCCTAGGTCTCATGGCTCAGTTACAGTAACCTGGTGATATATCTCAATAAATCCCCCACCGAAAACGGAAAACTTTTTCTTTTTTGAAGAAGTAGAGTTCTCCCATTTAGAGTCGTATTTTTTTTTTATGGCAGCATAACTGTGCTGACCAGAAAAATGTGATTTTGTGGAAAAATAGTGCAGGACCCTGCAGCTTGAGATGAAAGAATGACTGACTCCTACGGTAGTCTATGTCTAGAATATTACAGAATACAGATTGGGGTAAAAAATAGCCATCAATTAAATTCCTCTCACAGCTGGGTAAAGACAGCCGGCACTCGACACACATTTCATACAGCTGCCCAGTGCAGATTAAATCAGTCGAGCAACTCATTTCAGAAACATCCAACACCCACCTGATATCCTCTACAGTGATATCTGTCACTTCCCACTGGAGCAACCAACACATACAAGCCTAAATACACACACACATGCAAACACACACACACACACACGCACACACATGAATGTCAGACTGTGTCTCTACACATACACACAAACATCATCACAAGAGGACAGAGGAAGAACACTGAAGGCAGCTAAAATCATAGTTTGGTCTGCTATACTATACTATACGATACTATACTATACTATACTATACTAGGCAAATTGATATATTTTTACCCACTTGTGAAATTCCCGTTTTCTCTGTCCAGCAAAGCATGCAGTGATCTAATCCAGTTCTACCTATCATTCAGATCTCGACCGTGTCACGTGGGAACAAAAATGATAGTTGCTGCAATAGTATCCCTAAAGACTGTGAATATCCACTACTCCAAAATGAGGTTATGACAGCTTGTCCCAGACTGCACCATAACTCTTAACCAGGAATAGAATCCGGCAAAATTGGCCTTTTTTTTTTAAACTCAGACTCTCTCAGGAACTCCTAAATATGACGACACTAACAGAGATCCTGCCGGCTCTTATGTCCAAAAAAGCATCCTGCAAGACAGCAAATTTAATAGCAGTATTTCTGGGGACCAGGCTGGATCGGACCTCTAAAAATGTATAGATCAGTTCTTTGCCAAAATGAATTATTTCTTATTACTACAAGATGGTCATGAACCCAGAATGACTCTTGCATCAAGCAATAGAGAAAGGTCTTAAATCAGCACCATGGACAACCACCATGTCCTGAACGTAACCACCCCCACCACCCCCAGGACCATTTTCAGGACCTTGGACAGAGTCTGTCTGTGGCATTGTGTCATTACTGATTTTTTCCTGCTGAAGGTAGGACAATGTAAGGCATTTGAGTGAGGAGCACTATTCTACAGATCACCTTAAATTGCACTGAAAGATTGTTGGAAAATCAAACCATATCTTGACAGGTAAAACCAGGGAGAATCTCTAAATGGGGGAAAATGGAGAAGTGGGGGAGGTGTGTCTCAAAATATCGCAAGAAAATACATTGATATATATAGAGATGATTGTGAATTATATTTATTTGCGCATCAATACAATACGCAGAAATTTCCCATCTACGTTAAGAACAATGATATTTCAATTAACTAGATATGACCTTTAGAGTTGCACTGAATTAAAGAATTAACTGACATTTGCATGAATGCATGTTAATATTTAACACTCACTCAAACACACACACACACACACACACACACATACACACACACAGATAATGACAGAATGATCCAATTTCCTTATATTCATGTCATCCTGTATGATTATATTATTTACATTGCTTCTTAACAAATAAAATAATGTCTTACCCTGCCAACCTAAGATGCCATCAGGTGCTTTGTAGAAAAGAGAGGCAATTTTTCAATAGAGGTTTGAATTTATCAGTCAGTTCTGAGGTAATCACATGCCCCCCCCCCCCCCACTTCTAAAATGGTTTCTACATCTCTGCGGAAGGATCTGTTGACGCGTCATGCTAATTCTTTGATAGAAACCTGCATAAAGTTAAATATTCATACCCTGTGTCGTTTTTTTTTTTCTGTGACTTTTTTTCTCTCGTAAAGGCACAGAATTCAGAGTGAGCAGAATGTGGAGCAGTCAGGATGCTGGAACGTTTGGACGCCTGAGCTGTGGACTAAATTGATATAGAGCTGAATCCCGGGGGTTTACCTGCCGAGCATTAAGCGTAGGCTGCGGAGCCGCCGGCTTCAAACGGGAGTGTGTGAAACCGAGCGGCTGCGTGCAAGTGGGGAGGCGAGGCAGATGGATGTTTCCGCGGATACGTTTGGAGGAATTCCCGAGCGCGCGCAGACACCCCGCGGTGATACTTGGGAGCGTGTCTGTCAGTTGTAGTGCCCTCGTAATTCCTCCGTCAGAAAAAAAATACACACACGCACACAGACAGACAGACAGACACACACACACCCAATTGTTATTCTTGTCACGGCAGCCATGCGGTAATGGGAAAATTGTAGCCCGGTGCAGCAGCTGAAGGAGCATGGGAAAGAGGGAAAAAAAAGACAACCTCCCTCTCTCTTTCCCTCTCACTCCTTCTCTCTCTCTCTTTCTCTCGCTTTCTCACTCTGTGACATTCCGTCACTCACCCTGGCTGTTGGGTCCCCCATCACCCTCTTCGCAGTCAGTGAGGCTGTTTAGCATCCTGGGTCCTGGGTTTTCTCAAGGAAGGAACTCAGCCCCCGCAATCTGCCTTCTTCCAAGTGTCCTCCCAATTAGAAAAACGGCAAACAAGAAAAAAAGAGAGGGAAAAAAAGCCCAAAAGCTGGTGTTCTGCCCTCTCTGCGCAGCGAAGCTCGGCTGTGGAGATGGAGCTCCCCCTTTTCAACAGATCCTCCTCTTATTCTTGCCGTTTCCCCCCCTCGTTGCTTGCTGTGGCGCACAGTGCTGTCTCTTTCGGAGGTGGAGGGTGAGGAGGCGAGCGAGGGAGGCTGCAGGAGTTTGCTGGACGCACAGGAGGGTCTTGTGTCACGCACGCTCGCGTCCACAATCGCTCGCACCCCGGCAGCCTGACCGGCCCTCACTGCGTCTCAACCTGATGACTAAATTCATCATGTATTCACAAGGTATTATCTCTCTCTCTCTCTCTTTCTCTCTCTCTTGCCTTCCCTCTCTCTCTCTCTCCTCTCTCTCACTCGCTCTCCCTCCCCCACCCTCTCTCTCTATTGCTGAGAGATAGAGCGCTGATGAAGAGGGAGGAGAAGATGGTACCAGATGAAGGGAAGAAGCCTCCTTGTGCCTGAGCACCACAACAGATACATTCATAAATATAAATAAACAACAACCTTTCACAGAAGGTTCCTTTTTAATACAGATACTGTGGCATGTATTTCTTGAGTTTTTTCACAAGGAACATGCTGAAAAGGTCTATGCAGATATTTGAGTTTTTTTCTTGTAAATTTATACATCAAAAGTAATAATCTTAATGGAGACCCAGACAACTAAAGATCACCGTAATCCTGCCCCACCCGCAATTTTCTATTCCTGTATAAGGTGGGTTCCCCTGGCACCAAATATTAACTAGCATAAGGATCCGGTGAATAACAGACACCTTGATAACGAATTAGCCTCCTGTGCTACTTTCATTTAATGTTTAGCTTGTCCTTTATTTTTCATACTTCATCCTCCACTTAAATGCTATTACGTGCAGATGTGTAAGAGATGAGATCAGAGCCCATTTGGGAAACCATCAGAGGGATGTGTTTGCAAAGACGGTGCAGCACACGGCATTTTGGAAAAGGCACATCCTACCAACCTGCCGTCCGTCAAGGGTTTCGTTAAATGTAACGAGTACAACAGCATTCCCAAATACCAAGTGACGATATAAAAGAATCAGAGCATAGAAAAGGTCCATGGATGGAAATGAAATTGTAGCTATTGTACTACATAAATTAATATCATGGTTACTTTTGAAATTTATTTGCCAATTATACATCATATAATCCCTCTGTTTATAATGTATTACTTAAATTGGTTCAAAAGAGGAAAAATCTTCAATCAGTAATACTGTTTTTTTTATATTGTGAAAAAATCACTACCTCTTCCAGATCAACATACAGTTCACCAAAGAATCAAACTAAAACCCATATGCTGTATATATAAGCACAGAAACATTAAGAACATTACTCTGTGCCCTGAAAAGAGCTTAGCAGTTAAAAGTAGCTAATGCAATGTAATCATAAGCATTAGTAAATGCATGCTTTATCATGCTATATGCTATAGATAAAGTTATGTTAGTGTGACAATTATAGTGGCGTGAAAGTTATCTGAAGACAAAGACGATAGCATTAAAGCGGGTGATTGATCACTGGGCACAGTGGTTATGAAGAATATGGAAGAGGTTTTTGAGATTTGGGTTTCAGCCTGAATTGGGGCCACATTTGAACAAAAACATTCAAACAAAGTAAAAATGGGTCTGGTACTAATTCCTCAGGTTTGCGTAAATTAAATCGATTCTAAGCATTTGTAAGTCAGGGCTAATGTGCCTGTTTATCTTATCGGTCCGTACTTATTGACTTGTTCATGGTAAGATATCGCCAAGATAATCTGTCAGATAACAATCATGTCAGATTACCTGCCCTCAACAATTTTTGGTTTCAATTTCAATAAAAGCAGCTGCTAAACAACAGGTACTATTAATACATCAATAAACAAAAGAAGTCAAAAGCAACTTGTTTTAGGAAACTATTTCAATAATCCCAGCCCTTTTTGTCAAACTCAGTTCAGTATTTGGGATCTCTGACATGGTCCACTATCGTTGTCATCCTTGCTTAAATTCTGACATTCTATCACACCCTAATTAACTGTTAACAAGAACTGCAGCCATCATCCCTGTACACTATTCATAGGTTCATGAGTTTAATAATTAATAATTAAGAGCATCGTGTAATTTGGTCTTCTATTGTCAACAACTTGATGCGACTATATCACACATAAAATATTTAGAGTAATAATAATTATCCATCCATCCATCCTCCATACCCCTGCATCAAATAAAAGGTCACACAGAACTTGGGGAAAGCATTCAGTCTTAGGCAAGGGGGGCACGCTAATATATTAATTTCATATAACAAAAAGTATATATTTTTTTGATAATGTACATTATTATATACTACCTAACCAGGTATCCAATTCTGTAAGGCAGTGTTTGACATTGCCATGGATTTGTAAAGTCAAGACTGATAGGACTGTGATGGTGGGGAAATGCTACCACAGCCAATGACAGGCCAGACCAGTGAATCAGGAATGGGCTTCACTGGTGCACAACTGACCAAACAAGCCAATTTAGTGCAGAGGAAATAGATTCTTCATTACATCTTGTTTGTGATTTAAACATCTGTGTGACTTGATTTTAAGATTAATGGTCAGCGTTTCATTAGGAAACAGACATCTCTGGAAATGTGACACCAATTTTCTTAGTACCTGCTATACTATATCATATAATTTGATCTTCTAACCACTTACACTAGTCAGGGTCTTCGGCCACTTTAAAAAATGTATACAGGTGCCTCAAGACATTACATGACAGTAGTCTGCTTTACTTAGGTAATATACAGATTTACCCATCCTTACACAACCCCCACCCCTACTTCTTCGTGGTATGAGCGACTTATAGCCAAACTAAAAAAAATGGACGGTAATACGGCAAACGTGCAAAAATATCTTCAAAATCACTTACAAAAGCTGGACAGAGTTATCTTTATTTTCGTTACATTCTTTTTTCAGCTTTTTTCACTGTCCCCTGCTAACCAGTATTCATTTCATCCTTCCAGAGGCTTATCTTGGTCAGTGCAGTCCTGGAACCTGTCCAAGGCAGCATAGCACTGATGTACACCCTGGATGGGAAGCCTGTCCATCACTGGGCACAGACTTTATGGACAATTTTGAAACAGCAATCAGTCTTATCCCCTGTCTTTTGGGCTGACCCCATGACACCGGGAGGAAATGGAATTCAATCCCCCATGACACCAGGAGAACACGGAGTTAAAACCCTGATGACAATGGGACAACGCGGGATTCAAACCCCTATGATACCCGGAGAACAAGGCATTCAAACTGCCAGCTCTGAAGGTTACAGTGCTGAGCACTGTGCCACAAGAAAACCTCTTCATCCACACATGACTGTATATTCTATGACTGTGAATCATTTCTCTGAGCCAGCTTCAGCTCCCCCTCATTGTGAAGAACTCCACGTGAAGGATGTTAAGCGTAAACATTTACTGGACAACCAAACAGCCTCAGGGAAAAGCTGCCAGGGAGTATAAGAACAGCACATTCCCCACAAATGGAGAGCATGACCTTGTAGAAGTGTACAACACTTGCCTGCTTTTTTTGCCATTAATGTCCTTTGACCGCCACCTGTTTAGGTAAACCCAAAAGCTCCTCTTTACTTCTGCAGTGCATATAGCGCTCACAATGAAATAAACACTGCAGATTTGCACTGCATGCGTAATTTCTCGCTCTGGAAGTTCTTCCTATCCTTGACATAGCAATTTACTGACTATCCAGGAACAGAGGTGGAAAGTTTGGGTCCAGAAAGTACAAATCCAGACTAAGGATTTGTTTCAACCAACCAGTTGAGTACTCTGTGACTGTGACTCTTTATACTCAACTGGTTGGTTGAAACTAAATCCTGGTCTGGATTTGTACTTTTTGGACCTGAACTATCCACCTCTATCCAGGAATAAGAAATACTTTAAAAAAATGCAAACTGTAACTCTAAATGTATACATTTTTAAGAGGGAGAAACCATTTGTCATATTTGTACAGTCCCAACAGAAAAAGACAATGATCTATTCAGGGAAACATATCTTCCATGATCTTGGTTAAAGTGCTGCCGGACATATGCAAACATTCAGAATAAGTAATTATGAATAACTGATATTCTTCAAGTTCTCACAGAGGTACTCTGAAATCCCAGTGGGATTGCTCGGATACGTTAGGAAACAGACTTCCCAAAAAACAATAGGGCCCATGAACAGGCTCTTGGAGGACAAATCCACTGACAATGTGAGGTGACTGACAAATATGCCTTTGGAAACTCCACATTTCTACTCAATTTGCAGTGCTGGATAATGCTACATGTTATTTAACTACATGATGTAATCACGAGACATATGCATGAATAAAATAACCATAAAAAGCAACAAAAGCCGCAAGGTACAGGTGTTGACTGATTATTGGGAAGTTCAGGGATTCTCCTGGTGGGCCGGGAAGATTCTCTTGGGAGCCTTATCCCCAGAAGAGTTGAAACCACCAGACAGCAAATGGGGTCAGGCCTGTTGGGGATCTGATCTGGTGTGGTGCCAAGGCATTGCCCGCTGCATGGCAGCACTTGGGTCCTATCTCGATGAGGCAGAAATTTTAGTTGCAACTTCGCTGGTTGGTTGATGGGTGCAAACGAGGTGACATTCCCCTGGTAATAGGTGACTTCAATACAACCACTGGCACTGACAGGGCTGGCTATGAGGACTCTGTGTCAGTCCCCATGGGAACTGGTGATCGTCTCGAAAGTGGCCCCATATTCTGTGAATTTCCAAAAGGTCAGCATCTTTGGGTCACTGGATCCTCGTTCTAGTACCCTGAGCTGCATCGCTAAACTTAGTACTCCAGCACTGGTGCTGCAGTAAAAATAGCTCAATCACATCCTCGCAGGTAGAGGCTGGAGGCCTCTTCAGAACTGTAGGGTCTACGGATATGTGCAGTTTGTGAATTCTGATTCACAGATTTGCTGTTTTTACTCTGAAGATTCAGCTTATGTCCAGTAGGTTGCAACGTACTAGAAGAATGGGGCTGGACCTGGCCATACTCTAAGATCAGGCTGTTTCTAATTAGCCTGCATGCAGTTTATGTGAGGAACTTGAAGATTTGGGTGCGACTGCTGATCCAAATGTGATGCGGGGTCCCTTCTGTCATGAGACCCTGAAAGTTGCTAGGGGTTGTCTTGGTGTTGTTGGTGCTTCCAGAAGAAGCTTAATCTCACAGGATACCTTGTATATTATCGAGTCCCAGCACAACGTTTGATGGCAATACCGGTCTGTATTGGAAACTGAGAATGACAGCTGCAAGGGCTTTGAGGGCAAATAGGGAATCTGTGGTCTAGCGACCCAAGTCCTACTTACAGAATATTCTTAGCGTTATGTACATCTGAATCTGTCAGAGTCAGGGCAGGCGAAGGAACGATCCTTACGGATAACACTGTAGTTGTGACCCACTAGGCTGAATATTTTGTGCAGCGTATCCTAGGATAGGGCTCCCAGCCCACTAGACTAGGTCGTTGGGTCCATGGTCCTTGAGGCTGATCCTTCGATTAGTTGTGAACCACCCAGTCTTACAGAGATTCCACACATAGTGTACCGGCTGGGGATCGTGAAGGCCGCAGGGACCTGTGGGATTCAGGGTAAACTTCAACAGGCTGAGGGTAAGGCTGTCCTTCTGGTATTGCAAGCAATCTTTGCTTACAGGGATCATTCCAACTGACTGGAAAATGGCACTTGTTGTCTCAATTTGGAAAAAGAAGGGTGATCGCCTTTATTGCGGCACCTACAGGGGGAAAACACTGCTGTTGGTTCTGGGTAAGGTTCTTTCTAGGGTCATCCGTTATAGGATCTGTAATCAGTTGCTCACCTACCAGCGACCAGAGCAGTCTGATTTTATGCCAAAGAAAGCTGCAAGTCTGGCACTGAGGGTCCTCTTGGAATTGCAAATATAGAGTTTCTTTGCAGTCTTTGTTAATTTTCCTAAAGTGTTCCACGCAGTTGATCGAGCTACCATGTGGGACTTCCTGAGACTTTGTGGGATATCCCCGAAGTTGCTGGACACCATGGCCAGCTTGTATACCACTACTGTCAGTGCTGTGCAGAGTGTAGACCCAACCTCCGAGTCCTTCCCAGTTGATTCTGGGATTTGTCAGGGGTGTGTTCTTGTGCTTATTCTGTTCAATTCTTGCATGGACTGGGTGTTAGGTAGGCTGGAGAAAGCCAAGGGATGCCCACGTAACACCTGGCTGTGGCAGATAGATGGGCATTTCTGGAGAGTGGTACTGGGCCACATATCTTCACCGGGAGGCTGACAACTGGAATCCCAAGGTGTTTCGTCGTGTGGTCTCTTCCAGTGCATTCTCCTCCACCCAACCTGACCATTTTGTCTTGTGAGGGCCGGTCATTCTTCCCCAACCCCGGCATAATATAACCTATAGACTCGGGATGGCCAGTCCTTGTTTCCAGGTTGATTGCAGGTGATTTTTAATGGATAACGTATTTCATCACTGGTGGCCAACCGCTTGATTGTGAAACGGACAAAAGTATTAGGACACCTGGCCATTACACCTACAGGAGCTTTCATGACATCCCATTCCAGATAGAAATCAGAGTTGGAAGTTGTCTGTATGTGTCAATTATGTCTTTATGGGCCTTGCTTTGTGCACTGTGGCACAGTCATGCTGGAACAGAAAATCTCCTTCCCCAAAACTGTTCCCACAAAGCTGGAAACATAGAATTGTCCAAAATGTCTTGGTGTGCTGAAGCGTTAAGCGTTCCCTATACTGAAACTAAGGGGCCAAGCACAACCCTGAGAAACAACCCCGTACCAGCAAACCCTCTTCCAGCAAACTTTACAGTTTGCACGATGCAGTCAGGTAGGTAATGTTCTCCTGGCATCTGCCAAACCCAGACTTATCCATCAGACTGCCAGAGAGAGAAACATGATCCTTCACTCCACATAACGTTTCCACTGCTCCAGAGTCCAGGGCAGCATGCTTTACACAAGTCCATCTGACACTTGGCATTCCGCTTGGTGATGTGAGGCTTGCATGCAGCTGCTTGGTCATGGAAGCCCATTCCATGAAGCTACAAGAACACAGTTTCTGTACTGGGGTTAATGCCAGAGGAAGTTTGAAACTCTGCAATTATTGAGTCAATAGAGCGCTGACGACTTTTACGCACTATGCGCCTCAGCACTCGGTGACCCCACTCTGTTAATTTGCAAGGTCTGTTATTTCATGTTGTTTTCAGTTTCTGTTGATCCTAAATGCAACCACTTTGCAATAACATCACTTATAGTTGACTGTGAAATTTGTAGCAGGGAAGAAATTTCATGAACTGACTTATTGCAAAGTTGGCATCCTATGGCAGTACTACACCCAAATTATCATTGCATGATAAAACAATTGTGTCTTGCAGGTATGTATGTGCATGGTTAGATCAATCAAGGGAAAGGTACTGTTGAGGGGCAGATTTTTCTTTGTTTTCGTTCACTTGGTCTTCATAGTAGCAAAGGTCATTCAAAACTGATTAAAAAAGTATGTAGTTGAGTCTGTAGTGTCGCCTAGTAAATTGTTATGGGATTGGCCCACCTGATTTTCTGCCGGCCCACCCACGCTATGATTTCTTCCTCCGCTATTGCTATGGTCATCACTTAGAAGACTAATTCATCCTAGGAAACATTATGTATAATGGACACAGTTCAAGTTAACTACCCAGCGCTCCCAAACCCAAACAGGAACATGAACAGACAATTTTTTTTGGAATCCCATTACATTAATATATTAATACATCAATAATTTCCCCTGGAATCAATAACATTTATCTTAGCTTACATTACTCACTGTGATATCTGCTGCCAATAGGTAATATTTTACGTCAAAGCAATAAAGATTTCAGAATCATTCGTACATACTCTGTATTCAGTTTGGTGTTTTGGCCCCCAATTTTTTTTTTTTTTGTGAATGAAAAATAAACAAATGTAGTTGAGTAGTAGAGCTTTAAGAACTCTTTAAGTTTGCTGTTATGAAATATTTTTATGTAATGCAGGATAGCTAGCTAGAACACTGTTACTAAATAAGCGCGGGCCGTTATTTAAAGTACAAGCCACATAAATTTAATGTATTCATGCACATTAAAATATTTTATTCTAATTGATTACTAGTATCAGTGTAAAAACCTCCATTTTAACTATATAATTCATTATTGTTTCTCTGCTAGTCTTTTCAAGACTGTCCAGTTAAAGTGTTTTATAAATCCCACGCTGAAGAACAATTATAGATGCCAGTAAGCGGCACACCCATCAGTGATTAAATGAAATGCTATGTTGAAAGGATACACCGCAAACTGCATTTTAGATTATTCAGAAAACCACCTTTACTAAATAGCATTTTAATGTTTAATGAGTGTCAGGTTTCAGTCACTTCCTCCTGACATTTTGGCTTTATGTTACAGTACAATTTTTTTCCTCATTGATGTTACTGCATTCAGTATAGCTTTACTCTTACTTTACACATTTTACTTTTACACATTTTTACTTTTACACATTTACTTTATTGGATGATGTAAAGAATCAGAAGTAAAACAATTCAACTATATATTCACCCTTACATCCAGGACTGGTGCAGCTACATACAGCCTACAATACATTTACTCCCGTTTGTCCTTGCTGATGAATCAATAACCACTTTTACAGGTACTTCATGAGTCTTCTACATTGCCATTTTAATTAAAGGTAGTGCTTTTCAATGAACACCATCAGCAATAAAAGAGGTTATTTTTCTAGAACCTTCTGTATTTTTGGCTCATGTTTTTGAATGAGGAATACTGGGCTCCTTGACAACAGTGATAATAAAATGCATCTCATTCATTAAAGTTTATCAATCAAATTCAGCTATGACAAGCCCTCACCAAGACTGATGTGAAGGGTCATCATGATTTTAAAAAGAGAGATTTATATACTATTCTAAATATGATGTGTTAACCTCATTTCTCACTGTGGTTTTAAATAGGCATACTGTATTAGACTCCATGGTAATGTGTATTATTTTTTGTCTAATTGCAGTTTTTAACAGTTAAACAGAGGTCTGATGCACAAATATGGTACTATGCAGAATATCCCATCCGTCTAGTTTTATTTTCAGCTGCTCATCATTCAGGAACATGGTAAGAGGCAGAGCATATTCTGGATGGGATACCAGTCCATCACAAGAGGCACCAATTCCCCTAAACAGGGAAAACTGGGGTACCCAGAGGAAATCCTCATGCAGTCAGGACCTGCAGCCGGGGCAGGAACTGGGCCCACCGCCAGCTGGTGTGAAGCCGCAAAGATTCCCATGAATGCATTATGCCACGCAAAAGACACAGCATGTGATTAAAGAAACAAGAGTTTTGAGAAATCAAATAAACTACACTTAAAAATCAAAAAACAAAGTCAAAACCTGAAGGCCATAAGAATTTAGTGATCAGTGGTCATTGTTGACACACCACAGCACACAGTGCACAACAACAAAATTCGTCCTCAGTATTTAACCCATATGTGACATAGCAGGGGGCAGCTAATTAAGCACCTGGGGAACAGTGCTTGGGGCGGTACCTTGCTCAGGACTCCTCAGTGGTGCCTTGCTGGTCAGGGATTTGAACCTGCAATCTTTCAATTACATGCGCGTCCCTAACCATTAAGCCAGCACTGCCCACAAAGTTCGAAATCCCTATTCTAAACAACACAAACCAGGTTCTCATCTGTGATTCAAAGCCAATAACAAGGCCATAAATGCTCAGAAATGCATTTGGAAAAACGACTTTCCTTAGCGCCCGGATATTTATTTGCTCTGATTGTACAGCATTTAAATCTCTTACTTACACCACTTGTCTAGTTGAACATCAACATTGTGCCTAAAACACAGCATGTCTCTGAGAGAAGCAAAGGCAGGTTTAAAATTAAGTTAAATTAAAACTTACACACAAAAAGCAGCTATAAAAAATGCTCATTTAAATTGAAGCATGAGCCAGAATAATAAGAATGTTTCGGGTCATAAAACAAGCTTGTATCTGAAAGGAAGTTTTCGTAGAAGAAAGTACGCGGTAAAGGAATCGTTTGATAAGTCATACTCACAGGCAATTACAATGGCATTTACAGGCGAGTTATGTGCTTCTCGTAGCTTGGCTGTTGTTTTATTCCACTTAGTGACATCATGAGTCTTATTTCTGCAAAGCTTTTACATTTTAACATTTAATCCAAAGGTTTTTAGATTAACCTTTCCCTAAAACCAAATTGCTAGTGATATTTGTCTATACCGCGACACCAAATATCTGTGATACAGCTGACATTTCTGAATTGAATTAAATCTGAGAACCTTGTTTTGTATAAAAGATTAACCTTACAGTAAATGTACTAAAACACGTGGCTTTATTTTCCATGTCTGTGCAATTTTTTTTAATATTTACTGTACATTTAGGATATTTTGACCATAAAACATGTAAGTCATATTTTGAGCAAAAAAAATCATCAATTTGAGTTGTAATGAACTAGATATTTCTTAATCCTGAAGTAAGTTGTGGTGTACTTATTACATTTTATAACTGGTAAAATATATATGCTGCCCTTTAAAAGCACACTTTGAAAATTGAAAATTATGAAATCATGAAAATTATGCAGATGATTATTGATCAAATACACCATAAAACAGAAATGATCACAAACCGCATTAATCTGTGAAGGGAGTGTGAGGTTACCATCAACCCTTGCCAGTGTCTGCTTATCCAATCAGGTTCCCAGTAATTCACGTCACATGACACGTGTGTTGAAAAGCGGGGCAGTCCCTGGCCACCAGCTCTTTGCAGGGTCCACATATGCACTGACTCGCTAAATGGTTTAGTCACCAACTCCTCTGAAGAGTACAGGGCCCCAATTCAAAGTCATAACTGCGACGTGAGTATTGCTCACTGAGCTACTCTGCTGACAAATTACACAGATTATCCATTCCAGTAAAACGGGCCTGTTTCCCCTTTGGTCTGTACTAGTGTCACACAAGCAGAAAGTGCTGAGCTTTCCTAGGAACTGGTGCCACAGCTGAAATCATTGTGTCAGACTGTGATAGGCTTTTGTGTTGCACAAAGCCACATACTGACATGCAGGGAAACGCTATCAAGCCCTTATGTAACATCAAAACGCAGCAGACTCCTTCACCCCATTATTTTCCAGCAGACGTAACAAAAACTACTCCCCCCTCCAGCCAAAATCAGGATTTTTTTTCTACTGTACAGGAGTCCAGAGAGGACATGCATTATTTATTTTATCTTTTATCTTTATTTTATGCATTATTAAGTTATCTTGAGATCCCGACTGATTTTACTTATGATACTGTGTGTACAGCCCAGCTCATCCTACATAACCAAGCACATTTAAACCTATTTATACGTATTTATACTTTGGCCAATCAGCATCTTTATAGCTGTACTCTATGTTGCATTAAAATTACAATATATTGTTTTAATTTCCGTCACATTCAGTAAAGAATTATTTTGCATACATCTTGTCCAGATTATCAAGATTTGATAACCTGGATGCCACACCAGCTGCAAATATTTCACTGTTCATCAGAATTAAATGGCTGATTCTACATTTTAATCATTTACCCTGTACTAAAAATCAGTTGATTTAAAACACAATTGTTTCTCCTATTATGTTATATTCCATATATCAAGAATGAAAAACATTTTCATTAATTTCACAATTTACTAATTATACAGTAAGTAGACCTCAATTGTTATTCAATTTATTCTGAGTGCAGGGACATATGTGAAGTAGCTTGAGGACGGCAGGGTATTGGAAATAGGATATCAACTCAAATGAAAAAGATGACCTCTGGTCTGCATGCCATGGGGAATCCGGGGGGGAATCCGGGGGGGAATCAGAGATGGAAGGATGGGCCCATCTTCATATCCTCAATAGTATGAGAAGTGGACCTATGCTTGTGGACCAATCTAAACTGTATTATACTGCATATATGACACAATGGGGGGTGGGGCTAGGCCGGTTGCAGCATTGCTCCTGTGTTCCCTGTATCCCTTATACTTACAAAATTTTACATTGTTGTGTTCTGCTTTCATTCAGCCTCAGTAATGCCCATCATAACCAATATTATTATTATTATTATTATTATTATTATTATTATTATTATTATTATTATTATTATTATAACAACAAAAACTATACGGAGCGATGACTGAGTGTTCTGTAAATGGTTTTTAAACCTGAGAGAAGAAAAAATTGTGAATGTCTGGCACTGAATGATGGGAACACTAAAATTTGAATTTATTCTTGACCGCTTGCCCCGTGCAATATATTATGACCATCCATCACCCATGGACTACTGCACTGCAACTGTTACTAGTGTGGAGACACAGAGTAAGAAAACTCTCACCGCAGCGATAGTCTGAAATAATAATAATGTTAGGCGGCAAAAGCAGTTTTTAGTCTGCATTTCGTCTGCAATTGACAATTTAATGCAACTAAAGTACAAACACTGATATGGGGCAGTGCCTGTAATTAGGAGGTTGCTGATTTGAGTCTGGCATTGGCCGATCTGCAGGTCCTTAAGCACGGCCCTAAGCGCCCAGCTCCCTGGGTGCTGCTCTGGGTGGGTGCCCTCTGTGGCCTGTTCGCACTCACCTACAGAGAGCAAGGTGTGAAGAAAAGCCCCCCACTATGGTTAATAAAGTATCAATTGTTATTAAGACAGCAAATGTGTCTTCATTTTGTACATATGGGAAAGAAACAGTGACTTGTCTGACTATACTATTGTACAGTACATTATTTCTTATACAACTGGACTATCTGCAACCATCTCCCACTTATCCAGAAAAGGGCTGCCGGTAACCTGGAGCTTACAGTATCCCAGGAAGCGCAAGGCTCAAGGCTCCTCCTTTCACGGGGTGATTGCAGGGCTCAAGACTAGGCTCAGACCTTGTGGGAGTTACATTTAACTGATTTTGGATACTGGCTCACACTTAGTATAGTATAATGGACTGTGAATCCTCAAAGGAGGAAAAAGTGACCATGATTTGGTAACTTTAATTTAGCATGGAGGCTTGAAATGTCAAAGTCAAAACTGAGGAGGATTTGGAAGGGACCGGAGGAACTACTACTGGTTTTGAACTGGGACTGAAAATCATTAGTGAGATTTCTATCACCAAGTCAGTAGCAGGAGGAGAGGGAGGGATTCTGACAGCTATGTCAACACTGAGAAGGTGTCCTACATATGGAAGGCACTGTTCATTCAGTAGAATCCAGTGCCTAAATGTGAGATGAAGATTGTCGAGCTGTATATAGTGGCACATATCAAGTGAAGCAATAAAAAAAAAAACACTGACAATAAATCATATCTTGAACAGGTGCCAATAATCAGAGTGTATTTGGTGATGTCAGTTTTTAATAGTCACAACCCTTGTCTGAATAATGAGACGTCATATCTGACAGTAGAGTTTAGTGAAAACTGATAGTCTAAGTGGTTGAATTGAAAGTTACCTTTAGAGCTAGTATGGGGGGGGGGGGTGGAGAGAACAAGGAGAAAGTTGAGCAAATAGCAAGAAGAATTTAGGGGCCAAGATGGCCAGATTAAACACTGAATGCAACTAGCAATGGGTCAGAAGGGCAGTAGGCCGGACTGGAATAGCACATTACTCAGAGTAGCCACAGCAATCCCTGGACTTCCATATACACCGTCTGTGACCGATCGATGTCCGATACTTACTCATGTGTTACGTGATGTGTTTTTGTGGCATTCAGGCTGAACCCTAACGCTGCCACTCAGTCTATTCGCCACTCAGTGGGTGGAGCAGAGTGACTTCCGCCTGCTGTGACGTCACGTGCACACCCTTTAAGTACCAGGAACGTAAGAACAGATAAGAGGGTAACGATCTGGAAATATTTTATGCTTTTAATAGCAACTGGCAGCACAGTGATTTGCAGTCTTTGTAAAAGCAGAGTTTTGAAAGGTGACAATAGCGTTTAGTGGAAGATCCCACTAAAGGCAGCGCATGCAGTTGTGCAAGACGACACGTGTAACATGAACAAAACAACGGATGATTTCGAAGTGGCTACCTTGTGCTGTTCACTACAGCTTGTGAAACATGCTGCTATCTTAAAGTGTAAGTGACACTGTTTCCAGTGGAACAAAAATTATTCAACATTTTAAGCATTCATCACTTCCATAAACACTACAGGAAGATTTTTTGATCTGATATTTATAATATATAATATGTTACATATTTCTTATATTAAAATATGAATGTAAAAAGAGCTCTTATATTGGAATCTGTATTCGTATCAGCAGCTGTATATCGGAATCAGATTGGACCTAAAAAAATCTGGATCGGCCCATCCCTAATATAAACTGGGTTTGAAGTCCACCTTTCGGCAAAACAAAGTGAGGATGTGACCCAGAACTTGGGAAATATGAAAACCCTAGAGATGCTTCAAGAACACAGAAACCGAAATGAAAAATGTTTTGTTCTGCTGCAAAAGACAGAGAGAGAAAAGAGAAATTGGGGAGGGAGGTGGGAGAGGGGCTGGTGTGCAGTGAGAGAGGAAGCACCATATAGGCACTGCTGTTGAGGGGAAACACTGGCAGGACCATCTAGAGAGACCACAGGCAGAACCTCCAGGGACACAGAAAACAAGGAAAGCAAGGAAGGACAGGTGGAAGGATGAAAGACAAGAAGGAAAAAGGGGAATGAAAGAAAGGAAGAAAGGAAAGGAATTAGTGCCAGGGAAGGAGAGGAAAGATAGAAGCACAAAGGCAAACATGGTCCAGTAAGCAGTCGTGGGGGAAGACACCAAATCCAGTTGAGTAGGCTGGTGACATGAGACAGGTTAGGTTAGGTACAGGGCAATTGTGGTAGTGAAGGACCTGTGGAGGCTAGCAACACTGAAAGGAAGGAAGCATTATGAAAGGAGCGGCGTAGGCACAGATAAAGGCAGCGGGCAAGGAACTTCGAGAGAAATCATTTTCAGAAGCTAACACATCATTAGCCATTAGTAGAGTGAGTCAGCACAAGCACAGCAGGATTGCCAAAAGCAGCAGATACGGAGAAATGGTTTATGGGTCTCTAAATATGCGTTTGAGGAATACTTAGCTCTGGAGGTTTCTCACTCAAGGCACACTCTGCTAAATGAGAATTGCCATCAGGAACAATTCTGACAGCTCTCTGACCCACTCATTACCACAATAGCTATTATTTCAGAACCTGATTTTTTGAGATATGTTTGGTACATTGTGTTTCTTACCTATGTTTGCTATGTTTATTGAAGGTCAAGGGGCTTATTGAAGGTTAGGGACTTGGGGATGTTCCCAGAGTTCATTGCAGAAACCACATCTAGGCCAGACATGTCAGAGACAGGAAGACGTGTAGCTCTGTTGGAACTGACTATTCCCTGTATGGAGAAAGTTCAGGAAAAGGACCAAATATAAGGAGCAGGAAGGCAGAGGCCAGAGGCAGGATCAGGGGCACGGTGGTTGGCCAACGGGATGAGGTGCGAAAGCCTCAGAGGGCAGCCTCTCTACGAGGTCCTGAAACACCCCGACATCACAGGTCTGCACAGCAAGAGAACCACGCATATGCATGTAAGTAAAACATTAAAATGACTTTGCAGCACGGCCTTATAAGGTGATTTTAGGTCCCTTTGAAAAGGTGATGGGAAAAAAAGAATCTGAATTATTATGATGTTAGGTTTCATTGTTCTGCACCCAAATGTCCTTACAAAATCATTTCTGTTTAGCTGTATTACACGAATGTATTTCATCCATTGATGCTACTACGTACAACTGGTAATTAAATTGTTTATTTTTGCTGACTCAATAACATCTGTTGACATGATCCACAGTCCCAGTCCCCAGAGTGAAATTACTCTTTCAGATGTATTACCAGCACAGAAAATAAAGTAACCCAGCTCAGGGACCGTAGCCAAGGATCTGTGAGAATTGGAACTGGCTCCCAAAGAAACTAGCTAAAACCACACTGACATAAACCGACAGACTTGAAAACGTTCTGCCAAATTGTGAGCCACAGGCTTGGTGTTCCACAACGGGAAAATCACTCATCTTGTTTGTGTACAATAGTTTGTTTTCTCCTCGGTGGATCTGAATGTGTAAAACCAGTTCCAGCAAACGATTTCATGAATTGCTATAAGGAACCATAGCTTATACTGAATTCAACTTTGTTGTGAATTAGTTGGAATTTCTACAGAAACATGTTTGAAGAATGTAAACAAATTCCCTATGTTCTATTTGTGTTCCTTTCACAAAACAGTAGCTGTGCAACTGCCGGTTCGAAGTTTGGATGAGAAAGGAGGCGGGCTTCACATTGGACCAGTTACCCTACCTGAAAACCCACAGGTGCAAAAACATCAGCAAGAGATTGGGAAACCTCAGTCTGAAACAAGATGGGTCTTGTTATTTAAGGGATGCTGGGCATGGAAGGGATGGGGGGGGGGGTTTGTTTTGTGATAACAGTGTCACCAGGCAGGCCGATTCTGGAATCCCCAAGGGAAGAAGGAAAAAGAGCAATATGACACACCTGGGCCAGAAACCTTGAGGGAGACATGAAAAAACATGGGCTATACCTGGTGCCAGCTGGAGTGAAAAGCTCTGGCCAGAGATGCCTGGGTAGGCAGTGCTGGCAGCCTATGCCTCAGCAGGGTTAGCAGACCTCAGTAGTAGTAGCAGCAGTAATGAAAGAGTATGATATTTAATGAACGCTTAGCGCATATTAAGTTCAAGCTAGATAAACGACTAATTTTCTAAGATCCATTAAGCGATGAATTTATTTTTAAACTGCAGTTAATTCAGTAACTAATATATTTTTCGTTTTTATTTTCATATCGCAAAAATGAGTCAAACTTTTTATTTACATTTATAAATGTGTATCTGTAAAAAAAAAATCAAACCTGACCAATAAGACATTGAGGTCAATTCTTCTACAGTACTTGCTTATGTCAAAACAGGTCTTAAGTCTGGTGTTTACATGCACTTAGGCCAGACAGACCCTTTGGGCAGAGAAACACCAAAATATGGGCACGTTGCATTTTAATGACTCTGCTATTCTGCCACTGACTCAAGGGCTTCCATTTTTCATTACGTGCTCTGGGGGACTGTATTAAGTCACCCGCCCCTTCATGGTCAAACGCAGCGTTCAGAAAGCTGAGCATGTAACAGAACAAAACTTTCTACATTGATTATACATTTAGACCTAAGTATACACAAGTATATTACCATTTAGCAGGATTCAACTGACATCTGCTACAGTATGTCAACATGCATAGTAGGCAAATCAATTAGGCTAAATGACTGGTTGATTAAAAAAATATTCTTTCAATTAAAATGAGTAAAAAAAACAGATTCAGAGGAAGCAGTGTTTCCTCCTTCAATCCTAAGCAACAATCCACGTACTTCAACTCCTATGAAAGAGGGACAGACAGGGACGTGTTTCCGGATGGATCGTGAAACATTTTTATCATTCTGTATTTTTGTACACATAGGCTACATACACTTAATATATGCACCGTATACCCTAGGTCAGGGGTCCCCAGTAGGACTACCTGACCCGGATACTCACGCAATTAGTAACCATTTTACACTTAAGGGAGTACATGTGTGATATTTCAGTAGCAGTGACTAGCAATCGGTATGGAATAATACATTGCAGCCTATCTTGTAATGTGTAAGATTGTTTGGACTTTGCAGTCGACTGCATTATTATTTTATCAGCAATGAATTGTAAACTTTCAGTCCACGCCACTGATAATACTAACATTTACACCGTATCTATTGGTTAGGCATATTTGTTTGTGCACAGAATTGTTCTGAAGTAAGATGGACACAAAGCCAAAGCTGGCCTATATGGATGTTCCAAAAACAAAATATGGGTCATTCTCATGAACTCCTTACTGTAACATACTCAAAAGTACGTAACTTTTTAAGCACTTTTCTGACTTAAGCACCTGATGAGAGAATAACCTTCATTGTTTTTAACATAACTGTTATTATTTATTAATTGAACACTGAGAATGTTTGCCATCCCACCATTTTCTGTACCCACTTGTCCTATGCAAGGTTATGGGGGGTCTGGAGCCTATCCCAGAAGCTACTGGCACAAGGCAGGGAACAACCCAGCATGGGGTACCAACCCATCACTGCGCACACTCACACCTACGGGCAATTTGGTAACTCCAGTTAACCTCAGCATGTTTTTGGACTGTGAGGGGGAAACCAGAGTTCCCAGAGTAAACCCCAGGATGACACGGGGAGAACATGCAAACTCCACACACGGAAGCATGGCAGAGACTCGAACCCTGGTCCAAAAGGCGCATGATAACAGAACTAAGCACTGCACCAGCCAGAAAATTAAAATTTGATGTTATTGGCAAGCAGAGTGTTACTGTAAGTACTGAGTTTTATAAATTATGCATAACTGTAGAAGAACATTGATGCTACTGATTTTGGGGCAGTGCGTGGCTCAATGGGCTAAGCCTCTGTGTCTGATCACAAGATCACCAGTTCAAGCTCAGTCTCAGCATATCTGCAGGTCCTTGAGCAAAGGCCCTTAGCCCCCAACCCCCTGGGCACTGCTATGGGTGGCTGCCCTCTGCAGCCAGCTTGCTCTCACCTATAGAAAGCAATGGGAGAGGCGAAAGAGAATTTCCACACAGGGATCAATAAAGCATGCTATATTATTATTACAATACAATTAGAATCTAAAATTAAATTACAGTACAGTAGTGATGCAATTTTATAATAAAAATGCAATAGGCTGTCAAATGCAAAAACTAATAATAGGCAATTTAAAAATATATATATATAAATCAAGAACCTAGGCATTTATGAAAGAATGGGTCATTCTGAAGAGCTCGCTGAATTGAAGCGTGGTGCTGTCATAGGATGTCACCTTTGCAATAAGTTCGTTTATGGAACTGGTTCTTCCCTGTTAGATATTCCACAGTCAACTGTAAGCGGCATTAACGGAAAAATTTAGAAACAACAGAAACTCAGACCAGGAAAATAACAGCGGGGATACTGAGTGCTGAGGTTCATATAGTGCGTAAAGGTCGCCAACGCTCCGTTGACTCAGTAACTGCAGAGTTCCAAACTTCCTCTGGCATTAACCCCAGCACAAAAAGTAAAGCTGCATGCAAGCCTCACATCACCAAGTGCAATATCACGCATCGGATGGAGTGGTGTAAAGCACATCACCACTGGACTCTGGAGTAGTGGGGACATGTTCTGTGGAGTGAAGGATCACGCTTCTGTCTGGCCGTTTATGGACGAGTCTGGCTTTGAATACCTACCTGACTGCATTGTGCCAGCTGCAAAGTTTGGTGAAGGAAGGATAATGGTACAGGACTGTTTTTCAGGAGTTGCGCTAAAATCTAATGCTTCCAACTTTGTGGGAACAGTTTGGGGAAGGCTCTTTTCTGTTCCAGCATGACTGTGCATAAAGCAAGATCCTTAAAGGCATGGTTGGGTGAGTTTGGAAAAACTTAACGGGCCCACACAGAGCCCTGACCTCATAAAACACCTTTGTGATGAACTAGAACAGAGATTGCAAGCCAGGCCTTCATGTCCAACATCAGTGCCTGACCTCACAAATGCTCTTCTGAATGAATGTGCAAAAATTCCCATAGACACACTCGAAAATCTTGTGGAAAGCCTTCCAAGAAGAATAATAGTGGTTATAGCTGCAAAGAGGGGACCGACTCCATATTGATGCCTGTGGATTTAGAATGGGATGTCATAAAAGTTCCTGTAATGGCCATGTGTCCCAATACTTTTGTCCATATAGTGTATATTAATTAAAGTATGGTCTGCTATCCCAAAATTCTCAACGTCACGTTGGCCAATCGCACCACAGATTCCCATACATCATTTTACAAAACTTGAATCAAACTTAAATACAAACTATGTCTGATTAAGACAAAAATAGTCCCATTATTATTATTGCACTATATTATTATAACACATGTACCATTCAAGGCACAAGGAATTATAATCTTAGCAGCCAAACTTGCTTTATTATCTCACGGTAAGATATAAGATGGTCATTTTGTCATTTGTTGAGTTTTGATTTGAGTTTCATTTATCATTTATGTACAATACATCTGTTCCTTGTTCCCAGCAAGGAGAGATCAATGAAAGAATCTTAATGAAAAAAGATGGAAACCATAGAAAGATACACAGCAGCAACTGTGGATTTTGAAGAACAACCCAAAGGTTAGTGGTGGTGGTGGAGGGGGTATCAAACCGCATTGACGGGTTAATTATGCCCAAAGGAAGTCACAGAGAACAATACACAATATGGGTCTGAATAGTCTTAAAAGGGAAATCCCATCTGAATGATGCTTTTTAATAATCAAGTAGCTGTGCGTTTCGAAGATGTAGAGGGAGATCTGCAGTAATCACTGCCTGCTTCATAGACCTAAATGTACCGTTAACACCCACACATATATTTCTTCAGAACTTCACCTACTGACATCTAAAGTAAACAAGAGAAGAGAATCTCTGTATGTATTACATCATCCAAAGCCACTGCATTTCCATAAACATCTTGAAGAAGAAATAACAAGATGTAGAGGATGCAAGTAAACATCAGCATGTTCATTGGACGTCTAATAAATGATGTAATTATCACATTTTAAACTCTTTATTAGTGTTTTTCTCCCACTAATGCAAGATTTTAGTTTTCGTGAATCCTTTGTATCCTTTGTGCTATTAAAAGGTAGAATTCAGTTGTATAAAACCATTAACTGATAGTGTAGTTGAGCTGATTATGAAGATCATCCCTAATATCAAAGCAGGAAGTCAGTTCATTCTTTGAACTAAAGACTGCAGTTTTGCAAACGGATATGTTTTCCTGATTAGTTGTGCTGTTTTTGCCTTTGCAGGTTTAATCTCTGGTTGATGTCACACCCATGATGTCCATGGCAACCTCACTCTAGGAAAAACAAGCAAGGTAGTAATGACACAAAAAACACTACAGCAACCATGAGAGATAATTTAAGAAACTTCGCGTCATCATAATTCCATGCATGAGCTATGAAAATAAAACTGAATGGACAGATGACAAAAATGACAAAAAAAACATGATCAAATTAGCAAAGCTTCTGAGTAAGTCTATTGGGGCCAATGAGTCAGTCATCATGTCCATTAAAAGCAGGGATTACATATAGCCTGATGGAGCCCAGCTCTGCTTACATGTGTCCAAATTGCACCTTGCTGAAGTACAGCTCTGCTATGTTAACCTTTTCTCCTTAATGTCCCAAAAAATTTGTAAAATATTAAATGTGAACAGCTTAATAAAAGGTCAGTTTTGCACTAAAAATCACAGTTTTAATGTCAATCGGTTTTAATGCTATTTTCATTAGTTGCTCTGATTTCTCGAGTAGATGAGATATTCCTGCAAGACACCTTGATTTCTGTCTCGTGTTTTTGTATCTTTACTTTGTTCGTCTAAGGGACTGCTGCCAAATCGTCACTGACTAGCTAGACTCCGCTAGAGGAAAGCCGTGTGTAAGACGCAATCCATAAATAACTTCATGTTTGTAATGCATTTTTCACTGGAAGATTACGAATGAAATAGCAAGAAAATTACTGGGGCTGTCACAATTACTCAATTAAATTTGATTACTCAAGGATTTAAAACCACTGCTTAAAATTGACCTTCTTGATTCCTTGGCAATATGATGGAAGCCACAGTTGTGTGGAAGCACTTAACATGAAAAGTGAATGAAAATGCACTCACCTGTAGCTATTGCAAAGCAGAACTTAAATATCACCACAGAATGACTGCAATGTAAATATATCTCAAAGAAGACAGGTTTGACAGACTCACCCAATAATGCGAGGTTAGCCATAGATATTCGCCATTTAGTAGTCTAGCTTCTCTGTGTCCATCACGTTGACTTGAATTCCAGTATTTTGCTTAATTTACTTTCTACTATTCCTATATGCCAAAATAATTGCTACTAAAATGGGAGCTTATTATTATTGTTATTATTATTACTATTTTAGAAATAAAATAGTGGCATGGTGGTGCAGTAGCACCATCATCACACCCCTCAGGGACCAAGGTGGTTCCCATGTGTGTGGAGTCGGCATGTTTTCCCAGTTGCTGTGGGGTTTCCCCCCGCAGTCCAAAAACATGCTGAGGTTCACTGGAGTCACCAAAGTTCCATTATGTTTATGTATGTTCTCCAATGGCTCCAGTATGTTCAAATTTACTCATGAATTTCCTGGTATTAAGATGATCACGTCAGCATTTGAGACTGACATCAAGTGGTTAAGAGAAAGAGGTGAGTGTGCCCTGCAATCGGCTGCCCCCCCCCCCCATTCTGGGTTATTCCCTGGCTTGAATGGTAGGTCATTTTCAGAGGTGGATACTTCAGGTCCAGAAAGTAAAAATCCAGAAGGCTTTGTTTAAACCGACCCGTTGAGTATAAAAAGTCACATCCACAGAGGACTCAGCTGGTTGGTTGAAACAAAATCTTGCTCTGGATTGCTACGTTCTGGACCTGAGCTATCCACCTCTGGTCATTTTGAATTAAAAATCCACTTATGTAATAATGACTTATTTTTGTTGTTCTTCCTGTCTGAAATTCCTGCCTCTATTAGTGTCAACCATATTATTTTGACACAGGGTATGGCATGCAGATGACCATCGTCAACTGCCATAAATCAATATGTCATGTGAAAGCGGAGACTGTCACAGTGGCCATCCAAAGCAGCTAATTAATGCCAGTGTCACTTGGCATAATGACAGACATGTGCCAGGTGGCATTCATATCCATGAGAATAAATTGTTTCTGTAATGTGGTGATTTTTAAGCATTGCGATGACTCTGTGTAGGGCTCTTTAAGGAAAGAGTCACATAAGCAAATGTGTTTAACAGATCCCAAAAATCTTATGTCAAAAAGAAACAAGGTGAAATATGCAGAAATGTATCTAAAAAGGGCTGGGAACCTAAAAAGAAGCAATCACAGTTTCCATGTGAATAAAACAGCAATGAGCCTCTTCAACATCCATCCATCTTCCATAACTGCTAATCCTGTCCGGGGTCACAGTCAGCCTGGGGCTTTTCCAGGAAGCACAGGGCACAAGGCAGGGGAACACCCTGGATCGCGAGCACACCCATCTCTTGGCTCGCACTCATTAAATACCGATTATTTAGAAACACCATTTACTTATAAAATACCTTTACCCAAAGCAATATCTACAGTAGCTCTTGCAGCAGTGGACCTCACTCACTGTTAGAGGATCCCAGAAAGAACATGCAAACTCCATGCATATCCACACAGCCAGGGCAAGAGGCTGCAGTCATAATCACTGTATCACTGTGCCATCCATGCCTATAATAAATAACCATACAGTACAACATCAACTGCAAACAAGGTATAACAGTAAACAAGGCAGTACACCTGCTTGCCTTATGGTTGCCAGCACTGGATGTTCACAAGGTGAGGCTGATCTGCCTTCAGTCAAACAGAAGACAGGCAGTGATCCTGGAACCACTCATGTGACCAACTGGTTAACGTTTAAAACCCCTTGACCACAACAGCTTAATTCCTTTAGTCCATAAGTATGAAGTCTGAGTCATGGATTCTGTAAAAGTGTTTCTATATGTGGACAATATATGATGAACTTATAAGCAAGACCCAAGCTGAGTATGATGCCATTTATGATCTACAATCTCTAACAATATCATCAGGACCTATAGTTATTGTACTAAAGGAACAGCTAATCCTGTTGTTTTATAAATGATGAATCAAACAAATTAGGAAAAGGTTGCTCGCTATCTTGAAGTACTGGTGATTATGTTTTTTTATGGGTGACACACAGAAAAAGCCTGAACTATGGTTATGATTTAATTTGAGTTTAAACTGGGCCTTTATTCACACAAGAAGATTAGCTCTCATAGCTAATGACCCCCCCCATGCAAAATAAATTAATATTCCTCTATCAAATTCAGGGGGTGAGGTTATCAATTTAGTGGGCTCATATTCCCATATGTAAAGTATATCGTCATTAAGCTGTGTGCCATTCTAATCTACAATGGTTTAATGGTGGGTCAGACACTCCATACAGCACCTGTCATTCTGCAGCATCTAGCTACCTAGCTCATCTCCTACACTCGTTTACCAAGCAATTCTTATTGATGTGTATGTTTTAACAGGTTTTGGTCCTCTGAAGGCCACCAACTCATTCCAGGCTGCTCTCTTTTCTGCCCTAAAAAGAGCGAGCAATCACTTGGGTGAACTTAGCTGTAAGTGACCACAGTCCCAAGCTAGAGCAAGTACAGAACAGAGTTAACCCCGAGCTTGGGAAAGATCTATTTAGTAGGAATCACTAGTTCAGGCGACGAGGAAAAGGTCCATGTCGGACAGATTGGGGTCAGGAGACCTGGGAGGGCAGGAAGCCAGAGAACTTGGCAGTCTGGGAGAGGCACGGTAAACAAAAGGCAGGGCAGTCCAATCAAAGACCAGGTAGGAAAGAGGCAAGCAGTTGAGAAACAGGCAAGATGAGAAGCTGTGGAATCACACAGTGCTTTGGCTTGGACTCAAGAAGAGAGTGAAGACTAAGCAGGGCTGTACGATGTCTAAATTGACTCCCACTGTGGCCTAATTAGTGGGCATGCCCCAGCTTTGGCGGGAACGGGAATCTCGTGGTCCAGGGCCGCTTTTAAGGTTCAGTAGATGTCGTAGGCGCCCGGCTGACCATTTTGGACCGTCCGGATCTTTAGCTAAGCAACTATCAACTCGCGACTCGCTGCAGGGGCCCGCGGCGCATTGCACCGATTGCACCTGTGTTTTAAGCGGCCCTGTCGTGGTCCCCTCCCACAGCGGTGTGCAGTGAAAATGACTCCAGTTTTCTTCTTGTCCAGGTGCAGCCTTAACATGGATTTTCCTGTCAACCTTCTATTGTGAGATGGATTGAATGGAAAGTTAGGTAACTCTGCTTACTCCGTTCTCACCAGCAGACCCCCTCCTCCTGCTTTTCCCAGAATTGCCCAACCCAGGCAAATAAGTCTCTCTTTGCCGTCCACAGCCAAAAATAACCCTTCCAGGACAATCATAGGAATGCCACCATATCCAAAAAGCGCGTTGTGTTTTATATTTAGCCTGATATTCAAATCTAACAACCATTTATCCATCTATCCATCCATCCATTTTCTGCTGCTTAACCAGGGTCTCTGGAGATCTCTGGGGCAGGTGTCTAAACAGAGAGCCCCTCCATGAATCGCCACCTTATCATGGTGCTTCGTGTGCTAGGTGAGCGGCCGTACTAAGTGTGATTCAGAAAACCCTCATGATCACGGAAAATACACGGGACCATATTACCCTGCCTGGATGGGGAAGACCGGGGCCTTGCCCTGAAGCAGGAACTCGAAGACAAGTGCCTGGTGGCTGGGTCTCCACCCATGGAGCCCAATTGGGCATAGCCTGAAGAGATAATATGGGCCCTCATGTGGGCTCACCACCTGCAGGGGGAGCTGTGGGGGTCGGTTGCAATATAGATTACTGTAGGTAACGACAAACAAACATGCTTCATCTGCCGTTTGCACTAGTACAGGCACATGGGAATGCCTCTCTTCGCCAACGCCACCATGCTCTCCATTGCGTGGGGGTCGCAGCACAGGGTCAGTTAACATGCAGTGCCCCTGGATCTGGGGGTTAAGGGCCCTGCTCAAGAGCCCATGTGACTGTTCTGCTGAGGCCGGGGCTCAAACTGGCGATCACAGGTACAGAGAGTTGACCCACTGAGCCCCTCACTGTCTCCACATATATTCATGTATTTCCTGGTATTAAGATGATCACGTCAACATTTGAGACTGAGACCAAGTGGCTAAGAGAAACTTTTAGATCTTGTTTTTGATAGGAATACTAGTTGCCGCTTAGCTATTAATTTCATACTTGCTGACTGTTTCATTGCTTAGCAGAAGTACAAAATTACTGTAACACTCTTAAAATTAAGGAAATAATTTGAGTCAACCAGCCATTATTACCTTCTGCAAAACTTCAGGTAAAAACCCCCAAGAATTCTTCATAGAATTATAACTTATTTTCTCCAAATGACAAACTCGACATTGGATAGGCTCTTTCTGGGAATCATCAAAAGATGAAATAATCTTCATAGTCGCGTGGGTCAAACCCTATTACAGTTTCTCAGTAACCTGCTTTATTTGAATAAATCTGGGACAGACGGTGAGAGAAAATTCTAAATAAAAATGGGGGCTTGGGCAAGAACAAACAATTCCCTTAACTTAGACGATCCCACAGTTAAAAAGGTTTCCAGCTCATTAGTGTGTCACTGTATCAAGCTGGTAAACATAACCCATTTAAATTCTTGGCCGCAGAATAATTTCATGGCCTGTATGCAACTGCAAGAGCTTCAATGTTCTATGAAATCTGTGCCACCGTCTTCATACAAAAACAATATCTAAATGTAACATTTAAAGTTTGACAAGTGGTCAGAGTGAGACCAGTAAATATAACTGAAATGAAAATGAAGGCAAATTTCTGGGTGAAACAAGATCTGAGTGCATAAATTACGATATTGCATTTCAGTGGATTCTACTCAATACTGAAATTTCTTGGTGGTGACTAGCAGAACATAGAGGTCACCATCCAAGGAACAAGTGTGGCAGCCATAATTTTTTCTAGTTCAAGTTTCAGGCTACCCTCTGCCGCACTTTTCCTTTGAGCAAAACTATAAGCCGGAATTGCTTCAGTAAGATATCCAGCTGTATGGCTGGGCAACTATGCTATAAACTGCTTAAGCTGAAGCTAATGTGATTCTAAAGCACTTTGATTTATACGCATTACAGAAGGCTTAAAATTCACAGCTAACCTCAATATGCATCGCTTTTAAGTTAAGTTTCATATTTAATTAAAAGGAAAACAAATGCAGTCCTAATGCCTGTTACATTTGTTAGACGTGAACGATATAGCTCACATTAGTCTGTCGCTTTATGTTAGTGACAAGAGGCCAAACTAATATATGACATCATATTACCAAAGTGGAGACAATGTTTTAGCTGAAGTTCAAGGCAATACATTTTCCAGCATATTGCTGTTAGACTGTTCATTTACAATTTTACTCACATTCATTCTTGTTAATGGGACTTTCCATTAAAGGATACTTAGAAGTTTGATAAAAAAAAGGAATTTCTTCTCATAACCAATAGTAAAAGGTCTGGTGTATGAAGTGTGACAAGGTGTACGCGTCCGCCGCCAAATTTCGCACAATTTGGGCATTATCGGTCTCACAGATACAGATTTGAACAGCACCGCACTTCTTGTCCAGAAAATACCCTAAAGAGGCACATGTGACACACAGCAACCGAGCTGCATATTCAAATACATTTTTTGGGATTGTGCCGGACTGGAGACCCAAATTTACAGCGGATAAAATGAGCAGTCAGGGTGCCTAACTTGCTAGTATTGCTGGATTACCTCAGTTTTTCCGTAGATTCTGTGATCGTAATGCATTTAATCTTAAAGCTAAGATTCAGCATGCATCAGTTTACAAGATTACATTTTGTCTACTTTAATGAAGATTGAATTGTGCACCCAATGGAAAGTAATGACTGTTAATTTAGCAAGAACAACATAAATTAATGGCTGTATCTGTTGTCTTATTAGCAGTCAGCAGCTGTACTCACCCAGCCTGTGACACAATCCTTTTTCAGTTACAGATTTATTTATTTATTTATGAAAAACAGGCAAATTATAATCTAACCATATTACAGCAAAATAATAATTCAAACCAAGTTTCTTTGCTGTTAAAAGGGAACTTTTAAACTTTAGAATACTTCAGAAACCAATGTGTCCTTTGCTGTGGACAGCATGGAGCATTTTGACATTTCAGCTATAGGTAAGAATCCTCCTAAAAACCTTGATGTTATAAATACTGTAGTGAGTAGCATAAACACAGATACATTATGGACAGCAACATGTATCTTCTTCAACATGTTAACCATCCCGGTCCCTATGGAAGATTATAAGCCCAAAAATTCAAATGGCAATTCATTTTGCAATTGGCAATTCGATATTCAATCACAGCATGCATTTGTCATTTCAATATTTAACCTGAGCATTTCATTTGAAAATACATTTTGCAATCCACAATTCAGTGTGCAAAGTGCTTATGCAATCCTTAATTTATTTCAAAATATTTGAAATAAAAAATAGAATAACAATTCACTGAATTGCATTTCGTATTGCCCTGGGCTTTTTGCCTCTTTATTCAAATGCAATGGCACCCCTGGCAATTGCATTGCGTGTTAGGAGTAAAATTCAACTGCCAATTCCCAACTGTCAGATCGCTCATCAAGGTGGACCTTCATTAACGACATCACTTCCTTGTTTAGGGCCTCACCCGCGTTCATCTGATTTGTCTATTTAGATCTCTATTATTCAAATCACGGTCCTCGAGGTCTGAGCACTGCTGGTTTTCCAGCCTTCCTTTAACTGTCAGTCAGGTGTGAAGCCTCTGACCAATCAGAATCAGTAGTTATTAAACTAACTATCTGAGAGAACTGAAAACAAGGCCTGGATTTGGAATCGAGGTCCAGATTTGAAGAACCCTGGTTTAGAGTAATGGCGAAAGAAGAGCTTGTAGCAAGGATTTCTGTCTTAGCGGATGACATGGAAAACAATCGGCTATCAGCAATAGATGCATTTGAAAGGCTGTTTTTGCTCTCACAGAGGGTAGAGGAACTTTCCATCTTAAATGGACTTGACACGGGAAGGCTGCAAAATAATCAAACACAGGCATTACATGCACTAACGCAGTCAGTGACGCGCAGAGTGGAGAGACCCACCATCGAGATACCTGTGGTGGCCCATTGGGTGCTACCTCTATGGGCTGATATTTGTGCTACTAGAAACTGAATATGAATTGTGTATATTTGAATCTGCAATTGTCGCATTAAAAAACTGAATCTGAATTTCAAGTTATTGCGGAAAAGTTTGTTGAGGAAAAGTAATCGACCGCAGGTTCACAGCACTACTCATTTCCATGTTTACGACAGTTCTGCCGGTCAGGGTAAAGTGGAAGCGTGTGCCGGGAGGTCGCAAGCACATTACCTTGTGACATATATGAGAATAAGCTTTATATACATAAGCGATAGCATAAACATTAACAGTAGGTCTAATTAGTATGGTAGTTTATGTGGTGAAATGAACGATTTCTGGCACTGCTAGTTAATGTTAATATGGTAGACTAATGCAAAACTAGCTAGGGATATTAATTTTACATCAAGTTTAGTTTACGTTTTGGCTTGCTTGTTCATCTCATGTGGCTTTCTAGCAGTTTACACATTGAATTGCCGATTGCAAAACGTATTTTCAGATTACATGCTCAGATTAAATATTGAAATGACAAACTCATACTCTGATTGAATATTCAATTTCCAATTGCAAAATGAATTACCATTTGAATAAAGAGGCAAAAAGCCCGTGGCAATACGAAATGGAATTCAGTGAATTGTTATTCTATTTTTTATTTCAAATATTTTGAAACGACTTAAGGATTGCATAAGTACTTTGCACATTGAATTGCCGATTGCAAAACGTATTTTCAAATTAAATGCTCAAATTAAATATTGAAATGACAGATGCATACTTTGATTGAATTTTTCTGCTTTTAATCTTCCACAGGTCCCTTCCAGCCACATGTCACATGGCTGTGCTGGATTTATTTTATTTTATGTGCCAGCACCTTATGTTTTTATGTTTTACTAATAAAAATGTCCTATAAATGTTTATATGTTCCTTTAACTTCAATTATACATTATAATAATGCAGAAATTAATTTATATGTGTAACTGCCCATTAACACTTTTGAGAATTTCTGTACTGCTTCTAAATACTGTTCTTAAGCTCTTCCATTTCAGTTCAGGGAGTTTTATTTTTCTTAAATGTTTTTGATACATTGCGGTACATTTTTAGCAGACCATAATACTTTTCCTGTTAGGTATCCAAGGCTCAGTATTATATTTTGCTACGTCTTAAATACTTCTACGCTGTGCTAAATGTACTAGAATGTAGTACCACCTAAGCACTGGACTCCCCTTCGCTCTAGGCTTCGCACTGCACACTGTGACACTGGGCCCTCGTTCAAGGACTCTCACCGGCGCATTTCAGTTATTGCCGTCAAACCTTCCAACACAAAATTAGAATTAACACACATGGCCGTCCCCAGGTCCTTTCCTACTTCGACAATCAGGGCTGTTAATCTGCTCATTTGGGTTTGGGCAGACGTGCGCACGACAGTTCCTCCATACTCGGTTCTCTTCCTTTATACTGCGTAGGAAAAAGGGGCATCTCGCTGTTAAAGTAGGAGACCATAAATCCCACTAAGCTTGTGTGGTAGAGACCTCAGACCACTGATGTGAGTTTCCCTAATACCCTAGTCTCCATCCAAAAATATCTACACCACTGCGGCCAGTTAATTATCCCGGTTGGACTGCCAGGTCATTTCTCGCTTGCACTAGCGGGTGATTTACACTGAGAACACAGAAACATCATCACTGCTGTCCATTCAGATTTTAGAGGAACAGGGACAACATTCTGCCAGTTGTCTTGTATTTTGGCTCCATAGTTTAGGTGCTAATTACGTCCCAAGAAACTCTACTGTGCTTCAGCAGGTGTCAAATCTGAGGTCTTTACTGCCTTGGGGTTTATTGTCCACAGTCTTATATCATTGAGTGGTGATTAAGTAAATCTGCAGCATCTGCAGTAAACACATTTATCATGATTATTATTATTATTATTATTATTATTGTTGATGATTTATGATAATAACAGCAATAATAATTATAATAATAATAAATCATTTTAATATGCTGCTTTCACAATGACCATACTTTACAAATCTCATCCAGGGCCACTTTTTTTGAATAGCATTACAAGAGATGCTAGGCATCCAGTCAGATTTAATGGAGCATTCTTTGACTAAGTAATAATTGTAATTACAATATACCAAAGTATAGAGCAGCAGCATTTACTGGGTGCCATTAAGCCTTTGAATAAGTGAGGCGAAATTAATGGCATTTTTTGGCCTTGTATTACTCTAACACATCCAGTCTGGGAATAACATTGGTCAGCACTATTATGTCAGACATTTATATTGATAAATTAACTATTACAGTTCCTCACCATGCAATCTCATGCCACCTGTATTCATGCTAAGGAAAATGAAAAACTCGCACTGCCAAACTGATTTGTCTGCAGTGACTGGTATTGCCCCCATGAAACCATGATGGTGTCTCTCAAAGGGGGGGGGAGAGGGGGGGTTAGGGTTAATGCTAAACTGGATATCCAAATTTTCCTGGTGCACAGCCAAGAGAACTGCATGGTGACATAATGAACATCTGTCTTACCTCTGGCAAGACACTCCTCTGTGGGTCCAGGATCTGTGAAGAGATACAATGTTGGTTATAACTGTGAAATTTAAGGTACAGAGCTGAAGGTATTCTGGACAAAGCAGAAAGTACAGAAGTGTAGAAATAATTATTAAATAACAAGTACATTGTCGTCACTTCTGCTGCTTCTTCAAAAGAGAATTCATTTCTTAATATAAAAATTGCATAGAAATTTTGGTCTATAATTCATGTGTAGATTATGAAGTCTTATTAATTCTTTTGGCCATGTGTTTTATGCACATATGCAATGCGTAGAATGTAATGCTGCCTGACTGAAAAAAAAAAAAAATAGGATTCCTAGTTGCTTAGGTAAAGTGCCCTAATTGTGCATAATTTGGGTCCTCTTTCAGGTGCCTGCATGGTGCCTGTTTTCCAGCCCGGAAAGATGCCCCACTCTGCACAGACCTGCGCCAGCTCTCCTGTGCAGAGCAGTGTGATGTCTAATGTGAGGAGACGGCACTTTGCGTGTGCTGGAGGAACACGCGGTGTTCCTCAGAGGCGAAGGGCTGCTATGAAGCACACAGATAATAAGGTATGAGGAGTTACTAAATCAGGGCAAGACTGGGAGGATGGGCCAGAATCAGATGGAGAGAACCACGGAAGTGCTTCATGTTCAAAAAAATTCTCCCTTCCCCCTTAGTACTCTCAAGTGTTTCTCTCCTGAAAAGTTGTGGTTTCCGTGGCAACAGACCTTCAATCGAGAATCGCAGCATCCAGTGAGGATGCGACCTATGAGAATACCTTTGTTTTCTGTTTACGCAATAAATGCAAGACCTTGCTGCAGCCTTGACCAACAAATGTCACAAGTAATCGCAAATTGCAAAATGTCCGTGTTAATTGCAGTCATTCTTTCTGCCTGCTAAATCATAAAACTCAAATCAAGTAAATCATAAATCATGATGAATATTTGACTGGGTCAGAGTATCTGAAAGAGAGCAGGTCTAGTGGGGTGTTCCCGATATGTAGCGGTTAATACCTACTAAAAGTGGTCCAAAAAAGGCCAACCGGTGGACCAGCAATAGGGTCACTGGCACCCAAGGTTCACTGATGCCCATGGGGAGTGAAGGCGAACCTGTCTGGTCCAATCCCACAGGAGAACTACTGCTGCAAAATTTCTGAAAAGCACCTACTCTGGGCATGTGAGCGTCAGAACTGGACCATGGAGCAATTTGGTGAAATATAATGGAAGTTGACATCTAGGTGACCGTACATCTGAAATGGTCTGCATTGATATGTCAGAAGATGCAGACTGTGGATGACGGCAGCAAACATAAACACTATTCATTCATAAAATTCAGATATAGTGCAAATGCCTGGATAACTAAGAACAAAAGACAACAAAGGCTCATCCTCAGATAATAGAGGAAATGGTGAAAGGCTGGTTCAGTCATTTTCACAATAGGCCTATTCAGACTGAGGATAGATCCTTTTCTAAATGCACATAAATACTAAAGAAAAACAGACAACAGACTCCTTTACCGATTTCAAGGTCAAGGACACATAGGAAATCATCTTCCACTGCAACCAGAATTAATAGGAAAAGCTGAAACAAATAGAATAATTACATTTAAATTGTGAATCTGTTTATATAAAAGATGTCTCTTCACTCAAGGCCTTGAGTCAAACTCCTGGGCCGAGTACAAATGCTGGCTGGGTTTGTAAATATGCACCATTCAATACCATACAAAGTCATGTCTGCCAAGGCACTTGGGAGTTTCACAGTTTGCGGTGAATCGCACTCTTATGAGAAGTTTTTTCTTAAGTCTATATAGACACACATTCATTGTCTGCTATGTCGAGTACTGCCGACTGGGCACTGCGCATGCATGCATGACAGCAGTATTGTCAGTAGAGGTGTTAATTGCGTAATTGTTAAAAGAAAACATTTTGAACTAGTTGCTATGATACATGTGCACTGGACGCATCATCTTAAAAGAATTTCATAAAACATTACATTGTAGCTTTGTATCGATTTCATTGATCGCAACTGACTACTAGAAAAGACCATTAAAATCACGATTATGATGGAACTGGAGTTTAGAATAACTTATCAATGAGCTACTCACAACAATAGAAAACAAAGCTAATATAACATGATGGCCATTTATTATTATATTTCTTACCTTCCTGTCATCACAATTTCAGCTTCTTACAAATTTTAAGGCCTTAATACCATGGTTTTTAAATTATTCTTCATTACCCCTTGCTCACTGAGGTATTTAATCCATTATGCTAGTAAAAAGGAAATTGGAATTATATAGCAAGGACCATGAACACTATTTAAGTGATAATGGCTTCGCTATTAACCATCAAAGACATCTTGGGAATGAAGAAATATGTAGTTACTTATGGAGAACTTAATGCCTTCTTCAGTCCTCTCAGATCTCCCCTTGGCTTCTTCTAAAAGCCGATCCCTGGTGGCCTTTGCCGCCACCACAGCGACGCTGTAAACTGATCACATAATCTTTCATTAACAGAAAGGGGCTAATATTACACATGCTTGTTCTTTCTGCGATACAGGTTTACGTAGCTAAAGATGTGGACAAAAAATTATGTGAACAGGACAAAAAAAAAACAAACATAATGAGTTTCATGTTGCCTAAACGATCACCTGTTCCTGGCATTAGGCGAGTTTCATTCAGAAATGCTAATTAACTGCGCTCTGAAGACCCACAACAAAGATTTTAGTTTCTTTTGTTGCTGATAACTGAGATTCCACAGCAATTGCCCATGAAGACTATTTTATATGCGTTTTGAAAATTTACTTCTAACAAACTCTGCGCTTGCGGAGCCGAGAAGTGCTCCCTGTTTTAGAAAGTCTTCATTGTTGTTTACATTTTTAAGATAAGTAGAGGAGATTTAAGCTACTACAATACAAAAAAAGAATAGCTTTCAAGAAAAAGCTAGCGATTCATCATATCAGCCTGGCCTGGGAAATCAGTGCCATGCAAAAGCTAATCACCGCCTCAGTAACTCCGTTATCTGTGTATTTTTCCCGTCTGTTATCAAACCAATCATCAGTAAAGCCTTTGAAACTTTAGAAAGTGAAGTACAAACAGCTTATTGGTTTGTTTACAAGTTAAAGCTAGGCTGAGAATTTCTAATTGGTTATGGATATCTTTACCATATTCCCAGACACCTTTTTGGAAAAAAGACAATTAAAGTAAATATATTTATCAGGGTGGAAAACAGCTAACAATACATTAATATCGAGGCCCTAATACGGATCAGGGTCTCCGTTTGGCTTCAGAATGGCTTCAGTCATACAATTGAATGCTGTCATAGAAGGAGATGGAATTCTACTTCACACTCTGGTGTTTATGAAACCTTTTGAACCTGTTTGTAGGCATTATCATCCTGGAATATAGGAACACCATATTTGCACCATAGGGTGCACCTGGTTCTCTTAAATGGCCATTATACAGTCAAGAAAAGGAATCATCTGATGCAATCATTGCAATATCATTTCCTTAATGGCAATACATTCTTTGATGATTTTTTTTGACGATTCCCTTCGACATTAAATAGTTTTGCGGTAGCGCTAACCAATGAACCAGAAATTCCAACACCAATTACTGTAAATTAAATACTGGCCTATCTAAGTGCTGTGTATCAGACCTCTTTGATAAAATACATGTATATGGCCAAGGCTGGAATGGCTATCTGGCATACTGGGTGAACATACTCCCATTGGGCCGATGGGAATGTAGGGCAGCAAAAAATTTATCACAAGGGCTCCCCGGTCGGCAAAACATATCGTTAGGCAAAAGTTATCATGGAATCCCCTCAATTTGCTCTATAAAAAAAGACCGAGTCATAAGGGACCCGAAAGTCCGCAGCCAAAATATTAATTCCTAGTTGATTCCTGATGGAGATATATATTAACTAATATATAGTACACTACAGACAAAATAAATATATAATCGATGCAGTCCCCGGGTTAAGAATGCCCAACTTACGGACAACTGGTACTTACTAACAGACAGTCATAAAGTGTACTATATATATATATATATTAAAAAAAAATGTTTAAATACAGTGGTTCATAACGAATGAACGCAATACTTTGTGATACTCATGAAAACACTGCACCGCTTCAGCGGTTCATCAGGTCAAGGTACAGTTTTTATTTAACAATATTGCATGTAGTTACTTTTATTATTATTAATATTATTATTAATAATAATAATGCATACTGTATTATTATGTTTAGGATGTTTTCGTGTTTTTGGAAGTGCTTCTTACGTTTTTATGTGTAGAAGAGTAAAATATGTACTATGTACTAAGACAAACTTTTGACTAACTTACAATAGATAAGAACTATCTACCTTTTCTGCCTTTACCTACAAATTCGACTTAGGGACACAGTTAAGGAATGAATCTCATTCGTAACCTGAGGAGTGGCTGTATATATCATTTTTACACAGATGTATGAAAATTTACAATTTCAAATAATTTTTTTTAGTCTCCTCAAAGTCACAGAAGACAGCATTGATTTATTCTACATTTATTCTCCCTTCTTTCCAGTCACTGGCATGCAGTGGACACAGGACCACTGCATGTTTCACTGCTGAAGAATTTCCTCTCATCTTTTTCCGCGTTTCCTCTTTATTTATCGAATGTATCTGCATTATTATCACCTATTGTCAGGTTCTTAGTCAATTACCTCATCCCAGCGCTAACTCCCAGGTATGTGCCATTTTTGCTCTCAGTCTTAAAATATTTTACAATTTCATCAGAGTAATTACCAAGAGCTCTTTACAAAGGGCACCTTAGAGCTGATGTGTTCAACCCAAAATGATGGAAATTCCAGCCTGTGGGAGCCAGAAGCCTGAATCATTGATAATCAATATATTGACATTTTTCAAATGTGCGGGGGGGGGGGAAAAAATTGAACCTAACATTTCAAGGCTTGTGTGATCTTCACAGACCGCGTAAGCTTGGAAATAATCAGTTTACAATACACAAAGGGACCAGAAGCTTGTTTTGAACCAAAGATACATATCTAAACTAAACAGAATATAGCTTTGTAAATTGGCCTGATATTATGGAAATATTCACACATAGTATTAAAATTGGCAAGCATAAAAAGCCATTTAGACGGCAATCGGCAAGCAAGTCTCTCCAACGTAACACCATTTTCAATTTTTTATACTTAAATTTATCAATATATCAAGAGGTTTTCTTGTTGTTTAACCATGCATTTTGCATATTTTATTTTTATAGCACAACACAATAAAATCACTAAAAAGAAAGATGGTACTGTTCATTAGGTGTTTCATTCATCTTTGCAATATTTTTAATTAATAAAAAACACCATAGGTCTGGGCAAAAAAATGTACTATTTTTAACTATAATACATTAACAGTAAGGTAGGCCTACTTTCATCACTGTAAAGAAAACTCCCCCTTGCACTCATCGATGTATAACTCAGGCTTTGGCCATTATTCATTTGTAGTGTATTGTTATACATAATTTAACTAGACTATTCAAGCAAGCATATCTTGATTCAAGAAACACGTTACTGGTTTATTTTACCCTCCAGCCTGCACTTCAAGGTTTATCTTTAACTGTAATATTTTCCATTGTAATTTGGAGGGGAAATGTGGATATTTTTATTTAACACTGACACTAAAAATGCTTGTGTGCACGACTTTGTTAATTGGATTTATTTTAAATTAAACGTTATGTTGCACAAAGGAATAACGAACAAGTGGATAACGTTGGCAGATATTATTTATCAAACTATATCACGGAACTAAATCACTTGCCGCAGTAATAAAAATGTATATAGACAGGTGACACGTAGCAGATAAGCAATTGGATAACATCCTCTGCTAAATAACTAAAATATAGATAGTGTGTGATGTCAAAACGTAATAAAATGTAGACTGGATATAAACATTAATGTTTTAGTCAGCGCGCTGGGTTTACTGCTTTAAAAATGTGAGACGGCCTGTTCAGTTTTCTCACGGATGCGATAATGACAAAATAAGCGAATAACCCGGGGCGTTAAAAATAGCTGAAGGAAGCGGGGCAGGAAGTGGCGGCTGATGAATTACAGCAGCGAAATGCAGCGCCTTGGATGCGCGCGGTATTGGACGCCATTCGGGGTATGAGCGCATGTGTGATACGAGCATTACGTACCTCTGACGAGCGCATGGAAAAGGGGCTCAGTGTGCTGTCAGTGCGCTGAATACGTGAACCGCGTAGAACTACAGCTGGCTGTATATTTCTTTGCCGTTTTTAAATCAAAGTTCCATCTTTTTTTTGGCCTGTCACACTCAGAATTGACTTTACCATTCCCCCCCCATATGTTTAATTCTGGAACAGGCAATCAATATCAAATCAGCCCTACAGTATGTTATTAAACGCACATCCAAGGTTAAAAGAAAAATCCGTTGGACACTTTTACTGTGTACAATATTGAAGGCTTGTTATGTAACAATAATGTGGTATTTACAATGAGTATCATTACATGAGGCCGTTTCTACATGAGTATATTTATTCATCCATGTTTCATAACCATTTATTTAATATAGGACTGCAGTCTGCCTGGATTCTATGCTAGTAAAGAGGACACGTCCAGTATAGGATGGTGAAGTACAATCATTGTGCGCAATTTAGAGACATAGATTCACTTAACTGTGAGTTTATGGACAACCAACAGTGAATCCACTCAAACTCAGGGAGGACAGACAAAGCCACACACAGAAGCTGGAAGAATGCCCACAATGCTGTGGTATCAAGCTCCTCGCTGAGCCCTGGTAAGGACCAAGAAATCAAAGTGACGTATTATATTTTCTTGCCTTTAAATCTGGAAATTCAAGCAAGACCTTTTGTAATTACTGTAACTAAAGTGCTGAAGCACAGAAATTGCAGTCTGTGATTACTGCCACTTTATCTTTGACTGAAGGTGGATATAATTACTTAATAAACATTATGAAAAGAATGATTTGTTCAAGCATTAAAGCAATGGAACAGACAGCTTGGAGAACAAGAGTAAAAATTAGTAATCTGAACATTATTTGCAGAGTCACTTGATATACTAGATGTACCACTGATTTAAAAATGAATCTGAAATTTAAAACAAAAAAAAAAAAAAACACACTGTTATATTCCTAGCACTCCCTTAATCCCACATTTTATACAAGTTGTAAGCAAGATCACAGATGCTGAAGGGCGATAGCAAAAACTCAGCATATTGTGAGTTTGCGTTAATTAGTACATTGGGGAGTCAGTTTTAGAGTATCAGACAAACACACTCCAGTGACTGCAGGTGGCAGCTGACTAGGTACGTTATAAGTAGGTATTTGTGAGAAAATGTGGGAGAAAACCCCTATACATCAGCTTGCAGACTTAACAGGAGCCATTTTCCAAAGGATGATTAAATGCCATTTATTTTGAGAAGAAGTGGGCAGATAATGATGACCAGGAAGGGCTCACATACGGCCGGGTCACACGGGCCCACTTTTCTTAATATCTGAGTGGCACTGAGGGCCTCGTTGGTCTATCAGTCTGAGTGCAACTCATGAGCTAGCTGAGCATAAGGGACTGCAGAAAAACGATTGGTTGATAGCCCAGGGTTTATAGGTTGTCGGTTCCATCCATCCATCCATCCATCCATCCATCCATCCATCCATCCATTATCTGCTGCTTATCTGGTGTCAGGTCATGGGGGCAGCAGTCTAAGCAGGGATGCCCAGACCTCCCTCTCCCCAGCCACCTCCACCTGCTCCACTGGGGGGATACCATGGTATTCCCAGGCCAGCCGAGAGATACCGTCTCTCGTAATCCTTGTACCTCATCCATCCATCCATCCATCCATCCATCCACCAACTCATTTTCACATCACCCATTCAGTACTTTCAGTAAGAATTTGTAATCTGCATCCCAAAAATTTTATAAAAAAATTTAAATCTGCTTTAATATGTGTAGAATATGTCTGTAACCAATCAAGAAATCTATCTATTTATTCGATTACCACTTTTATGATGTGCATGCGATAAACTAACCTTTGTGTTCCCGGTTGCTCATCAGTTTGATTAGATTTGAAATAACATTCATATCACATTGCAATGTGTTCATTGAAAGAGAAGATCTTTCCAGCAATTTTCCAGTTTATGGTTTCTAAACGACCGTTTAGTCCGACATACAAACCATTCAGCAGCACTACCCATTACGCCACCTACTTTATTACGCCAAGCCAGTTTTTTTCTACACAATGAGGAGTCCTTCCACTTTCGGCGCTGACGCATGCCGCCTTATTATGTAAAGTAGCACTTCTCCACCATGCCGCAAAACTGCAGTTCCCACGATCTTGACACTATCATATACAAACAGCATATTGTGCAGATGTTTCATAGGTAACACAGCTTGGGACCAGAGTTGTGTTCTTGCAACCTTTAATGCATTTAATATGAGGCATAGCAAGATTTGCAATCCAATTAATAAGGGGCTGCTTGCTTTACAAGAAGACACAGAATTGTTTTGAAGCTGGTCACAGGGTAACAAGATTGCAGTGGACAATTTTTGATTAGTGGGGGTTACTATGTGCCGCGGTGAATGAAGATGTCTCCAGGGAGCCAAAATGCACAGTGTATGTCAAACAAGCATGCAAACTAGCATGCAGTGAGCCATCCAGAGAGCTTGAAAGGCTACAACAGGGTAATAATTGAACCCCTGCTGGATATAATTCTCTTTTGGTTTCTAAGCCACGACCTGCATTCTTCATTAGCTTAGTGCTAAGTTGCACAGTTTCCCAGAAAAGCCTTTCAGTCAGTTACTACTGTTTTAATCTAACAGGAATATTTCATGATCTTAAAAGCAATTTTCAGAATATTAAATAGGGGTCAGAACTGGGTTGTTTTGCAAACACGGGACTCTTATCATGCAAGGACGAGCTTGTGAGGGAGGAAAGCACATTTTACACTTTTTATGGATATCAAATATTCACTTGGGCTTAAGGCTTCCATTTGAGGGAGAATGCTTTCCTTGGAAGCCTCCACAGCAATAAAAAGTGTTTCCACCGGTGCCTGGCTTTGTGTGAGGATGATAGGGTAGGAGGTGGAGAGTTACAGCGATTTCAATCTGAAGCAGAGCTAAAAATGGACAATAACTACGCTTTTATCCTTCGGCTGACTAAATGCAAAATGAGATGTTCAGATATTCAAATGGAGGTAGCCATTAAAAGTGTGGACTCTTTAATGGCTTCATCTTTTCACGGCCAATTTGCAAAACACTGTAAGTCTTCACTTATGAATACTCTTGCAACGCTTATAGCAAAACGGCTTCCTGGGAAAATGATGACAGTTGGAGGAATCTCGGTTACTGACATTGAACTATTGTAGTATGCTTAGGGTTAGCTTTTGGTTAAAGTATTGATTATAAAATAATAAAGCAATGAAACGCATTCTTTTTTAATATTGTTCATCCTTTTTTACAATTGCTAATTTACAGCAGTACAGTAGAGGTTAACACTAATGCTTTTTTCATCAGCGCTTCCCATTATTATGTGCAAGCCAATAAATACAACTAACAAGGCAATGGATGGATGGAAGAAAGAAAAACTAGGGACAATATGTACACGGTACCTGTTCAGTTTTAGGAGTGGCATGGTGGGGCTACAGTTCAAGTTTCCATCCTGGCTCCATGTGTATCCATGTGAGGTTGTATGGTCTCCCTGTGTCGCCGGGGGGGGGGTTTCCCCCCACAGTACCAAGATATGCTAACGCTAGCCAGAATTACTAAATTGTAAATTAGTGAGTGTGTGTGTGTGTATACGCACATGTGATCAGATATACACTATATTGCCAGAAATATTGGGACACCCCTTCAAATCATTGAATGTTCCAATCCATTCCATATATAAAATCAAGCACCAAAGCATGCAGACTGCTTCTACAAACATTTGCAAAAGAATGGGTCACTCTCAGCAGCTCAGTGCATTAGAGCATGGTACCATGATAGGATGCCACCTGTGCAATAAGTCCATTCATAAAATATTCCATGGACATTTGATAAAAGCTTGTTATTTTGATGTGAGAACCATGCCATGGTTACTTATGGTTAAGGTTAGGGCTGGGTAGAGGTTAAGGTCGTCATGTTGGGTTTAGACATTTCCTTTTAGAAATGAATGGAGAGTCCCCACAAAGATATAATTACAAATCTGTGTGTGTGTGTGTGTGTGTGTGTGTCCTGCAATGGGTTTGAATTGCATCCTGGTTTATTTCCTGCCTGGTGCCCATAGCTTCCAGGATTGGCTCCAGACTTCTGTGGCCCTCAATAGGACAAGCAGGTACCCAAAATGGATGAACGCTCGGATTTAATATGCAGATTAACATTATTAATATATGATACTGTTTTTGAGTGGGTATCAATGTTCACGCAAAAGCGCAATTTGCCTCTTGTCCAGCTGCTGAAGTGAGTTGCCAGGGTCCACCGGACAATTTACCTACACAAGCAGCAAAACAGTAAATGCATAATGTACCAGTGAACAAAATCCATTGCACCGCTGCGCAGAGTATGTGTCCCTTCCACACCATGTTATGGGAAGTCGAGCTGTGGTACACTGAGAAACACAGGATCCTTCAGGACATATCCTGTGTAACTTGTATGTGTTTTATTTTAGGTAAAACCACATGTTAAATTCTGACAAAAATATTTGCAGACTAATAATTAAATCAAAGAGGACCAAGGGGTTTATAAAAAGCCAACCTGGTCTGAATAGTCCATCTTGCCTGGGTGACTGGACTGAAGTCTATCTGATGTCTGAAAACCCTGCAGCGATTAACTGGCTGCTTATTCAAATGACGGTGCTGTTTCTACTCAGATATAATTCTCTACTCGATAACCACTGTCTGACTCATAAAATCACTAAACAAAAAAATGCTCAATGTGACACAGAATCAGCATTAACTGGAAATGACAAGACACATTCAACATTTTATACTAAAAAAAGTACAGGTAAAACTGTAATTTCATTATATGGTGGTACTGTTTTTTCTTCATACAGTCATGCAAATTTTAAAATAAAAATGACTTTGGGTATATCTGTAATGAACTCTATGAAATTCTATAAAAAGCGCCATATAATTAGCAGCAATTGTTTACATATCAAATTTACACCTTCTACTGTCCACAAGGGGCATACCATTAACCTTGAATACAGGTCACACAAAAGTATTTGAATACTGAAGCCTTTAAATATTGTTTTTCCCCTTTTGTTTTCTTTATTATTATTTCTTTATTATTGTGGGAGATTATTTTGAATAATTTACCACATTCCCTTTTCGCATGTTTATATCGACAATGATATGGATCATTCCATTTATTCCATCTATTCGTCAGTACCGAGAAAGAAAAAATTAGCAACCCATTGAGCATGCAAAATAAAAACGCGACATTTCTTACAAATATGCATTGCACTGCATTTTAAAGGGACATGTGGAGGATATTCATTTACGACGTTGAAGGACGCAGCATCCCTGCCAGTGCCAGCCAGGTGAGCACAGACGTGCGTTAGAAACATCAGACCCTTCTCAGCAATTCCCCCTACTACTCCAAATACCAATCACAGCCACTGGTTACCCTGGAAACAGCACTTCTCTCCAATACAACAAGCAGCCGACTTGCTTGTTTGTTTTACCCGTCCTTTACTTTGCAAGACACAGGCCCTCTTTACACTTTAGCAGCAGATCCTCAATGCATGGCCCCTTGACCCATCTGCTACTGTATAAACCCATCTGCTATAAAGCCATTTTAATTTTTTGTGGCAGGGAAAAATCCTTCTGGAACTTTCAGAAGCGTTCGGAAGAGGCTGTCAGTTAGATAAGTTCTTTTTTTTTCTTATAAAAACATATCGAGCGGCTCACATTTGAAATAAACTCCTTTACATTCTTCCTCACTGTACCCTCTGAACTCAGCTATGTACATATAAATTGAACTTAAATTTCAAATCCTTCAAATAATATTGTCACACAGGATCTCAAACATTGAGTGCTACTTTCAGAGAATAATAAAATATTGCCTCTGTGAGGTAGAAAATCAGTGAATGCTGTTTCCACAGAAAATGCCTAACATACACAAATATCAGGAAAAAAAATCAGGCCATAAAATCCAATAGTGTGTGTACAGAAGCTCAGCTACTGAACAACCCATTTCCATTCGAGAGGCATCACTGTGGCACTGAAGATTTAATTACATTGTTAGCAATTCTGTTCAGCACTGCTTCCAGTCAGACTTAACTGGTTTACATTCAACAAAAACCAGTTTCACAGAATTTTCAGATACTACTATAATTTAGTGAAATAAAAACAATCACTCAGTTACAGTATGCAAATTGGCAGCAAAAACAAATTTCAGTAACAACTGGATTTGAAAAAAAGAAACACTTGGCCAGTTGAGGTAGGTTTAAGTATTTATATCTACATTTAACTGACAATTCTTTCCAAATCAGCATACTGCGATGTGTGGAACATTATAATACATAGCTAGATAGTTCTAGGTAAGTGAGCATTTGAAAGAAATTAACTATAAGGCAGAGAACAGGCAAGATGCCAACATACATCCATCTGTAGGCATGCAAGTGTGCGTATTGGATTTGGAATATTAGATCTATGTTTAATTAAATATACTAACAATATGCAAAGTGATTTTGGCAGTCAAAAAGGATTGATTTTAATCCAATTTGTGGATTAATTTAATGCCTAAGGACATTTGCTTACTACAAAAGCTATTTTCACATTTTCACACGGGCTTGTAAACCTGAAGTCATATGTCATTACCTTAAAGTACTCAACCTTCTGTCAGGTTGATTACAAAGACAAGCTGAGCATCCAGCAAATTAGATACTCTGACAACGGGGAAGCACCATTAATAATCACATATGCCTGTACCTACATTACACATTTAGTTAAAAGTGCTAGCCTGAAACCCACATAGGCCTTAATCAGTAATGAGCAGTTGTTCTAATTATTATTATTCTGGAACCTTATTGGCTGCTTCCCTTTCAATCTGGTTACCAGCCAAGACACTCAATTTGAGGAGACTGCCGTTACATTTAGGACCTAGTGGAATTGTAAGAAACACAATAATGGCCTTTCATTTCATCACCTCAGCAGGAATTGTGCGAGGGTTAGAACAGAAGCAGAGGCTGGTGATTCCAGCCACCCAGTAAAACTATGGGTTTGAATCGTACCTCCCCCCCACAAAACATGTTTTCTCCCAACCCGGCACATAGCTTGGTAGTAAAATAATGAGTCTGAACCCTCCTTGAAACTTGCCAGACCCCTCTCAAAATTCATTTCTGGCTCTGGACCTGGCTGATTCCCTGAATCCATGTTCAATTTAGTCCCTGGCTTTTGTAAGACTGCAGTGCATAAACCAACCCCTCAGCTGCATTCGTCCAACTACTGTACAGACTATAAATTAATTTTGTGAAATCTCTCAAAAACACGCTGTTCTTTTACTTTATATAACCTTAGAATGTTTCTCTATATCTAATATGTCACACAAGTCTACTATGAGAACAGGAATGTCTTGTGCTGTGATACAGTCTGGCTCAGCAGTTATCGGCTGGTTTATCAAACTTTGTCCATGTCACAGCGTCTTATAAAAGATGCAAGCTGCCAAATGAAGAGTAATGAGTCATTAGCTTCTATTCTAAATCCTTACCCAGTCTCATCTGGAGGTGGGCGACATATATTTAGAAATCATAGAAATCACCAGCCCCAAAGAGAACAATTAGGCAGGCAAAGTATTTAGGAAGACTTGGCTGGGTTTCATCATAACCTTCTAAACAGCCTGAAAAAGGTATTTGGACAAGGGATTTAGGATATTAGACGAATGTAATACGTTTTAAAAAGGGGCTTATGTACCTCGCTCTACCAACAGCATGGAAAAATTCTTTAGCGCGTAGGAGAAAACCTGGGCAGCCTCTGAAGAGCCTGCAAAAACACACTTAGAACAGAGGTGGGATTTGAACCCACAACCCAGGAGGACTGAAGCTCTGGAGGATTCCATCATGAGAGTCCTGTGAGATTCTCATCCACCACAAGCAATTTCCACAGATTTGTTAGTCGAATATTCATGCTGCAAAGCTCCAATTCTATTGAATTTTCTATTGAATCTGAAGAACACTGAACTCATTGTCATGTTCACGAAACCAGACTAACTCGACTTTTCCTTTTGACATGGTGCTTTATTATGCTGGAAGTAGCAATTAGAAGATGAGTAAAAGAAGCAGATGGTCACCAACAATACTCAGATAGTTTGTGGTATTCAGGTGATGGTCGATTGGTATTAACAGGTCCAAAGTGAACATTCCCCATATCAATACACCACCAGCAGCGTGGAGTGTTGACACAAGGCAGGTTGGGTTCATGGATTTATGCTGTTGTTGCCCTTTGTGTGTCTCAGCAGAAATCAAGACTCATCAGCCCAGGCTATACTATTGCAGTCTTCAACTATCTAATTTTGGTGAGCCAGTGCCCATTGTAGCCGTAGCTTTCTATTTCTGGCTGGCAGGGGTGGAACCCGACATGGTCATATGCTGTTGTCCATGTGCCAAGGTTTGATGCGTTGTGATTTCTGATATGCTTTTCTGCTCACCATAGTTGTTCAGATAGGTTATCTGAGTTATTGTAGCCTTTCTGTCATCTTGAACCACCCCGGGCACTCTCCTCTGACCTCACTTGTCAACAAGGTGTTTTAATCTGCAGAACTGCCATTCATTGTATGTTTGTACCATTCAGAGTAAACTGTAGAGACTGTTGTGAACAAAAAACCCAGGATGTCAGTATTAGTAGAAATACTCAAGCCTGTTGACACCAACAATCATGCCACGGTCCAAATCACTCAGATCACATTTTCCCCACGGAAATCACATTTTTCCCACATTTTCTGATACTTGATGTTAACTTTAACTGAACCTGTATCTGCATTATTTTATGCATTGCATTACTGCCACATGGCTGGATGGTTAGATAAGCAGGTACAGTGGTGTTTTGTGGGCAAGGAATTAGTATACTCTAAGTCAGGGGTCTCGAACTCAAATTACCTGGGGGCCACGGCTTATGTAGTGTTCCCCCAAGGGGACCACATGAGAAATCACACACATACACACACACACAAACAATTTTAATTTATTGCTTACTACCAGAAACCTAGACAGTGCTGTTGAGTAAGATGAGTAACATTTGCATCGCGGGAGTTGAGAGTGGCTCCTCTGAAAATGGCCTGGACATGTCTGGGTTTCCGTTGGCATCTCTAAACTTTGCTGAAATGTACTTACCAGTATTATACAAATACAAATAATGCTGTCACATTGTAGTTACACTGGAACATCTATAAAGAAGGAGAAAACTGGTCTGAACTATTCTCTTCTAAGAATAAATAAATAGAAACATACACAGAATTAATACCTACAGTAGCAAATGCATATTCAACTAACTTTGAGGCTGAGGCAAAAAAGTGCCTTCTCCACCCTACCACTAACAACGTGTAGTGTTCTTACAAGTGGAGGTGACACTAAAAGCTTCAGTTTACATTAACTATTAGCAAGTCAGACAGACAAACCGTTTTCCTCCATTCCAAGATTTCAGCATCGTGCGTTGAGCTAAAAGTGAATTTACCAGGCATTCGCTATATGACAGTGGGTGGTGGTCATGAAAATTAAAAACCACAGTTTTAATGAGAATTAAAATTTGAAAGGGTAATACTCAGTTTTGGGAATTTTACCGTGAAACCGGTAATGATTTAGTCCCTTGTACAAAGTAAGGATTGATCTGAGGGTCAGATTAAACAGTAAAATAAGAAGATGTTGTGGGCTGTATGAAGACCGTACATGGGTCTTGCGGGCTAGTAGTCTGAGACCCCTGCTCCAAGTGAAAACGTTAATTGTAAAGTGTTTTTAATTGTAGCTAATCCCATGTCTATCATATAAATAAGAACATTTGTATTTTGTTTGGTATTTTTATTGTGCAAAAGGAACGATGTCGATGGAGTGTTATAACCATGTGTTGTTTGCCATGGGGTTGTATACATTCTAATTTTCCAAAATCCCAAATAAACTCTCCTAAGTTTAGGAGAACAGCTCAGTTATTGTTCCTATACTAACTTATTACTAAAATAAGTTGTGTGTATTACACAAGTTTCCTAACTTCCCAAAATCAAAAATTCTTTAGGATAACTGCAGTGACCTGATTATGACACATAGATAAAAATGATGTATATTGTGAAGACGTTTTACTACAGTAGTACAGTAGTGTTATGTTTTGTTTAGAGCCTGCCCACAGAGTTTCATGGGTGACTTTGATAATCAATGCTGATATCATTTATATTGGCATCTAAACAATCACCTAAATAGCACTTGAAATGATTGTTTAAATTTAAATTATATATTTATCAGTAGTCATCTAAATGACACTTTAAATTACAATTTAAATAATCATTTAAACAACATATTTATAAATAATTATTTAAATGACAATTTAGATCAAATGTCATTACTTTAGATCAAAAGTGGCTATTTTTGATATTCTGATTGTCAGAAGAATGCATCTTCAGTTAGCCGCACTACGACAACGACACAGTGAGGAAAAACTGTAAAAATATGAAAATACTGAGTGATGCAATTTAATTTTTGGGTTCACAGAAGCTATTTCGGGGACTGTTTATGGGCTTGGAATGTAATGGAGAGCAAATGTAACGTAAAGCTGTGTAGCATACTCATTAAAATGAAAGGCAAATTCAAACGTAAATGGAAACTAAATGTCATGCCCCGCTTGTTCGATCCTCCCATGTGCCACGCCCCCTCATCTGCTCCATGTGGAATCCTGGTGTTTACCGGCTGTTTCTTGTTGCTGCCATTAATTCAATGTATTTAAGTCTGCGTTAAGTTTGTTTCCCCAATCCGGACATTGAAGTCTGACGTCTGTTTGATGTTCATGTTCACCTGGTTCCTCGGCTCCGGCCGCTGTTTCCTTGCTCTGCGTTCGAGCGCAGTCAGGACATTAAATGTCCAAAAAGTGACATTTTTTCACATTAAACAGACTTGGAATGCGAAAAATATTATAATTATTATAAATATATGTGTTCAATATATGCATATATGGGTTCAATTTATGCATATATTGGATTTTTCCCTACACTGTGTTAAGATATAGGTGACTATAACACCCAATTTGTGTCATAGTCGAAGTTGTTTGATAGGAAACATGTGAGAGAGTCTAGTTTTGGACGGTGAGTTAAGTGTCTACAACCGTTTTGGTTGGAAATCAAAACAAAGTTCATTTACATCCTCTGTAAACCAACTAATGTTCTCCATGCCACTGGAGACCTGAGAGATCATTATTTCTGACTAAATACGTGTCTAAATAAAGGAACAGGAAGGCAGGGGAGACTACAAGGCAGGAATAATGTGTACATCTGTATTATGTTTAGTTATCAATGCAGCAGAATTCTGCAGAAGAGTATATGGAAAATTTCAGTAATCCAGATGGAATGCATCTTTTTTGTCTACAAGCGATAAACTTGGCCTAAAATTATATGTGTAACATGACTAAATAACATTTTAGTGCAAATCATGAAAATAAGTCTAGAAACATGTAAAATGACTCCAGAACTTCCCTTAAAAGTAACACATGAAAACCTGAGCTGTATCATAATACAGTTAAAGAGCTGTATCGTAATACAGTTATAGAGTGGTTTGCAATACAGTTGAAAATGAATGATCAATATTATTGAACAGATCACCAAAGTTTAACTAGAAAAGATTATTTCAAAACAACAACAGTGTATTCAACTGACAACCTCATCACCCCCCATCTAATCTTTACCCCCCATAACTAGGGCTGCAGCCAAACCTTTTCCAAGACAGCGGCCAGATTAGACTGAAAGATTTTACTAGCGTGGCAATGAGGTAAATAGGGGTTTAACCAGATATTTTGGGCCCACTGTTTAAATGTCACCTTGCCCCCCCCCCCCCCACCAAATTTTATGTGTAGTTTTGCATATTCAAGGACAATTGCCAAGTGCTGGGCCCCCTGAATCTGTCAGGGTATCTGTGCCCCTCGACACCCCTGGCAGTAAAACACAAATCCAGCATCGAAAGACTACAGACTCTGTTAGAATCTACTGTGCATAATTTTTTTAATAAAAAAAAAAAAAAAAGAAATTTGACTTTAACTAATGTATATTGCTATATCATCATGTTAAGATGATTTAAAAACATTTTTTATCAGGGTGCAGTTTCATAACTAAACATAACTACAATTAAACTGATCCATACAATAAAATTATAAAATTATGATATAGGATTAATCTTTAATCCCAAAACTGTTTCCTAATTTTTCTCCTTTTAGGTGGCTCTAATGGTCTTCTGTACATTAGACTTAGATCTTACCCAAAAATGGTAATGTCATGACCTGCGTGTACGATCCTCGTGTGTGCCACGCCCCTGATCAACCTCGTGCGCTTCCTCGATTGTGCCCAGCAGTTTTCCATCAGTTTGATCCATCCTGTGCGTTTAGTCCGCGTCTGAGTCTGTTTTCCCCAGTTCCATCATTTATGTTGGTTGCCGTTTGCCCTGTTTGTCCCTCATTTCTCCATAATCAACCCTTGTGTCCTAAATCTTTGCCTACCTACCTTGTCCTTCCCTGCTTCCTACCTGCTTGCCTGACATCGGTCACGACAGGTAACACCATGAATTCAACATTGGAAAAACTTGCGTTAACTATTAACATACCAAATAAGGCACTCAATAAATTCAGTTGCATGCCTCCAGAACAATATAACTTCAAAAGAATGTATCCAGCGTATGCTCACGTCATTGTCTGTTATGGTCAAAGTTAACTTCAGTATTTGCACTATGGAGTGTGTGGATTTCTACTAAAATATTGAGTCTTTTGATATCAGATTCATTCTGAGAATCCATTTTAATATTAAGATATGATTTAATAGCTTGATAATTGAAATATTTATATTATTATATGAACTATTACCAGGGGGGAAGATAGTCAAAGGGCCCTGACACTAGTGACTAGGGAAATATAATTATTGATCTCCCAGTCATATAACAACAATCTACACCAAACAAACGCACAGCAAGGTTGATTGAGTTAGTGGAGCAAAGCCACATGCTGCTGCTTTGGTAATGTCATGGAAGAGCTGAGCAGACCCTCAGAGGAAGGTGACGAAAGTCACAGCTCAGCAGCCACAATCTCTTTTTAGAAAGGAGGTTGTGGATAGACGAGGTAAAAAGATGTCGGTGATGTGGCGGTACGCTTTTCAATTTAAAATCCGACATGCAACAGACTGGTGCTGTGTACTGTAAACTCTACTGAAACTATATTGGGAATGCTGTGAACTTACTTCACTACCTGAAGCACTGCCATTCCAATGCACTGCCATATGTAACGCAACCGCTGACAGTTACAAACACCAGCAATCGGGGTTTCCACTTTTAATCGAAAGAAATATAGGACAAATCATATCCCGTATTAGTTAAAAATCGTCAGGATTGGTCTTTGTCTTGTTCAGTTAGATCTGTTGTCTCCCCGGTTGGCCAGAAGGTGTCACTAGCCATCCCATTTTCCTGATGGTGGATAGCAACTCCAACCCAAACTACTCATGTGACGTGAGCTAGAGGCTAAGCCTCACCTTGCTGGACACTTTGTGTTCTTGTGTCCTTGTTTTTCTTGTGCTTATCTTGATAAACTTTTTCTTGTATCTCTGTTTGGACCCTTGTTTTGTACCTTGATTAGCCCTGATTGTTGTATCTAGTTTTATAGAATGTTCTGTTCCTACGTTCTAGTGTCTCCTTCTGTTTGTACCTTTAGTGTTTATAACCCTCATTGCCCCTAGTGTCTTGTGTTTATGTTTGATTAGTAATAGCCCACACCTGTCCCTTGTTTAAGCTCTCGTTACCTGTGTATTTAAGTTACCATTCAGCTGTGGTTCATTGTGTTTGTTCTGGTGAGTTACCTGCATGTTCCAGATCCTGTCAATTCAGTCTTCGTTCTACCTGCCTGCTTTCATGGTCCCTTTTGTTTCTGCTTTATCTTGCATTCTGTTTATATTAATATACCGGTGTTTGTAAACCGCTCAATGGATTGTCGTTTATCATGCCCTGGCACCAAAAAATGGCACCGTTTTCTTTTCACTATGGAACTGGCAACGACTCTACCAGCAATGTCAAAACTGTTCCCGCGAGTGAGTCGGTGTTTTCTAGCGGTAAGTGTTGCGATAGTGTTGCCCCCCCCGACTTAAGGGCACTTCTTCTAAAATTTTAAGCAAAAAAGTAAAGAAATAGTGGCTTGAGGGTGAACTGCCCTCCCCCAAGTAAGTGAAATTTAGCCTCCAAATTGGGCCACTATGATGATAAATGGTGAATAGCTGGGCCGGTTGCAATGGTTTAGAGACACTGTCTTAATGTCTGTGAGGCCATGGTGTATGGAAGCGTCCTCGCTGTCTTAGGGGGGCCGTAACATCATTTTACCCCATCATTTCTCTCCCAGGATATTTTGTTTGCAGAATCAGTATGTGTGGAAGCAGATGGACATACACATGTTGTGCAAACTATGCCAAGTCTTTATTTATATTTTTACTGCCCTTTTTGTGAATTGTTAGTTCCTACCTCTAGTTTCCTGGTTGATAGGAAAAGGTGCCTCTGTTCCAGTATGGCTACAGGGCGATGGGGGGGGGGGGG
>JAODKE010000138.1:10642463-10654866 GCA_026779605.1 Mormyrus hasselquistii | reverse complement strand
CACAGCAGCCACAAGCTAACACAGCAGCCACAAGCTAACACAGCAGCCACAAGCTAACACAGCAGCCACAAGCTAACTGACAGTAGGTGTCACTACAGAGATGAATGGGAGAAAAACCCGACTCTGCCAGCCAGCAGATGGATTGAGAAACTTTATTCTGCGATAAGGGCAGTTATTCGACCGTGAATCCCCCTGCCAGGTGATGAAGTGACTGACATGACACAATAAAAAGACTTTCCCCACTTAATTAACACCAGTGGTGTTCAGTACAAGAAAACATCTAATGACAAACACATGGCTCAACATTTATAACAGAATGCTGGGTCCTGAATCAGCAGAACAGTGCTTGATTGAGTCAGTCAATCACAGCTTGTTAAACACAATGCATCCTACATTGAACATTATCATTTTATCTGGGTCTCCTGGAAGTAAAATACTATTGGAATCACAGGCAGAAAAACTCTCATTAAATTTAGCCAGAGGAATGAATAGAGGATCACCATTATTTCGATTGATCCTGTGGATTTGTTAAATGCCATTCAGCCAATGAACACTAGTGCTGCCCCCTAGCTGTTACATGAGGAAGACCTATAAATAACTGTATGTCATCCACAGAGAAGCCATTGTAGATAAAGTCACCCTTTTTGAACTGAAGAGGCTATTTATTATGGCTGTTGGAGCTGTTTGTAGGTGTGAAACCTCAAGCTGCATCAACCCACAAAAGGAAACAATATCGGGGGACAGCTGCGTATTTTCATTAAATTAACCTACAGTAAAGAGAAGTAACAGACATTCCATACTACGCCTACCCTTCTAAGACATTTTTAGGTGTAACTATAGTCCCTTAGTCACGAAACCAGCCATGCTCGTCACCCCGCAGCTCTTTGATGTCCAACTTCCCGTTTCAGATTTATTTTCCCCAAGATGTAACTACGCTTTCTGAGTCACAAACTAGCTGTGACGATGACCCACTTCCTGCTCCTAATGGCAGCCCCACAGTGACTGAGGGGTGTATCTACGTTTCACGCCACTGTCACTCTTCCAGAAAGATGAGATCCGGCTACTTTGTGGTATCTGCATCTTCAGGGACGGCTGCCCTTTGCAAACCTCTTAAAAAGCAAGTCAAGCAGATGAACCATGTGATATCAGTGATGACAGGTTTTCTTCTCTAGCGTCTCCAACAGGCTGTCCAGAAGGGGGCAGCAATGAGTAAAGTTGGGGTGGGGGTAAGGTGAGGATAATGGGAAACAGCCCAAACCATGAGAAATCAACATGGACCCCCAAAGCAGATGATCCGAACAGCCCCCAGTCACCCCCCGACACAGTCCAGAGCCACGACTGCCAGCTGACACAGCCCAACCCCCCTGCTTCCTTTCAAAGGGCTTGTCTGCACAGTAATCATATTACCCTGGAGACAGTGGGGTTCCTTACTCTGGATCTGTAATCACCCCCCACCCCACCCCTGCAAAATATAGATGTCATCAGTCCTTAGCTGCACCTCTTTGTAGCATGATTAGATCCTACACCAACCTGGACGTCCTAGAGATGGCATTAGATCCTACACCAACCTGGACTTCTTCGGGATGTCATTAAATCATGCACCAACCTAGACTTCTTCGGGATGTCATTGGATCTTACACAAACCTGGACCTCTTTGGGATGTCATTAGATCCTATACCAACCTGGACCTCTTTGGAATGTCATTAGATCCTACACCAACCTGGACTTCTTTGGAATGTCATTAGATCCTACAACAACCTGGACTTCTTCGGGATGTCATTAGATCCTACACCAACCTGGACTTCTTCGGAATGTCATTAGATCCTACACCAACCTGGACTTCTTCGGGATGTCATTGGATCTTACAACAACCTGGACTTGGTGTAGCCCCCATGCTGCCGGGGTAAACATGCTTGTTTTTCAGCAGGACTCATTCCTCTGGTCACATGACCCTCCAGTTCCCTCTGTCTTCCTCTTAAGTGGGGGATCATCTGCCTTTTACTCAGAGAAATGCAAAGTGAAGATCCTGGACAGTATCTGCCATCCACAAACAATTATACTTTTAGCTGTAGACTTTGCTAACATTAAATGAAAGAATATCTATGTTAGCGATTCTAGTAATTAAACCTGCTCGTGCAGAGTATGTCCTATATGCTACCAGTCAAAAGTTTTTGCTCATCACAGGATTTTACCATTTTCCATTTATTTCATAAATTGCAGATTTTTTTGTTCTTGTTAAGCATTAAACTACTGTATAAATGGAAATATAGATAAAACATTTCCTTTATAACATGGAAAGAGTGTGTAACACTGCATGTCTGACATCCTGTTAACTGGTTGTGTGGTGATGGCAGAGTCAAATTCTAGGCTGTGCTTTAATTTTAAATGCACTAGGTAACGGTTTCATCCCATAAAACAGAGCAGTATTTAATGTCTATTGTGGAAAGAATGCCTCAAATTTTCTCTGCTGTTATAACTGCTAGAGGAGGTTACATTGATCAATCAAAGGTATATTTTCTTGTTAATAAAGGTACTCAAATGGTGAATATGCTGTAAATGTCACAGAATACTGAGTGTATTTTTAGTAAATGTTTAGTGTGTAACATGCAAATCTAGAAACTCACTGGTAATGTATATGCACTCATGATGTTATGGTATGATTGACCCTAAATTCAGATCTGCTGTCTCCTCCCCTGTCGTCTAATGGGCCATAACGAGAGGAGACAAACTGCAGGGAGGACCTTTGTCAGACGAAACGCAGAACCTCACCTCAAACGACACGCGGCAGCTGTCTCACATGCAGAAACTGAGCATTTGGCAGGAAAGTCAAAAACGACAACTTGAAGGCCACGATGGATAAATGCCGGTAAAACTGCTTTCGAGTGCTTCATGACTCACAGATAAACCAAGAAGCGGCCAGCTATCGTACAGTAAAATTGTTGCTAACACTTGACTGTGAAATGACACAGATGTGTAGATCAGCAGAGTACAAATTAACACTAAGTATAGATAGACTGCTGGGTAACTGTTACACCGTTCCTTTTTCAGATTGGGCTAAGAACCACCTGAACAAACACAAACTTTAAAATTCCCCGCCGACAGAACAAATGGCAGCTTCCGGAATATTCCGTCATGTTCTGGACGTGGTTCTTTCGCCTGCTGGGAGCTGAGCTTATGAAAAGCTAATGAGGCATGACGTCCTGTGTTTAATTACCCAATCAGGGTGCCTACAGTAACCGTCCAATCAGGAGGGTGATGAAAGCTGACATTCACCTGCAGGTTCTCCTGCTCTAACTTGTTCTTAGAAGAACCATGCATGTTCATCAGTCTACACCATCACTACTATGCTGTGAAAGATGGCAAGGAGAGACCACACATGTTCCTGTAGTGTGTTGCTTGGCAGACCATATGAATCTCACGTCTACACTAGTGGCTAAAATTGTGGAAACGCCCAGCATTTTTTGGCATTACGCTAAAAAAATTACTACATGAATATTGGCGGTGATGTTTATAAACAAAGTGTTACAAATATCATACGTTGGACCATTAAATACCTGGAGTGACAGTTGAATAGAGTTCTGCAATCTCTAATAATTGGTAATGTTTCCACAACTTTTGGCCGCTAGTGAATGTGACATTGGTGAGATGAGCATGAGAACCGCAATGGCTGATTTGGATTTGAATGCTTATCGGAAACTCATGAAACAAAACTCAGAGGCCCCTTCAGCATGCTGCACAGTATCAAGTTGCACGCCCCCCCCCCCCTCCAGGGTGGCTGAGCCCACCCACAGCATTACGACAGTTACACAGTTACCCAGCAATCACATAACACCCCGGACCATGTCCAGGAACGGAGGGGGGGGAATTCGCCTCAGAAACAAGGACGGGGCCTCCCCGCCCGTCGGACCTGTAACCGAGTTCATTTCCTCTGGGTTCTGAAGTGAAACAGGAGGATATGCACACCATCAACAGGAAGTGAATCACAACCAGCCAGTTAATGTGGGGATGACAGGTGATGAAGTCAGGGCTCATTACATATGCGCGTTTAAGCTGTACCATTGGCTTGCTGCATCAGGAAGGGGTGGGGAAGTCTTCCAGTCTGCTGGACAGGCTTATGATCCATGCAAAGACTGGCTTCCTCTTTATAATGGGCCCCTGTCACGTCTGGCCCGCTTTGAGGGGATCAAATTTCCTCGCAGCTTTTGTATTCTCTGCTTACTTCAGCGTGACCTGTTCTGCCTTCTTCTTTGCCACTGAAATGACCTTGAGATTTGGGACAGTAGGTACAGCTGAAGTGAAATCCAACCAAAAATTCTTCTGATGATACACATCACCAGCAGTTTGGTCATTATCACCACACTGTGAAAATGAGCCGTTCCATTACAGATGGCACTTTAGTGACACCCAGTGAAAAATACAAGTTATTGCAGCACTTGTTATTGCCCACAACAGGATGCTGAATTGCCCTTCAGTGATAAATCTGCAATTCCTCTCCTTCACCTTCAGTAAAATTACAGATAAGTTCTAATCACCTCATGTCATGAGGGTATCCAGCAAAAGGTGCATCATCCTGAAGGACACAAGGAAACCAAACTGCTGTTTATTGATCACACAGATACTTTGTGACAGCAAATAAGAGCAAATAAAAACCTTGTGGAATCAATTAACTCCTTGGCTGAACAACAGCCACGTCTGTGATCACTGTACTGTCCGCATGCAGACAGGTTACAAGAGCCTCAGGATGCTGTCAGGCAACCTCACAGATCGCCTTCATCTGGCATGTCAATGCTCAATAATTTGAAAAGGAAAACATGAATAACATAGCTAGAGTTTTTTATGAAACTCAACTGAGATGTAAATCCCGCTAGTGGGAGTTTAACTTAAACAAAAATGTTCTGAGGGCAGAACGAAAAATGATTGGTTCAGAGAGATGCAAGCACCTGGAAGAGGTGGAGCCAAGACACGTGAATGATGATGCTGCCTCCTGCATTTATTTGGACCCACCTCGTCTACTATCTGATTGGTTGAGAAAGATAACCAATCATTTTTTGTTCTGCCCTCAGGACATATTTGTGAACGTAAAACTCCCATGAGCAGAAATCTCACCACCACCTTGGAGTAACTCCTCCCTCCCATAGGGTCTTCAGAGTCAACTGAACATGGGAACACTGTCCAAGCAGAGATGGAGCTGGGAAATGCTGGCCCATTCCGCTGATACCGTCCCCTAAGGATCTCCATGTTAACTGGCTGAGCCCACAGAATGTAGCACCACCTTCTGGTGGGAATGTGCTGCTGTCTGGCCAGGAAGGAGGGCGTACCGATGACACCTGGGACTCAAACGACGGGAACAGCTGCCAGCCTCGGAAGATGCCCCTGACGTGTCAGGTGCCCTCGTGCCCGTCCGCCTAGGGGGGTCAGGGGGTCAAGGGGGTGCTGAGGGTATGTTCAGGGAGGACAGCCAGAGTGAGCAGCTCCTCGTCGCGGTGTGGGGGCCTTACGGCATCGCCTGGCTGCAGCAGCGCAATGACGATGGCGCTTGTGTTGTCCGCATGGAGTCCTTGTCTCTGCCACCGGAGGAGGGCGTGGCTCACCAAACGGTGGGCTGTTGCCACAGCGAACGGGGCCTATAAGGAGTGAGGTGGGGTTCTGTTATAGCTCACCAAAGGGCTGCTGAGGATGAGGACAGGGACAGGGACAGGGACAAGGACAGGGGCAGGGCTGCTCACCAGCGCCTCATCATGGTCCTGACAGAGGGTGACGGCGTCCTGCGGGGGAACCACGTCCCATAGCCCGTCGCTCCCCAGGATAATGTATCGGTGCCGTTGGGGGTCCAGGGTCACGACCTTGACATCAGGCTCTGGAGACACCAGAAACTCCCGTCTGTAGAAATCATAGCTCCACAGGTCACCTGACAGACAGTGGAGGGCTGGGTCACCATTAAACACTGTCCAGATAAAACATCACGTATCCAATGCAGAGACAAAGATACCACCCTGAACAGAGCAAGAGAATCCATCTCAGCAATCACAGGGAATAAACAGCCACCTCAGAGGAACCTCACCAGCGTTACATGCAGTACTCGTGATGGCTACAAGGGGGCAGTACCTAGGGCTCTAGCCACCGAGAGGAAAGGGATCTGATCCGTGACGGTGCCCCTCCTGACTGGGCCTCCGTGTGTCGGTCTGGGCCGCTTCCAGACCACACGGCTCACGCCCGACTTCACCATCACACTGTGTCAGACACGGCAATGAGAGACAGCTGTGCAGGACCACGCCACACTCATGTTTGACAGCTGTACGATAAAGTGAATCAAGGTCAGAATCCGGGTACCTTCCGCCCATGTCCTCGATCCGCCGCCTCTCCGAAGGGGCATCGGGCTTGTGATCCTGAGTGACCTCCTCAGCCTGCAGTGCCCGCTGGGAGGGGGCATCCCGTACCCCCAAAACCACGGCAGAGTCACCCACGTGTGCCACGTACAAGCAGCCGTCCCGGATCAGCACCAGGCTGGCTGTGGTGCCGGAGGTGCTGGGGAGACCTAATAGGGATTTCGGCCAATTGGCTGTGGGGGTAAACGCAGCAGAAATGTGACCAAGGGTGTGTGATACGAAATACAACTACTACTACTCATAATAATAATAATAATAATAATAATAATAATAATAATAATAACGGCCACTACTACTAATTAAGGGTCCAAGGCATATAGTGCTATGGACCATTATTGTTTTTGTTAAGATTTTCTTTCCTCCCCTTCTCATGTGACTTTCCTCAGCAGTCCAAAGACACACATTTAGGCTAGTTGGTGTCTCTTAATTGAGTATTGTGTGTGTTTTCTGTGATAAACTGGACTGCATGTTTCCCAGCCTTATTCCTCTGGAATCCCCCCCCCCCCCCCACTAGCAATCCTGACCAAGATAAATGGTTAAGAAGATGGATGGACAAAATAATAATAATAATTTACCTCAAAAAATACACCTGAATGGATGAGTGAATGAGAGATTCTTGAGTTTTCGTGTTAATTTTTCAGATCATCATTCTTCCCAACACAAGCCAATTTTGAACCCGCATCGCAAATTTAATTAAAACCATTGATCAAAAACAGCAGAGAGTGCTGCTCTAAAACATGAAAAACATGTGCACTGGGTCTCAAAAAAACAAAAGAAATCCAGGAGGCAATGGTGCAACAGATACGGTGAAAGGCATCCATGGATATGAAACCTCCTGCTGAATTTCTTGAACACAGAGTCACAGAAAGATTATTGCAGCACCCCAGGTCAACGTCTGGATCTCTATGCTAGTAGATCTGGAAAAAGTCATGCTAATAGAATCAAGTACTTTAAGCATTCTATATACACATACAATAGCATCACATGTTGTCCCAATATAACATTTTCAAATTTTATACATTTATATAATTATTTAAGCGGAATGGATTTCCTTTCATTGACCCTCATCCTCATAAACCTAATAGCATTTGCTCCAAGTCACATTGCAGGCTCATTGCAGGCTCATCACCCAATTCAGTGTCCTCTGTGTTCTGAAGGAAAGGCAGCATATAAAAAGAATGCGATTGACGCCGGCAAATGTCAAGGAGTGAGGAAAACAAAAACCACAAACAAAACAATGACGAAAAACATTATTTGCAATTTATAATGTGCAAAGTGTAATGTTTAGTGATAATAAAAAATGATTCAGCCTAGAAAGCCGTACAAAAATACCCATGTGAGTTTGTTACTGAACTATTTAGTGAATATTTATTTTAAATAGTTACTTATCCGGCTAGCGATCCATGGTATTCCAAAGCAGGAGACCCAAAATACAAGACAGGATACTGTGCGGGCAGAACACCAGGTCTCACTTCACACAATAAGGAGAATTCTGATCTTCAGTTTCACCTGAATAATTTCTCTTTTTATGGAAGAGGGCCAATGCCACCTGTCTGGAGGATATGAGCAATAAATGTCAAACTCCAACACAAGTTTGAGAAATCGCTGCATTGATGCAGTTATGTTCTGTAATGCTCTGTAGCATTAGCACTAGAGACACCTGCCCATTATGGTAAACACTATTTATCCACCCATCTATCCATCCATTGTCTGGTTCATCGCATCAAAAGATTGCATCATGTTAATTGTGCCACAGTGGCTCAGGGGCAACTTTAGGATTATTTCTCCAAAAAAGACGACCATTGTTAGCTGTTGTTGGCTACAGTAAGGTCTTATTGGTCATTCTGACTTTCACCACCCTGAGCTCAGGATATCTACCTATCCATCCATCCATCCATCAACCCATCCAAAGGGGAAACTGTTTTCTGCAGAGAATGCTGTCCGTAAGATGAGATGCTGTGGGCATTTCCAGTCTCTTGCCATGTGTAAGGGAGCTAACTCTGTATGACGCTTTAAAACTCCCATTCCAGCCCTGTTAGAGAACGAAGTCTAAGCAATGATTTGTTATTATAACAGCTGGATGAATAATTCCTTAAGTGATTATTGGAGAAGCAAGTAGCTCTGGCGCAAAGTGGCTGCTCATTGCTGCTAAGGAAATGAGTCCCACCTCCGAAGTGTAAAACAATGGCCAGCTATTTAAATGAAATTAAGTATTATTGGGGCAGCACGGTGGCCCAGTTCGAGATGCAAATTAACTTAACTGCATGTTTTGGACTGCAGGAGGAAAGCTGCATCACACAGGGATCTCCCCCCCAACACCCAACACAGTAGGAGGTAGGATCTGATCCCCAAACAACAGGACACAGGAGAAACCAGTCAAACCCAGGACATGATCTTACAATATACTCACGCTGGTGGACTCAAATGGCACCTCCGTGTTTTACATGACTGATCCATTATAAATAAAATACTCTTGAAAATATTGATTAACACATAATTACATGTTATATGAAATCATGTTTATGATGCCAAACAGTTGATGGTAAATTTAATGATGTGAGACAGTCATTATAGTAATATCTCTAATACAATAATGTTTTTGTTTAGTTTTCAGGCATTTGAAATCTATTGAACTACAGCTTATTAAATAAATTTCCTTTAAATCGAGCATGTGGTTCGCACGATCCAAATTACAGATCCATCAGGAGAAATTTCACACATTTTCATCAACACTCTGACAGCGAGAAGGATAACTGATTTTCGTTCACGCTCAGAACCTTGTCAGAGTGAAAAAAAATACACTCCCTGGGTAGTGCGTAGACATTTAACAGGTATTCCAATTTCAGATGGACTCAAAAACCACTCCAAACCCAAGGGACGTCTTGACCTTTCATGGCTAAATAATTGAAAATGTAGCTGTTTTGCAATTTCACCATTAAAAAGGCAAGAATGAGGTGGCTGTTGACTGCTTCACAGGGGTACCTTGCATGAAAAATGGACCCACCCAGCTATGCCTCTGTTCATCTCCTCACAGACGCACAAGGAGATTCTCCGTTAATTCCCCTCCCCGTGCCTGTCAAATATCATTTAACCCGCTCCAGTACCCCCACCGGCCCCCATCCAATCAAAGCATCCCATTTCTGCAACACTGTATTACATCATACGACCACAGAAGATTTACATGTCGCCTGCCGCATGCCGCCCCCCCAACACCCCCTTCCTGCAGTGCCTGCTGTCATCTCGATGCTAGCAACTGCCGCCCTGCGGGGGTCTCGAAGAAAAAAATGCAGAAGGGCTGAATGAGCATTGAAGAGAAACACTGCCACCTGCTGTCCACAGCTACAATTTATTTTCAGTGGAAAAATGAAAACCGGCACTGAACAAGCAAACCTAGGGCAAACGTGCGACATATTACCAAGCCTTCTGCGAATAATTTTCAGAATAACCTGAGATATTTTGCTATGAATGATTGTTTTATGTTGTCCTTTTTGTACCAAATTAATCATGCAATCAAAATCACAATAGACAATGTTCAATGCAGAAAGAGTCACAGTAAACTTCTAAGGAAAATTGGCCAGGTTCACATCTTGGAGAAGGCCTGCTGTTGTAGGCTGCAGTCTAAAATGCTCAACTCTGTAGATAAAGAGTGTAAAGTCCTAGGTTTTGAAATCTCATTTGGATAAGAGTGTCTAGTAAGTAATTAACATGACATTACATTTGACAGTTACAGTCTTTCTTAGTCATTTCAGCTTATTACAGATTGATCACAATACTGTACATAACTCCAGTTCTTTCCAAACTTTGTTTGCCTTAGCAATCTGAATTTTAGTCAAAATGTTTACTTATTAAATACATTATTGACAAACTCAGTGTAGCTTGCTTCCTGTGCATTTTCAGCAGATGTAGGCATCTTTGTGACTGATAATACAACACTGATTACTGAAGGGAATGGGATTCTTTGAAGAAGAATACCCGATAGGGTCCAGCCAAATTGTGGGAATATTTAAAAACAGCTGCCATTGTATCTTACCCCCATGTTTTTTAAGATTAAAGGCAAAAATAAAACCCAATTACTTCAGGGAAGAACCCCCCCCCCTCCCTCTCTCTCTCTCTCTCTCTCTCTCTCTCTCTACTGTGCTTGGGCGTGACAATGCAATGACCTACTAGCTATACGAAAATTATACATTTTAAATACTTCATATCTTTTTTTTTTATAATTAAACAATACCATTTTCTTAGCCTTTTAAGATTGACAGGTCCTGGCAGATAATGTAGCAATTTGCATCAATTTTTAATAAATAAATCTTGTTAAAAGACCTAAAATGAGTGCACCCCCTTGTGCTTGGGGAAAATAATTACTGCACTCAGTGTGACACAAAAGGGTCAAGAGGCTCTGATTACCTTTTTATGGATTAATCATGTTCTCCTGGGTAATGATACCTGCCACTCTGGGACAGGTTTTGTCTCGCTGATTTCGTTAATATATCGTGAGCCTCGGCCTCAAACAAAAAAAAATAATTCTCTCAACAAAAATGCTAATATATCTGGTAATACATCTGGCTTTAAATATAACTTACTAATGAATATCCCCTCAACACAGATGCATCTCAAGCAAGTACACACATAAAGGTAGGGGTTTCTTCAGGTATATGAGATGGGGGTCATTTAAATTCAGCGTGCTCCAAGAAGCAATTAGATTAACGCCTTTTTTTTTTTTCGTCTGACTTCATGCCTCTAATTCTTTCCTAGAAAAAAAAGCCTGGCATTTTTTGCCAAGATAAAAGCTTGCTTTTAGTAACACTTTTCACTGCTGTGCCAAAGCGACTGTGAGAAGCCAAATTTAATTAATTTAATTTATCATTCTGTTCATGCATTAATGGCCGAGAGACAAAAGAGAGAGAGAGGGAGACAGAATTATACTTGGTGACGGCTGAAGTGGAAGCTTTGCTGAACAAAGGAGCGCTCCTCGACTGCAGCCCTATGGCGTCTCCTACGAAGACCCCTTGACATATATCATCGTTGACCCTAAAGGTTGCATGTGCCATAATAAGTTACAAGCAGGCTGACAGTGACAAAAAAAAAAACACATAAAATATGCCAGCATTTTATTATCACTTATTATATTAAGGGACCAGAGCGTCTCACCTGTTAAAGACACTGCTCTTGTGATCTGACAGTTTTAGGTTGACAGTTTAAATCCCTGGGTCAGTCAAGAGATTTTTTTGCTGGGTCCTTGAGCAAGGCCCTTAACACCCAGTTCCTCCTGAGACTAATTAACTGTGCTTTCTCATAACAGAAAAAAAGCATAAAAGCATTCAAATATCAATATAATTTTGTCAATGCTCTCATGCACTAGCTTAAACAGATTGCTATTTTTTATATTTCCGCCCACACATAGAAGAGGCCATATTTCACTGAAGGTATTTACATTAAGTATGCCTTCGGATAGATTCAGACGGATGGTTTTTATGGAACAGAAATGTGACGTAGCTGTTCGGTTTCAAGTCCGTTTTCAGTATCGATGCGATGCTCTCGATAGTACAGTATGTTGCGTAATTGGAACATACAGTAGAGATGTGTAGGTGTGAGATACATAATAGATATTAAACAAAACTCTGTCAACTTTTGCGGTTGCGTCTATAATGAAAAAAGCCAGCAAACACAACAGAGTTGTGATCAAAAGCACACTTGATGATGAGCGTTGTTGAGAGACACCCACGGCTGCATGGTGCACTCATAAGGACTGTGAGCCAGAGACGAAGAGTAAGATGATTAAAACATACCGTGGATTGTGACAGAATGGCAGCATTTTTCACGGTTCAAAAATGACTACAGCTGCATTTTATTTATTTTTTTTATTTTTATTTTCATTTTATTTTTTATTTTATTTCATGTACCAAGCGGCACGGCTTTAGCCGTGCCTGAGAGGGATAAAAGGAGGGAGGGAGTGCAAGATATGGGATGCAGTGACAGTGAGGCCCAAGTCTACCACTAAACAGAACTTTGATGGATCCCCC
>JAODKE010000138.1:10592474-10642450 GCA_026779605.1 Mormyrus hasselquistii | reverse complement strand
ACACACACACACACACACACACACTATCAACTGATGTCATCATAGACCTGCAAAAAACTCAGCAACCACTGAGTAGAAAACAACCCCAGGAGAATCTGATTAAACACTAGATCTTCCTTCACAAAAGCAAATAGCAAGGTAGGTCTTAAAAGTAATTCATGTCTCAGCAAGGCAATCAAAGTGACATGTAAATTATACACCTTTGTATTTTCCATTATTATTGAAAAAGTCAGCATTTGTTGTAGACTTATCTTGATTATACAAGTACGAAAAAACAACAAATCCCGATGATCTGACCCTCTCGTATCAACACTGCTGTTCCGCCGCATTTTCCTGAGCAAGTGAGCAGTGGTAATGTCTTCAAAATGAAACCACATCTTTCCATATCTAACATCCCTACGCAGCTTTTTTCACCACACTCAAAGTACGACACAGGGGGTGTAAGTGCCGATCGATGTTGTATTTGTCTTATAACTGGGATGGGGTACTGACTCTAAAATGCTAAGGCGCTAAAATGCTTTATTTTACAGGCAAAAGCCCATAAATACTCATTAAACTGCCAGCATCAAACAAAGAACGGTACATACCTGCCTGAAACAGTAGATTAATGCATGGCAGCAGGCTTTATTACAATAATGTCACAGTGTTAAGCTGCAGCATACGAGACAGAGGGAACTCCGCAGTCAAATCAGTAGCAACGAGACAAATTATTGATAATGATTTATGGTAAAGTCACAGAAGCGCGATAATCTTTTTGCAGACGGTTTTATTTGTGTTTTATTTGTGTTTTGTTCATCTTTCATTCCTTTTGTCTATTGGCGCATTTCAATATTCGGTAAATTATAAAAAAATAGGTTTTCATATATTATACTTTGGGTTTCTCTTTATAACTGGTCAGTTTGCATTGTCCGCGAGGGAAAATTACACTAAATTAAGACCATGGAAATAAATAATTAATTGGGTCAGATCCACATATATGAAATTGTGAAGTACCATTAATCCATCCATCTATTGTCCAAACAGTCTTTTTGCTCATTTTTCCTGAGGGGGGGGGGGAGGGGAGGCCTGCATATTATTTGCTTATCACTGTTAGCAAATAAAAAATACAGAGAGGAACAATAATCTGGCAATATATCATGGGTAATGCTGTATGCTAAGAAAACACAAATAAGACAGAGAGACAGAAGATAAAGCACTTATGATCTGCAAAAAGTTTACTGTATTACTTTTACTGTTTGAATAACTATAAATTTCCCTTAATAACAACCTGAGCTTTGGCTAGCTTGTGGTCTAATTCATCATTTTCTAGCAGGCACATCATCTACTTTTAGATTTGAAGATCAATAATGAATTGAATTACTACTGCATTTATTCATTATATATAAAGTGGTGCCGCGGTCAACAAAATGGAGATAGCCGTCCAGCCGTCTACACTTTGGCGGTAATGTGTCAAGGGACGTTTTCTCCACGGATGGAGAAGACGAGGAGAATGGAGGCAGAGATCAGCCAGATACACCCCTAGGCAGCAACAATCTCTGTGCCCATGTCAAATCTTTCAAAAATCCATCTTAAAAATCAGAGCAGTTTCAGTGCCTGGTCTGCAATAAAGGAATGGTGGGGGAAAAAAATTAAAATTAAAAGAAAACAGCCTAGCTATCCTTACTTACATTCCATTCATCCCTGTTTTTGGAAGCTCACCTAGAATATTAGCTCAAAGCATCCTCGTAACCAGGGCGATTTGCAAACGAACATGACGTATCAGTCCGGTGACGGAGGACGAGATTCCCGGGGTCATGCTCGGAGCAGTCTAGGCCGTAGGAGCCACCAATGAGAACAGATGTGCAGCGCGCTGCATTTCCACATCTCTTATGGTCCCTAGAGACAGCAGGGCCCATGTGGCCACGCCGTGAAGCTTGACCATGGAGCACACGCTCGCTGAATACCAATAAGCCGCTCCCCCCACCCCTGTGACCTAGCCAACGCTTCTGTAAGGAGGGCATCAGTTCCTAGAGGGACTATTTAATCACCCAGAGCCGTCAGAGGCAGCAGCAGTGCAGCAGAAACGATCCCTCTTCATGTAGCGTGTGATCCATGGATGGCTGGACCAGGAACCTGCTGCTGGAGATGTGACCCTGAACCAGCCCGACACGCTGCATGTCGGGTCTGCCTTTATGAAGATGAAAGGCAACAAGTCGTGGCGAGATGCAGAGCAGATTATCCCTTGGACCCATCAAACCTTCTCTACATGATATAATTTAGCTAATCTGCCTGCTTACCGAATGTTTCCATCCAGATCGACTTAATATATCATTTATATAGTCTGAATATTTACCGGACCAATTATGGTACCTTCTTACTATAAAGTACTTGAGCTCAAGTGCATCAGAGCATCAGAGAATGTCTCTTGAGACTTTAAATAAGTAATATATATTCTTTAACAGCTAGCACAATAAATAAGACAAGGCAGCCTGACTGCACAATCACTGTGTAATGTAATGTATGAACAGTTACAACATAAATCACCTTAACACAAAACATGGAAAGGCTTTAAAGAATTAATAATTAAACACTCAGGAATTTATGTGACTGCTTGGGATGTGTGTTTCATATACAGCCGGTATGCCACATTTATATTACTTACTTATTTTAGATTTAGTATTGCATAAGTAACGGTTTAGCAGGGTGCCAGTTACTAAAGACCTCATTGGTCATCTTAAAGAATTTGGAAATACATACTGGAAATGACATTTTAACACTACAGTTTGATCAAACCAAATGAAACACTGAACACTGTAGTTTTACTGGAGAAATAAAAAAAATCAAAGGTAAAACTGCAGAACATGACTTTGATAAATAACCTTCTTTTATAACTAAATATCAGGTGTTAGAAAATATGACAGGTCATTCAAAAATATTTAAAAGGCATGACTGATTTTTAAGTAATTCCTTTTTTCTTCATGACTGGGCAAAAAAGATGAGAGATAACTGGTTATATCTGGGATTTGAAATAATTTGGCTCTGCATTACGCTCATTTAGTACTGGACCTATTAATTATACGTACAGAAGTGATGGATATAAATACAGAATTAAATGATTAGGATAAAACCAACAAGTAGGATTGAATTTCTGGAACAAAATCAAATGGTCATTTATACTGCATTACAGACCTTTCCCAGCTTGAAAATGTCATTGATGTTAGTGAATTTTCATAAAATGTGTTATCCTACACCGCTGATCCATTTAGATGTTATTCATGATTCTTTTTAACATGTTAATTACTCCGACACCGTGTCTCTTTTAAGGAAGGAAGTATTGTAGATTGAGTGCAATTTTGGAGACTCACGAAGATTAGCCCATAAGCGACTGAGGTTTGCCTCTGTCCTGCACAGCCCTGCTTCACAGAGCACAGAAACATCAGCGTCTTGGCCTTGATACTATTGATGTCTTGTGCAACACATTCAGTGGCGGTTTTGTCTTATCGCATCCTGTTGGCCGGTGACTCTGCTAAATATTGCACAGCAGAACAACATAATTGCAGCCATATGCTAGTGACCGTATATACTGTATAATGTGACATTATTGAAACACTGTTGAAGAGTACTGTTGTGTTATGACTTACGTAAATATCTACAACAGACATTTGTCTTAATCCTTTATATTGCTTGCACTGTAAATAATTGTACGGAAGGATGTATAGTACCTATTAACAAGGAAACAGAGCCATGGAGGTGGTTTACCAAAAAATTATCTACAGTGTTCTCCTGGAGCATATCTTAAAATGGCTGCCACATTAATCCATCACAAAAGGGAACATCTTGATTTGTAATGGATCATGGATGCATCATATTTCCATGCTGCTTAAATTCACAACGGGGCATTTTAATGCTGTGTCATGCTTGAAACATAATGTAAACCTGTAATTAGTATATACACATAATGCCTAATTGTAGACATATTTCATTTCCAATGGTTAAAATGATGCCTTTGGAAAAGAGACATATGAGATTTTAGCCAATCAAAGGAAAAGCAAGAACCTAGTACTTTAGTCCTTTCTATGTGTGATAGCTAAGCATGACATACAGAGCTGTAGTATAAGGAAAGCAAATTCTTTATGTGGGATAAGGAGAAGTAAATCATAAAATTAGTTATGGCTGAAATCTATATCATGAGGCAAGGTGAACTTCAGTATACATAAATGCCTTTAATTTAAGGGTACAAAGGGGACATGACAGTGAAAGGAATTAATTCCAAAAAACATTATTATGGAAAAATATTTTTGCAGTGCACTTTCATAATCAAAAGAAAATGTTAAAATATTTATATCACTGTAGTTATAAAATTAACCATAAATTGAGGACATCTCATCACAGGTTACACGCGCAATTAAACACACAGACAATATAATTTGCTGAATTTCGTGTGAGTTTAGAACAAGATTTAAGAGCATGTAACAGCATTTCTTTTTCGACAAATTATACGTCACAACGTTAAACACAATGCACAGCTATAAATTCCAGGCGAAACTAGTATCTATCGTATTAGTTGCTTAGTTTTTTGACAGCTGACCTGGTGTTTCAGTTGATCCTCTGTTTCTGCCGCTGATACATACAAATACAATTTTTATCCAAAATCAACAGACATGCTGCTGAAGAACACCGTCAATGCAGATCGGTGCAGCTGTTAACAACCATTGTAAAACAAATAGAAATTCCCAAAGAAAATTCTGACAAATTTAATAAATCTGTCTATTTAATACACGCCAATTCATCTGTTATAGACACCACAGAGCATCTATATTTTATACTCAATGAAAACGTGTTGATCCACACACCCCCTTTTCATCTACCATTCATACCATGCCCACAGGTGAAGAATCAGCACTATGCGATGGACCAGCAGTATTTATGGTTACAGTCAGCATCATACCTTTGGCCACATCCTGCGTCTGTACAGCGCCCGCTTCGGTCGGAGATCTCGGCGGAGATTCATCGCACTCGAAGAGCTGGTTTACCTCGCCTTGTGTGGCCGGCAGGCATTTGCCCTCTTCCTTGGAGAAAGAGGTGACCGTAAACCTCTGACTCATGATCGGATCGGTGCGAGGCAGAGCTCAGGAAGAGCGACGCGCCTTCTGGCTGCCTGCCTGCCTGCCTTTGCTCGGTGGAAGAATTCACGTTTCCAATGTAGACAACAGCTGGACTGTCAAGCACTATTATTAAAGTAGGCAGATAAATCAGCTCTATTGGATGCCAAGCGTCTCTTTCACAGTGTGTATTTTTTCTGTTTTTTCCCCATACACTGTACAATATTTCCTATACCCTTTCGCAGATAAACGATACTGTAGAGCAAGCTTTCACATCAACCGGTGTCCGCGTCGAGATGTGCATCTGGGTCCTAAAGCCGATGATGGAGGTGGCGCTGCTGCAACTGCTGTGATATTTCTTTTATTCTACACAAATAAAAAATACTAAAGATTGGTAGTTGTCACATAATTAGACGTCATCGTTTTCTGTGATTTAGTGTTTGAGCATTAACCAGCATTATTTGCAGTGCACAATAATTTGAATGTTACAAAAAGAATTCGACGTATACATTAATGGGAATGAAATATTGCTTTATTTGCCATTTGCACAAGCAGACCTACATTGGAATCCTTCTCACCTTTGGGACACACAAAACAACTGAGGGTGAAGTGTGGGGTCCAGACACAGGGTCTAGCAATTTCTATTTTGGGGGGTTAAGGGCAATGTTCCGAAGCCCAACGGCAATGTAACTATTATGCTGAAGATGGAACTTGAACTTGGCCTGTGCGATCACTAGAACAGACACCTAACCTAGTGAAACATACATTGCCTCCCTATAGCACCCCATTAGTCATATGCTATACAATCTGGACAAAGTTAAATAATCTTCTCAATGCAAATTGCATGATAAATTAAAAGAATGCAGTAATACATAATCTTTTGAATAGTCACCTTCAGTGCCTTATTACCATTTACAGTGTATATATATATACATACACACACACACACACACACACACACTTCTTATTTTTATTGCTATATTTCCTTTGTCTGCGTATAGACCCGGGCCAGCTTTGAAATACTGGAAACTGAGGAAAAAGTCACAAGTTACTAAGTATCAGCTCCTAAAGCAATTTAAAATTATCTAAGGCACAGCCTTTATGCATGGAAGATTTGTGAGAACATATTTAACCTATTTAAGAAAAACTGAAAAGAGTTGAAAAGAGAAAATATGAACACAATGATGTAATTCATTGTGATGGTGCCTTTATCATTGCTGTCTTTGCCTTTTATTTTCCTTTCACTTGAATGAAATTAGTAATTCCTAAGGCCGCTCAAAAAAAAGGTAAAACTGACTGATGCAATCTCTTGTGTAATTTTTAAAAAGGTTAATTTATACAAAAATAAAAATGGCAATGTGGGGTCATGCTCTCCGCATCTCCATGTGCTTCATATTTGTGGGAACATTTTAAATAAATGTTATTTGTATGCTATGGAATGTTATTATTACATTATTATATTATGCATACAGTCTAAACATATTAATATTTGAGGACATTCAAGAACATCCCTATAAATTTAATTTTAGTGCAAATGTGTCAAACTTACTCAAGAAGTGCTGAAACACACCACGAATAAAGTGGGTTCAGGGAAAGCCTTGTGCCGCTATACATTTTCCCTCCAAATCAAAGACTTCTATCTAAGTCTACATACTTGTCGGATGGACTGGTGTCCTTTCCAAGGTGAATGCTGTCCATTCTCCTAGGCTTCCTAACACATGCAGAACATGATACATCTAACAAATAAGTGCTTATAGAAAAACAGAAAGAGGCATGTCCCAAAGAATCATGTTTATTGTTGTCTTACACATACATGTTCAAATATGTAATCAAAAGATTAACTGAAGCCATCTATATGAGTAAAAACCTTAATTTTTTATAACATTCGGTTACATAACACGATCAAATGTCCTATACGAAATACTGCTCAAACTCAGAAAACATCTTACTGAAAAAAATCCTGTATGCAATACAAACACATTTAAAGCAATGTTTAAAATAACTGCAGACAGAGGGAACCAAAATACAGTACAGGTAAAGCTGTGCAAGGGCAGGTTAAGGCCCCCATGGATTTGGTGTTTTAAGTGTAAACATCATACGTTTATTTATATAGTAATAAAAAACATTAAAGTTCAGTTACATCATATAAGCTGTGGCCTACATAAAGCGTTGAAATTATTTTCTAATATGATAACTTCTGTGTTTACACTCACTTACGGGGGAAAATTACATTGATTTAATTCATCACCTAACTGTGCAAAAGGTTTTTCTCAATGGATGCAAATATTTTTTTATTATCCCCGCATAAATTTATTACATTTGCAGTGAATGGGAAAGCTGAAATGTTTATAAAAACATTACATGTATCATACAATTACCATGCAGTATTACGTTACTTAGCTATTGATGTGACCTACTGTTCCTACGTTTGTTGTGCCACTCTTGAAATTCTGCGTGCAAAACTTAATCTTTTACTGTGAATTGGACGTTTGGATTGGCAAATAGATCGCTGTGTGTACAAATAGAGTAAACTAGAGCTAACGTTTTAAAGCTGCACAATGTTTTATAAGAACGCAAACATGCTCAGTTTGTCGATTACCATATAGGCGGATTAGTCAAACGACCAATTAAATGCCATATTGCATATTCATCTTTAAACGATTTTCCATCGTGTGAACAATTTATATCATGAAAGTATTGCGCATATGAATAGTCTATTATGAATGACGAACAGTTGTTGACTTTACACATTGATTTTCTTTTATGTAGGGAGGATCGTAATGCTTACTGCACATCTGCACACCTTAGCCCCCGTTTACATATTGCCGTCGTAATGCGATTACTTAATATATACAACAAACCTTCATATACTGAATAACTCCTGCTACGCAATTCTTTTAACCTGACGGCGAAAAAATATTCATAACATTCTTGCAAGCTTACAATGTTGAATTTAAATAACTGGGTTCTCAATATCCGTCCGCTTTCTGTAGTGTTCTTCCGCCTTTTGCTAAAAAAAAAAAAAACCTAATTATGTCTTCCGCCCCCCAAAAAAGACAACCAAACGGCCCAACACTTAATATCGGCTAGCACTATTGATTTCTAAAACAAACGGATATTAAAAGCCGTCGTAACATGATATTTGTGGCTATATGTACGGTAAATACCTTGGCGAACATTTTATGAAAGTGAAACAAATAAATGAGATCCGGTTGGCGTCCTGAACTAACCAAGGAAAAGTTGATGGCGCCCAGCAAGAATGCCGGAGCATTTATCTTTTTCTGTTAATCGCGGTTTCTGACGTGCTGACGACAGGAAAATAATCCAGCGCTAAAGTCCAGGTAAGAAAAGTCATTTCGGGGTGTAGCGCTTAAGAAACCTGCGTTAAAAAAATTCTTGAAGGAAGAGGGTAAGGCGGTCTGACCATGTCGAAGAGGCCCTCGGGGGTCCCTCAGCCTTTGATAGGAGTTTGAGGACTGCCTGAATCGAAAAGTGACTCAGGAAAATGGCGGCGCGCAGCAGGCAGTGGGGAGGGCAGCACGGCCCGGGTTTTTATTTGAGAAAGGGGCTGTTGTATGAAGTATTACGGCTGTGATAGGAGTCAGATCGAGACGCCTGAGAAAGATAGCACAGCTGTTGTACCAAATGGGACACATTAGCAGTTTCGTAGTTCACGTACAATGTTGTTTAGATTGAGACGGTTTGGCTTTGTGCATGTCATAAAAATACAAATAAGGAATTTGTGTCTAATAATATATTCACCCACACAGCACTGACCGTGCGGACACCAATATGTCCCTAAACCTTGGTGTTCAGCTTCCTAGCTCTTTCTTTAAGTGCGAATATTAAATAAAATTTTAGATCGTTGTTTTATTATAACATAATTACTTGTTCACCAGGCCTGGTTACAGTGTCCGCACATGTTCCTACAAAACTAGAGCTGCTAAGCTAACCATTATTGGAATGCTTAAAATGAGATAGCCAACTAGCGAAATGTTACTGTAATAAGACAGGATTAATGAACGATTACTAACAAAACTAGTACTATGTCGATTAGCTTCTAATAATTTATTAGCCACCATTTCAGTCTTTGTTACGAATTAGTTGGGAAGCGCACTACGCCGGGCTTTCACAACATACGGTCCACCATGCTGAATGAACAAATTTCAGTTTTCCATGTGAGCGAATTCCTCGCTAAAAGTATTTTAAATAACATTAAAAGCTGCAATCTCAGATATCTAGCTACTTGTTCACTAAACACGGAATAAGCTCTGAGTTAAACCGAAGAGGAGACTCCTGTGCTGAAGTATCATAATAATTAACCCAATATCGGTCCTGATGTTAATATTTATTACGCTATTGAAACAGCACGCCACAAGATGTTAGTGTCTTTCCAAATAAAGACTACATTTTAAGCAGTATGTTTTTGGTTGTGTAGCTTTATAGTTACCGTAAGAAACTGTAGTACATGATGACTGGTCAGTGTAGTTGTGATTTAAACACTAGTTCAAATAAAACCATGATAAACATTTAGTCTTAAGACCAGCTGTATTTATAGTATGCTAGTTCATAATACCCCTTGCAGTATACTCAGGAATGCTTATTTGTTTGGTGAATCACAAGGTCACTGTCATCTTGTAGGTGTAGTTTAAGGTAGGTGTAGAGTTTCTTCTTGAATATAATCAGTGATTGCACTGTTCTGATGTATTTTATGTTTGCTGGTCTGTTAGGAATTAGGTAAGGGAAAACGACTGAATTTGTCAGTGAGGGTTCAGAGAAGCACCACAACAAAATTATAAGTTGTAACAAAAGGGGGAGTATTGGACAATAGCAGATGGGCAAATTACATATTAAAAGTAAGCAGGGACCATAAGATGGAAAGCGCATCTTAGACCAGAGGAAAAGGTGGTGTGTAGTAGTAGTATCAGTACTACTGGTAGTAAAGTGTCCTACATTTGTGAAAGCAAAGAGGTTGAAAAGACAATTGGTTGCGTATCTGATCCCTGGGAAGCATCTTTCAAGAAAGGAGTAAGGTAAGAAGCAAAGAATGATATGTTACACTCAAGCAGCCATACTGGTGTGAGTAAAAGCAGGTGGGGACTTGTACAGAGATAGGAAATGCCGATTGAGCAGTTGAATTTGTCATTTGCAATTTTAATAAGAGCCACTTGGAATATATACCTTTGTGACATTTAATCTTTGAGGACTGGATGTGCCTTTTTGGGTCAAATACATCTTCTGTCATATACTGAAACATCAACATGTCAAATTTGGATGTTTTTGTCACCTAGAGGCTTTTTTCAAATTGGTTTTTATGTAGTGTCAACATGGCATTACCAGTTGGATCAGGAAAAACTGCATTGCAGGAGAAACCTGGATGTGGAGTAGCCTGGCTCGATGACAGAATTTGCTCATGTCTAATTGTGTGCAATGTACTTTCAAATAAACAAGCTTCTTTTATTTGATTTCCATCACATCCAGTTATTCCAGTAGATTGTATTAGATTTCACCTTTAATGTTCTTGGGAGAATACACATCCCTTCATAAAGTATTAAATGTGCTTTATAGTAATCATTTGCTCAGAAGCTCCTGTCTCCATGCTAATATGCTTCCAGACACCTGGAAAGCTTTTAAAACTATTGATACATCAAGTGTATAATTTTTCTGTGTGATCAAGTTAAAGGTAAAGTCAATGAGACAAATGAACTCTTTTTTCAAGAATATTCAAGCTATACACTGAAAATTTCAAGACTTGGTCATAAGTTCCATTATTCAGAAACAATGACCCTATGACAAGCCCATTCTCATTTCTGTTTCATGTAGGTCAAAATGGATTCAGAGGACAATGAGGTGGAGAGCAGCAGTGATGCAGGCCCGTCTGGTCTGGAGGAGCCCTCAGAAAGTGGTATGGGCATGGAGTCATCGGAAGCCATGTCTGCCGACAGCAGCGACACTGCTACAGTGCCCACCTTGGCACCTGAGTCAGACTCCCATGTAGGGCAGAGCTCAGAAGGGCTTGTGGTAGGTCCGCGGCAACCCAAGGATGATCATCCATCTTGCCTGGCGGAGGCTTTTGACTAAAATGATTTCCACTAGATTTCACACTGCTAATTGTTTTTACCAAAACGGCACAGATGAATTTCAAGGAACGATTTGTAAAGAGAGCCATGGACAAGTATTGCCATGGTTATTTTTAGTATCTCGATCACTGTGCTGACCTGAAATGAGCCTTGTGTTGGTGTGGTCTGCCTGTGTGGCTTCCCATCTGATTGTTCCCTATCGATTCTTTGGTTTATGTCTTTAGGAGCTGATACCTGAGACCAGCTCTAGCACCGATGTGCGGGGCGTGATTCATCTTCCAGACTCCTCCTCTGTGGCCCAGTCAACAAGTGTGTCCAGTGTCTCAACAGTGACACAATCTATCCTGGTCTCCGAGTCGGCCCAAGTGCTGGTTCACTCCAGCGTGGTGTCAGATGGGGGGATGATCGTGTCAGACTCCACTGCCTCCACTTCTTCAGACCTCGGATCAGCTATTGACAAGATAATTGAGTCTACCATAGGACCTGACATAATAAACGGTAGGAAGAAAATTCCTTTAGGAGTTCAAGAAAAGGAGTTTAGGAGAGGAGAATCTTCTGTTTGTGTAATTTGTGCTTACAAAAAGTGACACTAGATAGCGTGTCATTACTTTCTCTGCATGGGGTTTATAATTTTTGCTAAGAACCCTGTCTGTGTTTTGCAAGGTTGTATTGCAGTGACAAGTGCAGAGGATGGAGACGCTGAGACTACTCAGTATCTTATTCTGCAAGGTCCCGATGATGGTTAGTCTTTACGTAATTCCATTTATGGAAATTATTGTAAGTTGTATTGTTATTTGACTACAGTTATTTAGAATTTAGTACCTATCCGTCCCTTCATCCTTTCTTTCATTCATATATCTTCTAACACTTTCCCTGGTAACTGTCATGGGGGGCCTGTCCCATGGAGGCATATGTAACAAAGCTGGAAAATTTCAACCTATTGCAGCATGGGCTTCCAGACTAATAGAAAAAACCTCTGGGCAAAAACAACTGGTTGACCAACTCCCACATTTAGATACATGATACTGTAGTTTATTCCAAGATGTGCCCCTTCTGGGATTTCTGGTCCATTTTATTATTTTTGGCTACATTACCTGGGGCCACAGATGCTTATTGAAATGGATACAAACGGAAATACTGTGTTTTCTCTTATCAGGTGCCCCCATGGTGTCTGAAATGTCTTCTACTGCTCTGTCTAATCGCATCACCATCGATGCCCTTGCGGAAGGACCAACATCCACTTGCCTGGAGCAGTCCGACATTGTGGAAGACAGGAGGAGCATGCTGCCTGACCACGAAGCCATGGACCCAGATCAGCCTGACCAGCCGGGCCACTCTGGCTACACTGAGCAGGAAGACGGCATGGGCGTGTGCCACTTGCGTCGGCCCCAGCGTTCTCGAGGCTTGGACTGCACTGAGGAGGGACCTGATCAGACGCGGCATTCCCACTACGTTGACTGTGGTGTGGATGGGCCGGACAATTCAGAGCTTCACTCGAGGGGCCCTAGGCCCTCACCTCATTCCAGACTACACCAATCCCGCTATCTAGAGAGTGAGCCCGATCGAGCCGGTCACCCACAGCACTCGCAATACATCGACTGCAGCTCAGATAGCTCGAGCCGGCCACAGGAGTACCTGGAGTGCGTGACTGGCGGACCCGACCAGACCCAGCACTCCCAGTACATGGAGTGCTGCATGGATGACCCAGACCAGACGCAGAACTCCCAGGACCAGCCGCAACATTCCTGCTACATCGAGTGCAGCATGTCCCAGGGCTCCATCTATGTGGAGGAGAGCTCGTTGGATTGCCCTGACCAGCCCCAGCACTCCAGCTATATGGAGGGTAGCAGTGTCAACGTGGATGATAGCACACCCTCTGACAACCCAGATCAGCCACAAGATTACCACTATGTGGGAAGTGGTGAGGACCAGCCCAGTCAATTCATCGGTAGCACGGGCAGGTACTCGTCACACCCTAACGAGGTCGTTTCACCGGGAGACGGCGAGCTTCCAGAGAGGCCGAGCCACTCAGAGGCCCACGGTGCCGCGGTTGCCGGACCTGAAACGGGCACAGGGCTCAGGGATCAGCCTCCAGACCTGGCCGAGCTGGAGGAGATGATGGAGGTGGTGGTTGTGCAGCAATTCAAATGCAAGATGTGTCCATACAAGAGCATATCCAAAGACACCCTCATCAACCACATGAGAGACAAGCACTTCAAGCATGCAGGTACGCCCGGGCAGCCTCAATAGGCTTCCCGAGTCTCAGAATATAATAGAAATTTTTAAAGGTTCATTGGGAGTTGTAGACATCTCAGCTGCATGTGAGTTTGGATGCATTCAAGGTAAATTGCAGTACCCTAATCCTCTGGATGTCCAGCAGCTGAATTCAGTGATGGTTGCTGTGTTGTGTAGGTGGCCCGCCGCCCAAGAAGAGGGGTCGAGGACGGCCACGCCGCAGTGATTCGGGCGCTGCTCAGAAAAACGAGGCGAAGACCGAGGAGCTGCCGGAGGAAGAGGACGATGACATCGTTGATGCTGGCGCCATTGACGACGCAGCCGGTTAGACCGATGATGAATCTATATCTGAAAGGGCATGTGCCCGTAGTGAGTGAAGCTCTCATTCAGTTGGTTTTTTTCAGACGACAGCGACTATAACCCAGCTGATGAGGACTGCAGGGGGCGCCAACCGGCGCTACTACGAAGTGTTCCATCTTCTTCCTGCCTTTCCCACGAGCGACCACGGCGTCGGGTGGTGCGACCCAGGAAGTTTCCGTACTACGTGAATAATTCCCGTAACCAAGGTGACTCTCCAAAAACGTCAGGAAATAAAGTTAATGTTGTATTTCTAGTTATCTTGATAGCTTTCTTTCTTGGCTTTATTGCAATATGTTATGTATAAGTTTTAATTCCATCGTTTTGCACCGTTTTCCCTCATTCAGAAGCAGCAGCAAATACCCCAGTAATACCCGAGCAAAATAAGAATTTAGATCCCCAGGCCCCCGAGGAGGCCAGTTCCTCTGGGCTGGACAGTGGACCCGTTTCCTCTGCCAATGGACATGGAGCTGAACCTGGCATCAGCCAGTCTGATTCCGAGAACAAAGATCCATCCTCAAATACAGGAACGGAAGAGGCTGAATATTATCCCAGAAAGCGGGGGCGACCCTCAAAGCGATTTCTTCGTAAGAAGTATAAGAAGTACCTCAACCGCAAGTAAGAGACCACCAGCAAGAGGCGATCCGACCATGCTGTTCTAGCAGGGAAATAAAATATATTCTGTTTCTCCTCCCTTTTCATCTTCTGCTTCATTACAGTAGGTACTACAAATCCCTGAAGCCCTTGCTGAGGCCCCACAATTGCCGGATATGTGGCTCTCGGTTTCTGTCTCAGGAAGACCTTCGCTTTCACATAGACTCCCATGATGGTAATGACCCAGAGAGGTTCAAGTGCCTGCAATGCAGCTACAGGTGCAAACGCTGGTCTTCGTTGAAGGTGAGCTAGAGCCCTGTTCTGTCCATAGGGTTTGCAGCACAGCAGGCACCCCTGCGACTAGGTAGCTAAAATGAAGTTTAAGCCTCACCCTGTAGTTTAGTATGTGCTCATATATTTACTGCAAATGTGGCATTAATCTGTAACTTGTATCTGTGAGTGAAGAGTAGCGCGAGATGGCCATTCTGTCATGTTTTATTTTCCTCTTCACTGAGAAGTGGCCTTATGCCTTGGCAACCCATAAATTCGTAAAGCGGTTTGACACCATGTTGGGATTATCTTAACAAAGACGCAGCTGCTGCTCAGTTTCCAAGTTAGAGCCGTTTTTGTTTGTTGAAAAAGTGCTTCGTTTTTTTATTTTTTAAATACGGTAATACCTTTCCGTATTGATGATGAATTGGCTGCATCCAAGTTTCCGATGTCTAGTTGCTTGAGTTTCTCTCGCTCTGACCCAGGAACATATGTTCAACCATGAGGGAACAAAGCCGTACAAGTGCGATGAGTGTGACTACACTAGCGTGTACAAGAAGGATGTCATTCGTCACTCTGCTGTCCACAGCAAAGACAAGTAAGATCTGCCACCTTCTTCTCTCGACGAACATCTTGGCCTCAGGAAATATATATGATGATTTATCTTGTGGAGTATAATTCTTAAATAAATAAAATGCGAATAGATTTTGGTAAAATGTCCTCTTGCGGCAGGATTTCTGTAATAGAGATTAACCATTGTTTGAATTTTGATATACGTTCCATTCTGCATTAATTCTATAAAATATGGAAACATGTTAGTTTAGTTTGGAAGTCATAATCCGCTTTGCTCATTTGATTCTATTTGGTTCTCTTGTTTCTTTAAGGAAAAAGAAATCTGACCAGGTAAGTTTCAGATATTTATCTTTAAAAGGCTTATATGTTTCGCATGAATGTCATTTAATTTGATGTTTCATATGCTGTCATACAAATGTTAACAGTTAAGACATTTCTAATATCTTTCATGAAGACAGCATTTCAAATATTAAGTTTATAAGTGAAATAGATTTTGGAGTACATTACAGCAGAATTAATAATTTAAGTCAAAAATTCAGGCAGGGTATTGATTATTAGATGTAGATAAAGTTATAGATTACATGACTTAGATGGAACAAACAATGGACAAAGCAGAATTTTAAAAATGACTGAAAACAAAATCATGCAATTTAAATAAGTGTATGGTTAATATTTGTAAATCCATATTGTGGTTCTTGTGAAGATGTATACTACCAGTTAAAGGTTTGTAGACAGCACAGCATTTCATCACTTTTCCAGTTATTTCATAAACTGCAGATTTTCTATTCCTGTTAAGCACTGCAGAGTGAACAACTATAAATAAAAGTCAAATAAAACAAGTTTACTTTATAACATGGAAAGAGTATGAGTATGAAAGTGTAAGGCTGATGAGTCAAATTCTAGGCTGTCCTTTAAGTCTAATTGCTAGTTAACTGTTTCATGAAACAGAGCAGTATTTAATGTCCCTTGTATAATGAATGCCTTGAATTTTCTCTGCTCTTATAACTGCTAGAGGAGGTTACTTTGGTGAATCGAAGATGTGACATTTTCTTGTTAATAAAGGTACTGAAATGGTGAACCTACTGTAAATTTATTTGTTAGCTAAGAACATTGAGTGTATTTTTAGTAAATGTGAAACGAGTAACAGGCAAATGTAGAAAATCTCGGTGTGTGCAAAAACGTTTGACTGGTAGTATGTGGCATGTTAATATTTAATGACACTGATGTTTATGTATGTAAATATGTAAACACCACTTTCCTGAGTATCTGCTTTTCATGCCATAGAAGGCTTGTTTCGGTGTCCTGCAGGCCCCGAAGGTCACGCAGTACCCCTGCCCGGTGTGCAGCAGGGTGTACCCCATGCAGAAGCGCCTCACCCAGCACATGAAGACGCACAGCTCAGAAAAACCACATATGTGTGACAAGGTGAAGGACCTCGCACTGGCTGCGGAAGGAATTCAAACTCACGCCGCGGTTTTTATGTTTTCCAGTTCGTAATAAATTAATTCGTAGAGTTGGAAAATATGCAAGAATATATTGGTGGATTAGGTTAGTGTTTCCCATCCCGGTCCTCTGGGACCCCCACGCTGGTCTCATTTTTGCTCCCTGCCAGACAGCCCGTATTTAGAATCCAACCAGGAGCTGGGAGGGAGCAAAAACGTGGACCGTTTGAGGGTCCCCAAGAACTGGGCTGGAAACACTGGATTAGGTAACTGTATTGAGAGCTCTGCACATTACTGGCCTGTATGTGAGGGTGGCCAGAAGAACTTAAAAAGTGTAGATAGCAGCAGCAAAGTCATGCGGGGGAGGGGGGCGTCTCTTACTAGTGGGGAGGAAAATAGATGGAGCAAAAGGAAACTGCAAAAGAGAGCATTTTTGTCTGGGTAAAAAAAAAAGAAAAAAAAAAAACAGGACCTGGGGGAGAATGTTACTTTTGAGAAGTGAAAATTGCGGCCAAAGGCATGATCTGAACTCTTTGGAGAATCTCTGATAAAGTTTGAAAAATTATGGCCAAGTATCTAGGCCAGGCAAGGTGGTCCTGTACTCCAAAAAACAGAGTGTGGCTCTTTTTGTGTGGATTTGAATAAGAAATGACACATTAATGTTTGAGATCAAGGCAGCTGCTTTTAAAGTAAATTACTGATCTGTACAAAAGTTTCCTCTTTCTTTTTTCTATGAAAAATTTGTTTTCATGTAACTTTTTGCTCTCTCGTGTCATCATTTATGCATAAACACTCTTAAATCGCAAAGTATATTATCATTTATGTAATGCATACATTTAATCAGCGCATAATTAATGACTGATACAGCCAGTCAGTAGGGCATTAGCATTGACTCTGTGATAGGCTGCTGTAGTCACATGGATATTTCAGGTGATTATCATGTATGTATTGTGTTCATTTTGTTTGCGTTTCAGTGTGGAAAGTCCTTCAAGAAACGGTACACTTTCAAAATGCATCTTCTCACACACATCCAGAGCTACGGCAACAGCAGGTGAGCAGGGAATCCAGTCGGCACGTACAGTAACTTTCCCTCTCATTATTAGAAGACGCTTTAGTACTTTGTGTGTTAACGAAACTCAGACGCTGCATGTTTCCCTCCAATCAGGTTCAAGTGCGAGTTCTGCGAGTACACATGTGACAACAAGAAGCTACTGCTGAACCATCAGCTGTCACATACAAGCGACAAGCCGTTTAAGTGTGACTACTGCAAGTACTCCACCACTAAGGAAGACTTCCTGGTTTCCCACATGGCCATCAAGCACACTGGTGAGATACCTGCTGGCGCTAACAGATGGTGCCAAAATCACACTCACAGTGACTATGCTCCTCCGAGCTTCAAGCGCCCTCTAAGATTTTTCTGATACTTCACGCATGAGCAGGATTATGTTATTTTTGTTTCTTTGATTATCCATCCTGTGTTTTATTATTATTATTATCAGGAAACGTCAACCTGTTGTATACGGACTTGCCTGTGTCCGTAGCAAAATGCTTTGATTGAAAGGGGAAAAACTATATGGGCAGCGTTTTTAAATACCACGTATGGTGCTGACCTCTAATTATCCTTTAGTGCTTGTCAGTGCATTGGAGCTCATTAGCATAGCTTGTTAGCTGCCTTCCCACAAAGAAAGTGACACCATCCAGGGCTCCTGGTCTCCTTTACCCCCCCCATCCCCCCCCCCCCGCCAATCTGTGACCCCTGCTCTGCCTTCCCAGGTGAGAAGCCATTCTCCTGCGACTTCTGCCACTTCATGACCAAGCACAAGAAGAACCTGCGGCTGCACATCCAGTGTCGCCACCTAGAGGCCTTCGACGACTGGTGCCTGACGCACCCCGAGGAGCCCCCCCGGCGGCGGCGGCCCTTCTTCACGCTGCAGCAGATCGAGCAGCTGAAGCAGCAGCATGACCACACGCAGGCCGTGCAGGACGCCATCCGCGGGCCTATTGTGAGTCCCCCGGTGCCGGTTCATGTCCGGGGGGGGGGGGCAGTGATCCTCGCCTTCTTCCAACCACTTGGTTTGTCTTCCAGGTGTCCGTGGACCCCATCGAGTTCCAAGCACTTCAGACCATGGAGAATGCGTCGGTCTCCCAAGATTCCCTAGGAAATACCACCATAATCTACGAGCATGGTCAGTGAGGGGAGGGGGGCGGGGCTTTATTGTTTCTGGGGCCCTACTCAAAAAGTTATTGCATTTTGCTTTGGTACGTATGTTTCTGTCAATCACCTCTCACTTCTGTGTTCATTAGCCTACAGCTCCAGTCCTCATAGGTGGCAGGATGAGCTGGATCTCATTCTAGCTAAGCTCTTAGTTAATTAGCCTCTTTTTTTATTTTCTAATTAATCCAATAAGTGGGGAAATTGCACGGTGTAAATCGTGCCTGCATGCTTTTAAAAGTGGAGGAAATTTAAAAATTGAAACGCCTGCTTAAATCCCTGAAGCCATTTGCCGGTCGTGTCACACCAGATGGGGACAGATGGTGGCAGTGTGGCATAACTGTGCCCTTCGGCCCATTAAGGAAAGTAACGGCTTAATTCAGCTTTAATCACCCGTACAGTGTCACCTTGTACGACAAATATCCCATTTAGTGACATTTGTCCTGGAGTTTTTAAACACTGCAGATAAATCATTTCCCTGTCTCTCATGTGCAGGCAAAGAAGGTAGTTTTTTTTTACCTTGGAAACTGAGCCTTCTTGGCAATGTCAGCTGAAATTACAGATTTATTATGTGTGGCTGCTCCAAATTACTGATTTTGTGCGTGAAATACAATCACACACAGCGTCAAATTGGATGACATCACTGGTACCGTAACCTGTTTCCATAATGATACGATACCCTGTTAAATCAGTATTAATTTACAAATGCACAACATTTGCATGGTTATCTTTTGTTGAATATAGGGTAATGTAGTACTTCCCGTGCTTGACACAGCTGTACATGTAATAGGGTAATGTAGTACTTCCCGTGCTTGACGCAGCTGTACATGTAATAGGGTAATGTAGTACTTCCCGTGCTTGACGCAGCTGTACATGTACAGGATTTTGTCCTAAGATGTTTGGCAGAGTTGTGGGTGAGATGTAATGCATTTTGTATGGAGTGACCGTTTTGCTGTTTTGGGGTTCCAGTCAGATTCATTTCTCCCTCCGGTTCCTTAGGAGACTCCTCAGACCTCTCTGCGCAGAACGCGCTGGACCTGCTGCTGAACATGAGCAACCCGCGAGATCTGGCAGGGGGTTCACTGCAGGTGAGGCCCCTCGGAGGCGTCCCATCGCTGGTGAGGGACACACTTGGTGTGACGTGTCACCATTTGGATGCAGCGGAAGTGACATTCTGTGATTATGCCTCTGAGCCTTCGTTTCCGCCACGAGTCGTTTTCGTTTCCGCCACGAGTCGTTTTCGTTTCCGCCACGAGTCGTTTTCGTTTCCGCCACGAGTCGTTTCGTTCTGAGCCGAGGTTCACAAATATAACCGACAAATCAAAGTACCAAAAAGTGCTTCCCGGGTGACGTAAACCCACGTCTCCTCTAGGTGGCCGTGCTGAAGTCAGACGTCGACGGCTCTGCTGCGGAGGAGGCCGACTCAGCCGGGCAGGCCCAGAAGGTCGTGACCTTCCACGTGGCGGAGCATGGCGCCGCCCTGGAGGCCGCGGCCGTGGACGAGGCCGGGGAGATCGAGCAGATCTCCATCAACGCCTACCAGGGTGCAGATTTTGAGCAGGTTGGGGAGGAAATCCAGAGCAGCACCACCATTTACAGGTAAAGGGTCCTGGAAACTGACACTGTGCACGCGGCTGCTTCAGAGCAAAAAAATCATACAACAGCAGAGGTCATGGCGGTTTTTATTTTATTTATTTTTAGGTTATGCTTTGAGCGTGATCCATTCAAAGATTGAACAGTTAACCATGTGCCACTCTAATAATGATACTGAATTCATCCCTGTGGGGGAACTGGGTATTTGTCACCTATCCTGTTTTGCTCTCTGTTTATATTCAGAGCACAGGGTCAGTCGGCGTACTGCACCTACGGAGCAATTGAGGTTTAGGGCTCAGTGGGGGGTTTACTCTGTCAGCTACAGCAACCTTCCCACAGTAGGTAGCTTATTGGTAAAAAAAAATAAAATAAATAAATACTGGACCAGCATCTAAAATGCGGCCCATGCAGGTGCCAGAAGGTGCACCTGAGCGCTATACTAAACCTGGGTAAATCGTACGCGGTCGGAGCCATGCTGAATTCAACCGCGTGCTCAAAATAAGCACGGAGGTGGCAGGATATAAATAAAAATTGCGGCGCAGCTGCTTCCTAAGCATAGGGACGAGGTCTCCTGACCCCCTGACCCCCACTTCTGTGCTCGTTGGCATGACAGCAGCGCGGAGGGGAGCCCCGGGTCGCACCCCATCGTCGTGAGCAGCGGCTCTCTCTCCGGCACTATCAAAGAGCACAAGGGCAAGTACTACCTGACGACCGGGATCGGAGGGAGCGCCGTGCAGCAGGTGGAGGTGAGCAGTTGGGGAGAGGACACCCCCGGCACCTCGTTTAGCGTGTGACGCTGGGGGTGCCCCCGCCCTGCCCTACGCTGCCTGGGACGGGCTCCAGGCCCCCCTCTGGGACCCAGTTGGAATAAGCAGTTGGATCATAGATGGATGATTGATTGACTGAGAAATAACATATGGCTGTAGTAACTAAGGTTCTGCACATCCCTGCAAATGTAACCCAAAACACTCGTCTTAGTAGGAGCACCAGTTTTATAGGCTAAGTATAGATGTTGCGAATGTGTCATGCTCTGTCTGGTATGACTGTAACAGGCTAAGCTTAGTCACTGCTCTAGCTACTGTCTAGTTCATACCTCAATTTTACCTCGAGGAATAATGCTCCGGCATGTTTGGCGAGTGCTGTAAGTCTCTGTATAAAAGAGTCTGGCGGGCAGCATTTAGCGGGTTTTCGTCTCTCTCTGCTGTGATTGGCCACCCCCCAGCTGAGCACTGAAGACCCCGGCTCCCCCTCCCCGGGCGGCTCACCTCAGCAGCAGGTCAACTCCAAGCGCTTCTCCTGCCGAATCTGTATGGAGTCTTTCCATGGACGCTCTGACATGGAAAGCCACAAGAGGGCGCATGTGGACCCTAGCACTTTCAAGTGCCCTGACTGCAACTTCACGGCATCCTCCTGGCCGGAAGTAAAAGTAAGTTCCGGATTTTTTGTAGCTGTATTCGCAGTAAAAATGTAGTTGTTAATTTTTAAAAAATGTTTTCACATTTTTTTTAAATTATTGTTCTTTTTTTTTCTGATGTGATAATTAATGAAAAACCAACAAAATAAATTACATTGTCTTTTATATGTTAAATGTTAAAATTGTGCAAATTTACTGCAGTTATTATCAAATTAAATTGTTTTTTTCGAAGCCCTGTTATATTTTAGTTATAAGTTTTTAAGATTAATTAAGATTTTTAAGATGAATTAATTTTAAGATTGTCTAAGACCCTTGATTGCATGTACCCGCTTCTATGACGATGGGCGATCTCCCCTTATGACCCCCAGACGCACATGGGCATGCATGCCTACCTGCGACCGCACAAGTGTGAACACTGCAGTTTCGCCTCCAAGAACAAGAAGGACCTGCGGCGTCACACGATGACTCACACCAATGAGAAGCCCTTCGCTTGTGAAGTCTGCGGGCAGAGGTGCGCATGACGGGCGCTCGTCATGAAGCCAGTGTGGGAATAAAATCAAGTCAAAACTGGGAGAGTCATAAACGCTCCATGATTCCTTCTAAAGCTGTGAATGTTCCTTTTATAAGCAACCGTGTTTAGATCAATGAAAGCAGGTAGGTTAGTGAGAATGGTGACATCATCAGTAGGCTGTGGGTTCATAACCCCATGTTTATGGGACAGAAACCCTCTTACCAAACCCTCAGTTGCTTGTGTCTGTAGTTTTGTCAGCTCAGTAAATTTATCTATTGAGATGGAAGACAATTAATCTTATTATTTGTACTCCTGAATGTAACCAGTACAGTTAGGGACACAGTGCTTCACTGTGGCAAATGGTTGTGTGTAAATATGTCTTTTTGATTGGGGTTTCAGATGTAATGCCATAACCCCACCCCCAAAATCCTGTGCAGGTTCAACCGTAACGGACACCTGAAGTTCCACATGGAGAGACTGCATAGCCTGGACCCGCCCCCACGCAAAGTGCGACCAAGCTCGTCTCAGCAGGCTATCATCGTGAACAGTGATGAGGAGGCGCTGGCCACGCTGCAGAGTGAGCGTCTCCTCCCCACTGCCCCTCCTCTCTCGCGGCCAGAGTCTCTGAGCCTCGTACTGTCACAGATTTTCCAAGTAGTTGCCAGGTTCATACTTAGACATTTGGCAATAAAATGATTACAGCTGCTGTTTCCTATAGTACAGATGGGTGATGTGTATGATACAGTAATGCACGTGCGGTGGGGGGGGGGGGGCTTCCCTTCTGATGTTTTCAATGACTGAAGGTCATGCAAAAACACCCTCCCCCCCCGGCTCTGCCCCCTGTTCCTCGAAAAGTGTGTGCACAACACTGCCAAAAATGTATGATATGTAAGCAATAACCAAGTCAGAATTGAATGTAAATGTGTATAAGAGAAAAAGCAAACTTTGAATGGCTCTTCCGGTACGACACCTGTGTTATGCCTAAGCTTGCCCATTTACTTTGTGTGCAACAGTAACCCCTGTGTAGCTATGAAACCAGTTTGTGTCTGACCTTTGCCCTCATCTGCAAGTTGTTCTGTTTTTATCACATACATTGCATAGCTAGGTACAGGGTGCAATTTGACACAGTAACTGGGTTTTACTGCCTGTTGACTTGATGCCCATTGGTTACTTAATAATGGACAGTACATGATCTTTGGAATTGGTAGGGTGCCTTCTAGCTTAAGAAGGAAACAAAGGGCAAACTGGTCTCATCGCAAGCTCACCTCTGGGCTTCTGAACTTAATCCAATAGAAAGCTATTGAGAACTTTCATTTCCATGTCATGGTTAAGATGGAAAGCTTTCCATCCATAGGCATTTCACTTGGTGTAGCTTTTCGTGATCTCGTCCCAAGGAGCTGGTTTGATCACGCACCGCTTGTCCCTTTACGTCCCCTCAGCAGCTCTGCAGGCCGGGCAAACGGTCCTCACCCCCGAGCGGCTCCAGCAGGCCCTGGCCCAAGAGCATATCATCGTAGCCCAAGAACAGAGCCTCTCGGACCAGGTGGGCACCGGAGACTCCCGGACCGCAGTCGACTCCGTCTGATTCAACTCACTTCGCACGTATTGGGTTATTTGTGATAATAAACTGATGAAAGTTGGATGTAAGCAGCCTGGCCTTTAGGTGCTGAGGGCAGACTTTGTGTTTGCAGGAGGAAGCTACGTACATCCAGCAGATCACCACGGTGGATGGGCAGACCGTGCAGCACCTGGTCACGGCTGAGAACCAGGTCACTGAGGTCGAGTGTCCATTACGAGAATATTTTCAGTCACTTTTGTCTGATGTCCGAGACGAAAGTTCGGGAAATCAGAAAGTGGCTTTGCTTGCTATCTATGCTTGCTTGGCGGTTCCTGAAAAATTAGACAAGCTCTGCTGGTTCGAAGCACAAACCTCACTGTGAATTTTGACCCCCCTCACTCGTTCTTCCATCCTCATTTTAACGTGGCCCCTCACTGCCACCTGCAGGTTCAATACATAATCTCCCAAGATGGAGTCCAGCATCTAATCCCACAAGAGTATGTGGTCGTTTCTGAAGGCAACCACATCCAGGTACGCGTGGCATTAGAACAGAGAGCAGAATGTTGGCATAGTCACAATGCTTCTCTTACTCTTCTGCCTTTGACTTCTCTACTCTGGCCCAGATGCAGGATGGACAGATAGCTCACATCCAGTATGACCAAGGAGGAACTTTCCTTCAGGAGCAGCAGGTGGGACTTTTAAGAGGAGTGAGGAAATGACGCATCAGTTCTGTGAATAACACCATGCTAATTAGCCTGTCGGACCGCTGGTGCAACGGGTCGATAGATTCACTTAACCAGGAGCATCTTTTGAACTTTCTGTCCGTGGCCAGGAACTCAACAAACCATGACCATGTATTTGTCCATCTCCGTGCAGATCGCCCTGAGTCACGACGGCCATATCCAGTACGTACCTATCAGCTCGGAGCAGCAGATCGTCAGCCAAGAGGATCTAGAAGCTGCTGCCCACTCTGCCGTGACTGGTACGTCTGCTCTTTGAAGATGGATTTCAAAGCAGTTGTCAATTTAATGAGGAAGAGGGGTTTAGTTAATGTTGCAGTCTTGGGAAACAAGTTAGAGATGGCTAGCTATAACATTATGTAACTCAGCGGTCTGTTTTAGTGGTTTTCACTTCAGTGGTCACATGACAGCGTGGGAGTGACAGATATGCTCATAATGCTGCTTTATTTTGCATTACATTACGTTGCATTACAGCCGTGGCGGATGCAGCCATGGCACAGGCGCAGACGGTGTATGCAACGGAGGCCACACCGGAGCAGCTGGAGCAGATGCAGCAGCAAGGCATCCAGTATGACGTCATCACGTTCACGGAAGAATAGGGGCCAGCTAAGAGACCTCCCTCACTTGTATCGGGCTCAGTCTAATAGGTCATGAGTCAGGTTTAAAATCTGAGTTTTAGTAATTCTTAACAGTGTTCATTTCGAAATGTTCGCTTGGTGAAACGGTAACAATAGCAACTTTTCGTTTGTTTCGCTGGAGCTTAGTATACCGCAAAGACTGGATGCTAATCCAGCAAGTTCCTTTGGGATTTTTATTTATGGCATTTTTTTTGTATAATATATAAAGATTGAATGTAAATACTATAGCCTGTTTGCAGCAAAAGGATTTAGTATGGTTTCTGAGGAATCATAGTGTAGCAGAATGATGGTTAATTGGAACTTGTAAGGGGTTCAGGTTTCTGATTGCTTTAATTACATTTTTTTTGTGATTACTATCTCATTGTTTCACAGTGTTATAAGAATCCTGGCATGTACAGAAACAGCGGACTTGAATAAATCAGTATAATTTTCTTGGCTCTGAGCACACAATATGAAAGATGTTATTATTATTATTTTTTTTTTATTTCCTTTGTCTTTGGGTTGCAATGTTGTAAATTCGATTCTCTTTCAGGGACTCCAGCATTGTTGTAAAACACTCTGGACTACTGATAGGATACAGGATGTAAAATTTTACTTTGTATAGTATCGCTATTTTGTTCTTTTGTGAATTGCTGCATTGCGATTGTACAGAGAAAAATATGAATATAGAGTACTAAAAGCTTATACCAAAGACACAGTACTCATTTCATTTACAGTAGTGCGCAACGCTACTGTACGCAACGCAAGTGTACGAAAAAAGATATTTACCATCAAATTGTATATATACATTTCCATTTGAGGTGATAAAGCCATTTTAATTTAATCTTAAAAATAAGTACTACAGCGTATAAAGGGGTAACAAGTTCAAAATTACAAATGCATATTCACAGGGATTTTTAGCCTCCAATCAAAGTAATATACAAGGAACCACAAAATAGTGCTGTAATAATGTTAAGCACTTATTAGTTCTGTACACATTATTTTAAGGTCATTTTGATAACGTTCCCCAAAAAATTCAGAGCATTAAAGAGTATGAAATTATGTGCTCCCAAAATAACCATATTTCTGGTGCAGCCACCAAGAAACTGTCAAGCAATAGCCATGATGAAATAATTCAATCGGTTGCTTCTACATTAAATGAAAAATAAAACTATATGCCAGAAATAAAACGTCAAGTCATGCTTTGTGATTTTTTTATTCTTTAAATATCTTCAATTTTCAATTTCATGATAATTTAAAAATCTATTATCTGTCCTGTCACACTAGCGTTTTTGACATTGTGCGCACTATAATTTCCAGTGAACATTGAAATGAAGCAGAACTATTTTAACCATTTAGCCTGCTTCTAACTGGTAGTGATCTGATATGTTCATTAAAAAAAATCAAGCTGTGGTTTTGCTGCCATTTCCAATAAACATTTCCAGCAAATATGCCCTCTTAGTTGGTGGCCCTATTTCCTCTGACACAGCAGTTGCTATCCGTAACACGACTGGCAAAAACTTGTGCCTGACTGATGTCAATATCTGAAATATATCCATGGGCTATTGCATTCATGGGACATTTGCACCATTCAGAAGCACTTTGATTTTCTAAAACGAGCCACAGCTTATTCTCTCACCTGATTTCATACATAAACAAACAAGCAGGCCATTCTCTGTGTCATGAGTCTGTGACATGTTATTTGCATTTCTGTCATCTCAATATTAAACCTTTTTGGGTTCTTGTACTTGTCCATCCTGTCATATTGAGGTAACTGTTCCTTTAAGAGACCGACTTTTCACATCAATCATATCACAGCCATTATATTATCTTTCCCGCAATGGAGTGAGTGCAACTCCTGCATGCTTAATACCTATTTTACCAAATTTTCCCCACATTGTCTATAGTGGTCTAACTTAACGTTATTAATAAATGTCCAATTCATATTTTATAATATTAAAATATGTGCTTGAAGCACAATGCCTCCTTAAAAAACTGATAACTTTGCTAACTGCAGGTCAATCGTATATTCATCAAACGCTCACTTTAACACTTGTCATACTTCTTTCCTGACAGGGTTGATATGCCTTTTATAAGGTCCCAAAGATTTATAATGAAAAACTTGTTCACAAAACCACATATACAAAACATTTCGTGGCTTTCGCACCTCTGGGCAAATCGCCCCTATCTTTCCCCTCCAACTGGCGATGGGTATTTAAGTTTAATTATTTCATCTGAAGCTGAACACATGGTGTATTTTGGGAATAACTGTCATGTGATATATTAATTCTGTCAATTAAATTTCAAAATTTATAAAAGGATAGAGTGGAACAGCATCTTCACAGTAATGGAGAATGTGCATTAAACATAACCGTGTAGAGTTGGGAAGACTGCAGGGAACACAGGCGTTCAGTGCATGTGACGTCCGTGTCACAGAACCATTTCCATCCGCGGGAAAGTGATTTTCGTGACCCACGTGTGCCAATCAAGACGGTGTAACAACGTGTCTGTGTGTGTGTGCTTGAAGCCAAGTCTCAGATAGAGCGCTATAGCCGCAGTCTGGATGGAGCTGGTCCTCAGAACTATTCTTGAATACTTCCGCTCCCGGCAGAATTCGATGGCAGTGCGAGTCAGTCGGGTGCCCAGGCCACTACGGCGACAGGACGATGAGACGATCATGCGGAAAATCTCGCCACAGGACTCTTGCTCCTCCTCCTCGCCATCATGCGCCTTCCTCACTGCGGCAACCATGCCAAAAATCCCAGTCTCACCGTCGACGATGCCCTCTGCGACCCAAAAGCAGTTATCGGGGCTGTCGAGAAAGCTAGCCTGGATGTCCCGCATGTCTGTGTGTAGCTTCTCTTCAATATAGCCGGCGTATGTCTCATGGCAGCAGTAGTACACGATTCCTACCCAGACTAAGCCGGACATTAAGGCCAAGCTACAGGTGCATCCGTTCAGCAGGTAGATAGTAATGGAGATTATTGCAGTCAGAGCCACATTGTCAGGGTGACACATAGCGCTGAAGAACGCTGGTTGTATGTGCTCCGAAATCCCATTGCGGAAAAGGGTTAAAACCGCCGCCCTGTCAGATGATTCGTAACGTCTGATCACCCACTGCACTGAAAGACACGGCAATTGTTAATAATTTGGTGCCACTTCAGCGTGTGCCCTACCAGCTCAGTTCATATAAGTGTGACTTAAATCTCTCCCTCGCCTTTATTCTAGATGTCTCCCTTAATTATTTGAACGTTAAAAAATAAAGTAAGCAAAAATATAACACAAAATGCATGCACTACCGAAACGTAAATATTTATGTGCCGCCCATTGCCTAAATTCGAAAGTCGCTAGAACACACGCTAATGGAGTACCGATAATTTCACCAACAATCTGAAACACTAAAGAACACGTTAGATTGACTTACTTTCACATAGAAAAAGTAGGTAAAAAATAAAATACTAAACTCTACCGGATACCCAAAATACTCCAACACAGGTGGCTTGAATGTGCCCGAATGATCTGTGATCTAATGAAACAAGCCTAGCTTTTATCTCGGGCGTGATCACGCGATCATGATTGTACCAAAACAGTCACGTGACACGCACAGTTGAAAGACAATAAAACAGATGCAATGTTTAATATTTGCAAAATATAGTTTCCCTAACTTTAAATAGAACAATAAATTCGTGATTTACACGTATTATAATTGTTAATTGTGAAATGGAAGATGAGTTTTGCAGTATTAATAGCGTAACTGAGAGCTCAACAGGCTGCATCTGTGGCGGCGGCTTGGGGGGCGGGGGAGGATTCATTAAGTACCGCTATTCCATCTTTCAGAACCGCTACAGGAGATCGTGGACGTTTGAATTGTGTTTTCGGTCTCAGTTTCAGAACCATTACACAACTAGTTAGTTGTACAATCGCTTTTTCGTGCACACCATAACAAATCCAGAAAGCTTTTCCCGTTTTATACAGAAGCAAACCAATAAATTGAGAAATGAGTGAAACTAAAAATGTTGCTGTGGTCTCTTAATTTTTTCCAGAGCAGTATGCAACCACTCCCCAAATAACGAACTAAATTACAGCTCAGGATTGAAGTCCATAAAGGAAGTGAGGTTAAGGTTGTCTAATATTGATTGGCTGACTGTGAAAGGTTAATTTGGCAATGTTTGGTATAAATTTCAATATATAGTGGAAGGTGTACGTGTATATGATATATTTACATAATTTGTTATATTTTCCAAGAAAAGATAAATCTTAAATTGTTTCAGAACTAAGCTTAAGGCTTGCTTTTTGCATGATGATATTCTGCGTCAGCAAATCTTATTAATAAAGGGTAACTCATTTTAAAAACTGATCCATTACTTGGCATCAAGAAATTTTGTCTGGCAATAATCCTTTAGACATGACAAAAACAAAAAAAGTACTGATGTGTACACTGTGCATCAGATCAAACTGTCATTCACAACAACAGGAACACCTGGATTATAGAGCTGAGCTGTCAGCGGGGAGATTTATTGGTACACAGACACAGCTACTGTACTTACCAGAGATTAGGTAGATTTTAGATAATGAAGGGATCATTTGCAATCAGACATGTTTTGTACTGCAATAGTTCACAACAATATAAGAGTTTCATTAACATGTGCTTATGAAACATACAAGGTAATTTCTCTTCTTTGGTAACAATTTACTTGACAGGCCCAAAATACTTTGTAATAATTCTGTTACTACTGAAGTACAAATTATGAACACATGTAGTTGCTACTTAAGACAAAAGATGCATCACGATTCATTAATGTTGAGTAAACATGGCATTAGTAATTCAGTTGTGTTATTCATCACTTGTTGCTACCGGCCAGGGCCCGCGGAATCGGCCTCATATTTCCGATACCGAGCCGGTCCATTTTACACATGCACCACACGTCATACGCACAGCCACGTGATAACGGTGACAGACTGCAGTTTGTAAAAGGCCTATATGTAAAGCCAAAGTAAACCACCGAGGATCAACCACGAAAACGTGCTGAAACATCGGAGGGAAACTTTAAACTGATTATCAAACATTTACTACATAATCTTGAAGAGAAATAATCATTAACATTGCAAAGCCAACTAAGGTTTTTTTCCTATGACAGAGTAACATTTTTTTAGCGAAACTTTAACCCCCTGCGCTATAATGTCCGTGCAGTACGAATGTATGAAAAAGCCTAATCTTAATTTAGCTTATTAACGATGCAAGAACTGTTTGTGCGTAACATGCGACGTTGGTATTAAAATATTGTTCCGAAAATATTTCTGCATTGAAGAAAAGTTGATTTTTGTTTGTATATGCTGTCAATTATAGTTCTTAGGAAACTGGAGTTGGTAAAATCGGAAATTCGAATCAACTAAGAAAATTGCAGTCAGTGCATTTTTACTTGTTACTAAAGTGGTTCCTTCAGTAGTTCACAAAGGTTTACGGAATTAACAGATACATAACAGATATATAACATAGTAACTGCTTAGGATGAAAGATGCATCATGATTCATTAATAATTAACAAATAGGGTATCGCTGTTTAACCTGTGTTCAAGAATTGTTCCTTAAGTAGTTTACAGGTTTACAGAATTAACAGATACAGTAACTGCTTGAGATAAAACATGCGTCATGATTTATTAATGATGAATTAACACGAGATCAGTATATAACTAACACTTAATTCGTGGTTAATTAATACATAATTACTGTGTACTATATTATTTGTGCACCTGTCAAGTATAGTGTTACTATTTCTTTTTTAAAAGAGTAATGACTAATCTTTTTTAAAAACAAACATAATTTAAGACCTTGTGCTGGCCAAATTGCTTATTATAGGATTGCTATATATAATTTTGCAACAAGGTACTACACAAATAATTGCATTAAAACAAATAATTCATTACAAAAATACATGTATAAGTATCAGGGACAGTGTGAATTGTAATTTTTAATAATATTTTTTTCAGTCAGTCAAATGTATGATTTCAAATCCACTCATTAGGAGAGAAAATAAAGTAATTACATTCAATTCAGTTCACATTACCCAGAGAGAAATTCTAACATAATTTATCTAATGGAAAGGAAACAACTACTATTTTTTCCCACTTTATCTATAAATTTTTTGCAAGTAGTTCCAGGACTCTCAACTGTACATAGCCGGCTTGAACAACATAATTTGCTTTTCTTCACATTTTGTTTGTCAATTAGTATATATGCATACAGGCCTGAGTCACAGTGCTTCCCCTTTTTCTAAAACATGAAAATAAATAGTGCAAGTCACCTGCATTGATTCAAAGGAAACAAAATAAACAACAAAAAATAAAGCAAAAGTAAAAAAATGTTATTTTTGTTTTCTTTTTTCAGTTGATGAATAAAAACTACCTTTACGCCCATGTCCTTATAAAAGAACAGAGCTGTCTTATCGGGGTTTCAAATTTCGCAGGGAATATGACAGTTCTAAGCTAAAGATAATGAAGATTTTGCATCTTTAATCCAAATGTTCCATCAGTGTTGCGGTCCGTCAAAGAGTCTCTCCCAACTCTGTGCTTCCATTTGTCTGTCTCTTCAGCTGTGGCTTCTCTTTATATCATTGGCTCGAAAGGGAATGGGCTTTTCTTTTTGTTTGAGAAGGAGAGAAATTTAAAGAAATTATTAATATAACTGTGAATGTAATAAAAATGATCAACTTTGATTAATTAGTATTTTTTAATGCTTACACCAAGTTAAATGGTTTTTATATCACCTGGTAAAAATACACATCTGTCAATCAATATGCTTTTTATGATCTAAATATCTTGAGTCAGTCCCATTTAATTGTAGGTAGCATGCAGATTGTTATTGCGGTGGGGATAATTAGCATTGATTAAATAAATGTTGAGTGAATTCACAAACTTTATTCAAACCAAACACATTACCTGGAGATGTGATATTGTTATTCAGTACTGATATCCAGAATTAGTGTTAGCTGACTGTAAGAATGAAAAGAGAAGAAAAAACTGCCAAAATCGAAATTATCTGAATAAAATATTCTCCATTTTGCTTTTACAAAATTATAAAATAAACTTGGATAAATCTTTTCTGGAATTACCTTACAACAATGATTATGAGCTGAGAGTAATTTATTAATCATTCGTTAACAATGAACAAATAGCATTTTCTGATGTTCATAAGGGAGGAAACTGCGCAAATATACAGTACCAGCCAAAAGTCTGGACATACTTGCTTTTAACGCATTTGTCTCGATCTGTTATTCGCCTTAATGTAAAATGCCTTATGGCAATGAAGTAATACATATTAAACATCACTACGACCAAGAGAAGTTTTCAGTATCTCAGCATTTTCTCAGATATTGAACTCTTTAAAATAGCCCCCTTAGCTTCAATGATAGCATTGCAGACATTTTGCGTTCTTTAAACTATCTTGCAGATGCGGAAGCTTCTCCAACAGTCCTGAAGGAGTTTCCCCAAGATCTGAGCACAAGTTGGCTACCTTGCGCTTACTCTTCAACCCAACTCATCCCAAACCAGCTGAATAGGGTTTAGGTCGGGCGATTGTGGGGGCCTGGTTACCTGTCACAGCACTTCATCTCTTTCCTTGTTCACAAGACAATACTTTCTACATAAACTCATGGTGTGTTTTGGGTAGTTATCTTGACAGAGTAGATAATTTTCAGTTGGTATGTTCATACTTTTGACCAGTACTGTACATTTTTTTAAAACATTGCACATGTATTTCTGTGAGAATTATTATTTTTATAGATATTTTTTATAAATTTTAGGCCTTCAGTTGTCCGAGGGAATTCAAGGGTGTAACTTATTGGGTATGCACTGTGGCCTTACACATCCTGATTCGTGGATTTGATTCTTGCAAGTCAAACTGGTGTCTTTAAATAACGCTCTGTGTGTGTGCTTTGTGGCCGGGGGGCTCTACTCCTTGTGCTTCCCGTGATAAGCCTTATCCTTCACTGGACAAATAGTTACGGAGTTTATTCAGACAACAGCTTAAACAAGCCTAATAAAATGCATAGTGGGAATTCTCACTTTCTAACTTTTGAGTCCTGGAATCGCCCATTTGCCCCTGCTCTAGATGTTTACATCTCAAACACCTAAAAGAGTGATCCAGATCAAAACCCTGTGAGCAATATTTACAACATAATCATTATGGATTCCCAAAAGAAGACAAAGAATTTTGTCCGTATGTCACTTTGTAAGGAAAACTTACTGAATGTGTATTTTTTTTCTTATTCAATTGATAGCATTATTACGATGCACCTTTAGAAAATATAGTTTTCTTACATCTGCATCTACATTTATTTAGCTGATGCTTTTGTGCAAAGTAACGTTTGAGTGATGTGCGTATCTCTTGTGCAAATCCAATTGTAAACAGATCCTGGGCAAGCCCAAGGGGCACTTGGTGGGCACTGGCCCAGCATACTTGGCATGTTGTAAATGAGACACAGTGGGGGTAGCAGGCAGCATTTACCATTGAAGTGCCCCGCTGGCCGCGTGTCGCTCTGCCGGGTGACTCGCGGCCAGAATTTGCTCAGCGGCAGAAACTTAGCCAGGTTCGCAGGCGCTGAGACAGCCTCACCCGAGATCCCTTCGCCCTGTGGGGAGGGAAACGGGCTAATTATTGGTGGGGTGAGTTAATCAACACCTGCTATGACATGGAGATCCAAAAACAACCCCAATGAAATAGGGAAGTACTAGACCACGTCTGTTTATATATAGATCTTTGGTTAGAATGTATTTTTTTGAAACTGCAAAATGCTTCTTTGATAGAAATGTCCCACATTATATATGCTTCTACCTGACTTAAAATCAGGCATTGTTCAGTTACAACCTGGCAGGGATTTCTTTTGCGGACGGCTACATGGATGATGGAGAAAACCACGAGTGCGGTAATGTGCGAATCATAGCAGACGTGAAGCGAGGGGCGCCGGCGTACTGCAGGCATGCTGCTCAGCCAGTCGCAATGTTCGGCGGCGGCCAGCACCGCTGCGTGCAGCCTGCCGTATATCGCCTCTCCCTCCCGGGTCTGGAAGGTGAAGAGGCCCTCGCCTGTTTCGCACATCCTGAAAGAAGCAGAGGTAAGATGTGGACACTCCGCTAGCTAGGGAGGAGCATTATGGGAAAGCAAGAGATGCAGATGGTACTGTTAAACGCCACTGGTTTGCTAGACCGTTTGATATTTCCAATTGTAATGCGTACATATATATATATTGCACTTTATCAACATTATATTCTGTAGTGTTGTCAATTTGCACATCCTCATCCCCATATTGAATTACGTTTTTAAAGCTTTTTTTTTTTTCTTATATCGCTGCTGTTTCTCCTGTGCTGCGGCCCCCTTCCCCTGTAACTGTGCCGCAAGAATGGGAATCCGGACGTGAATTTAGCCAACCTGCCAGCCTCGATGGAAAACCACGTCTGTCCCTGGCCATAACGACGGAGGCCCGTCAAAGGCCAAGACACTATCTTGAGGTGGGGCTCAAAGACATCCCATAGGGAGATGTTCTCTGCGGTGATCTGAAGGACGCACTCCCCGTGGAAATCCAGGTTTCGACTAGGCATTAAAAATACGTGGAATTCCCCTATAAGAAACAAACTGTCATATGGACGCATTTGGAATTAGATACTGTTAAGTTTACTGGTTTCACTATGAGAGGCGTGCAATGAAAAAACTGCAAAATGTTTGTAGAAATGCATACATGCTTCCTCTTTTATTTCTATTTTAGCTTCAGTAATAGAAAGAAATATATGCTGCTGTACAGTATATATAGTTTTATATATACTGTATATACACACACACATGTTTCTCACAATAACACCTCCAAGCTAACAGGTATCAAAGGTATTTGTAGCTCCAGTGACCAAATAACTTACCACTTCCGCCTCTATATACTCCAGTGGCCAACAAGTCGGGCTCCACTAAGTTAAAGTCATTCATCTTACTCTCAAAGCACTCTGTGTACAGAGCTTTGCACCATTCATTGGCTTCCAGCTCTGTAAAACAGGCACTCAATTAAATTACAATTCGAAAAGTGTGTATAGTATCCCAAGTGTTAAGTGGTTGTTAGTTGTTAGTAGTGTATTTTCACATAGTGTTTGTACTGAAGTTTAAATCAAAGATCTTGAAGAGTTTGTTGAGGTCAGACAACTTCTAACCTATAATACTTATACTGCAATGAAAAATAAAATGGTCTGAAAATATTAAAGTTTTTTTTTTAACCATATTTTCGATTGTTTTTTGTCAAAGTACTATTTGCTTCCTGATATATGGTGCAGAATGTTTTATGACTAGATTAATTCATGAACAAATTTTAAATTTGCCTTTTAGACAAAATGAATTACCTTGCAAAATGTTTTTGCATGAATAAACAGTGACATAAAATGCTCCATCAAGTCACAACACGCCAAACAACCAAACATGACAAATGCGAAAGCTCCATTAAAAATAACGAGATCTAAATGTTTACTTAATTAGTATTTGCATCGTGTCTGAGAAAAGTGAGAAAATGCAGCTCATTGTGTTTACAAAATATATACGTAGTCCACTAAAAATAAAACTGTAAACTGAAATGCGTTTGCTGACCACTATTAATACAGTAAGACTTAATTTATATTTCAATATGTTTTAATCACATTGATGTGTATGTAGTGTTAAGAAATGTGTAACTATTATCTTTTACTTTGCTATTAACTATATTAATAACGGGCAGCGTAATATTAAGAAAGATCCACTTGGTCTTCAGCGGAAAACCCAGGAAACGTGTGCGTTGCTTAGCTATGTTACTGTGACCCACCTGACTCACAGGCAAACGTTTTTGATGAGTCGTCTTTGAACGTCACAATAACTGCATGCTTCTTTGTCCCCTTAGGGACCCTTTCAACATGCTTCACGTTATTCAGCTCTGTTACCTGAAATTTGTAAAACAAAACAATTAAATATCCACACATTAAGAATGGCAAATAATTTAACAAATGCATGCACATGCATTGACATTAAACTGAGCACTATCAATAACGTTATTAAATCCAAGCACGCTGATATGTTGTGTAAGGATTTCCGTCCTCTTATGTATTATAATAAACATTTTGCTCTTACATGTGGTTCACAATCAAAATGTGATAGTAGCTAATTTGGCCTTAAGTGTCACCTCTGCCCTGTCTCTGCAGTTTGAACACTCTCCCCGTGTTTTCTAGTGTATGGGTTTCCTTCCATACACTCAAGTTATGCTGTATTTCTGTATTGCCTGTGGTATATAAATGTGGGTTGCTGGTGTATATGTGCCCAGTGATGTGTGTACCCCTGCCTCGTTCCCAGTGATGTGTGTACCCCTGCCTTGTGCACAGTGATGTGCGTACCCCTGCCTCGTGCCCAGTGATGTGTGTACCCCTGCCTCGTGCCCAGTGATGTGTGTACCCCTGCCTCGTGCCCAGTGATGGGTGTACCCCTGCCTCATGCCGTGTGCTGCCTGGGATCGACTTTCCCCATGACCTTCACCAGAACAAACAGTTTCAAGTTTTCTTTTTCTCTGTAACCAAAATACCAGAACTCCCCCACCCTACATTTTGTCTCTTCTATCTAAATATATCAGTGAAATGCAAAGGTAGAAGCCAATGTGTCAGTCAGCCAACTGATCTTAACTAGAGCTATGATGCTACTTTTGTTTTTGCCCGTCACATGCTTCTCCGAATAGTGCATTGTGGAAATTTCACTGGCTAAAACTTCAGCAACAGCAAATGATTTGTCATGTTAGAATACAAACGGTAGCATTTTTAAGAATTTTTGATGAAAAAATCTCAATTTTTAATCAATATCAAACTGCTGTTTTTCTGTACTTTTCTTGAATATATTTCAAGACTTGACAAGACTTGAGACAAGTGCTGTGTGTGTTTTTTTTTTTTAAAAAAAACATTGAAATATTATTTGCTATAGGAGAAAAGTATTAAAAAGTAAACACTCTATGGTCTTAATAATATCCAGCATCTGCAGCTGAACACGATTCCTTAATTGGTGCCTTGATTGAGATTCTGTCAGTCAAGATACAGATGCAGCTTGCACAGAAAACCCTTACCTTTGTTGTTAAGGACTATAACTAGACAACGTGACTTGCCTTGTGATAACAGTGGAAGCGCGCTGCTCGTTCATCCAGGAACTTCTCCAGCCGTCTTGGCCCTTTGCTGGATGCTCTTTTTAACACCAGCCAGCATCTCTGATAGATCTTCAGAGATGAGAACAACAAATGAGTCATTTTTCATTTCAGATGAGTCTCACATATGCATTTCAATCCTGGACGATGTAACGGATTTCTCAATGAGGCCTCTATCAGAAAGGCATTCACTGACAAAACGTTGCTGTCACTTCAAGTCTACAACTTCTGAAAAACAATCAGCCTGTCGACGATAAAAATCCCGCACTCTTAACACTAAATCTAGTTTATATATTTACATTCCACACTGTGCTTTTGCAGTTGCTGACAGTCTTGCATATATAGTGGCAGAAGTTGTTGCTTAACATGTGGCTAAAGAGTTCGAGTTTCGCTAAGTTTATTTTAATCCCCTGTTGAATTACACAACCCAAATTAGGACCTCTATCTGTAAGTCGAAACCAACAACTGGCCCAGATTCCAGCCCCATAACGTACTTTTTCCAAAGAGCTTTTAACTCAAGAAAAGGTGATACTAGGAATGGATTCCCAGCATTTAAGTGTGTGATCACAGGTGTGCTTTTTTTTTTAGTTTTGACAGAATCCTGAAAGTAAATGTATCTTTTGCACATAAAAATCACTAGTGTTGTTTGTTTCCAGTGATTCTAAGAGTTCTACTAATAAGAAACTGTCTGTAATTTAGCTTGTCAAGCATGCATTAAAATGTAGATTTAATTGGATGATTCTATTATTGGTTTCTAAACGTTTTGCCTACTGTGTGATTCTATCAATATTGCACCTTTAGAGGTAAAACAAAGAGTATGTGTGAAACCTTATTTTTAGAGAAATCAGACCTTTCAAAGTACTAAAAGTATTCAGTTACCAAACGAGATTACCACACTGCTAAAAATACAAACATAATGCCTTACACTGTACTGGCATACTTGATGACAAGACCTGGAACTGATATACACATACATTTTAATTGCTAAAGTCCAATCCAATCTATTGCCAGTTGATTTTTGCTTGTAGTTAGAAGTTGTCTGGTTTGACAGTACTTGTTTTTTCATGTCACCGGTCTATCGCCAGATAGTGATTGTTTTACATATGCGTTTACTGCACTGGTTTAATATTGCCTGTACGGACAGCAAAGATCACACTGGATAGAGACCTCGACTTCTGGTTGCTGGTGTCCCAAGTCACAGAAAGGACACTGCAGTTGTACCCATTAATTTAGTGCCTTGAGGAAATTGAATTAAAAATTGCTCTCTAAATAAGTGTAACTGTAAGCTAGGTAAAGTCTTTGGTTAAACTTAAAGAAGCTAAACAAGATCTGTCTTGATCGCCAGCATTTAACCGCTACTGCACGCTGTTAAATTTGCTGTAATTCCATTATGGAAACTGTTAATACAATTTGGAAAATGTTTTTTTCATATTAAATTTTTTATCATTCTAGGATTAAAGGAACCTGTACTTTTCTGGTGTCTAATGACAGCAGCACATCAGCTAAATTTGCCTCCGCCTATACGACGTGTTACTGGGGAAATTACATCATGACAGAGGACACACCTGGATCACATAAACAGATGTTACTGCCTCTGATGACATAAAGCACCTTTAAGGACTCAGTATCACCATCTGTTTTTTCAGTCTGTGTGTGTACCCTGCCAGGTAACCTTAGGGTCCTGGGAAAATTCCAAATCTGGCTCTCACAATCTGGTCGGCCAATCATATTGCACTTGGCTGTGCTGTAGCTGTTTACTCCAGTGAATCTAACTAGACGCTAAAGCAGCTGCTTCAAAAACTGAAATGGCAAGAAGTGAACTTTGTATTTAAGATTTTTTTGATGGATAATATTGTATTTCTTCATCATAGGGATTTTTCTGAACTTTACAGGTTGGAATATATGTCAATAAAGTCTTTCAGTTATTTTAACATGACTGAACACATGGTTGAAATCATTTCCATTCGGAGCACTGACTTAGGCACAATTGTAATAAGATATAAAATTATAATACAAGCATTTAGAAAACTATTTGCATGTAGAACACTGGAAAATTTTAAAGTTCAATTCATTCACTGTTTTATCTGACTAGGATATATCAAAGTGGCAAATCCTAATTTCTTAATAATAATCTTCCTAATAAATCTTATTCCAGTCATATTCATGAGACCAGTCATATCAGCATATCACCTCAATGTAAAATCACTTCTCAGAATATGTGAACATAAAGAGAATATAAAGATAAGAACTTCATTTATTTTTTTATAAAAGGTAAATTCTTTTGTTATGAACATGCTCAGTGCAACAAGAGGAATGAAGATGAGACAGTAAAGGGCTTAAAAAGAACAGCAGTAATAGTGCAAAACAGAATAACAAAATATATCTAACAAAGTAACAAATAACTATAACAGATATAATAAAATAATAGATAATTAGTGCAAGTGGTTATGAAAAGTGACTGTTTGAGCCGTGAATAAAAATAAAATACAGCATTGTTTATTGAAGACCGCTATTGTAGTCATGTGTCCAGTCATAAACACTTTTCAGTTTAGTTATTACTTAGGAAACATCTGCAGAAACATCAAATAACAGCAGAAACGGGCAGGAGATAGAAGAAGAGCAGCCGGATGGGTAGGAAAAGAGACGTCACACACTCACCCGAAAGTGTCTGCTCTGAATCCTCACATATCCCTGTTTCACAATGTCATTAAAATTTGTAGCCATTGTTTGATGGCGTCTTATCCCAGGAAGATGTGTGGCCTCGATTGTGTCTCCACTCTTCTCCCAGTGGGCGCTAAGCACTCTGTTCCGGATGGCAAACTCACCAGATGCTGGATTACAATGGTCCCGGACATATGTAAAAGCCCGTAGTAAGAGGGATAGACCGAGAGGCGGTTAGTATGGGTGAGAGAGAGCCCAGGCGAGGCATCTGAATGTCTACCAGGACCAATCTGGCAGCTCACTCTACGGAATGTACCTACTTGCCAAGATTCTAAATGGACGCCAAGGGGGACTCGTCAACTACAGGCTATTTCAGCGTCTCTCAGAGATTAAATTTAACCTTCGGTGTCTGTGGAACTTCCCAAAGGTCGATATAACGTTGACCAAATCTACATGAATTTGTTCAGACTGAATTTCATTATTATATGTTGTTGTGCTTGATCACCTTTCACCATTAAAAATGTTCCTCTCTCACATCCCTTTTTTGATAATACAATAAGTACAGTATGATCCATCAGGAAAATTGTTTGGAGTAATTCTGAAAGACAGTTTTATGGAAGATATTTTTATATAATAAATAGTTCTTGGACGGCAATGGTATGTTGTGGTTTTTATTATTTTATTATATTTTCTTTTGGTAAATACAAGATTCTGCAGAAACCAGCAACGAACTAGATAAACAGAAATAAGTAAAATTCCTGAGCCAAAACTCAGGATGAAGCTAGCAAATATGTGAAAATACAACTGTGGCATGATCATCAACATTATTATATTCTAAGAAGTAAAATAAGAGAGCAAAATATAAAAAGCATGCAAACACACAGAGTGTGGCACTGAATGTAAAACACACCATCAGAAACAGTTACACAGACGTGAACATTCTGAAAGATACATCACGCAGAAACAAGACATGACAAATAATCACTATCACAGATGAAAATGTTCAATAATCTTTAAAATGATATTTAGGTTCACATTTCAAACACAAGTTAGAGTTAGGGTGTCTCTTCAGACATTTGTCTAAAGTTCAAATAATACATTTGAATTTTGATCTGGACTGGATTAAAAATGAACAAATAAAGCAGTTTAAAAGCAGATTACCCTTCTTTCAGACCTGCCATGGCTGCATGTGTGTGGAGTTTGCATGATCTCCCCATGTCATCGTGGGGTTTCCTCTTGGTGCTCCAGTTTCCCCCCACAGTCCAAAGACATGCTGTGGATAAGTGGAGTTACCAAATTGCCCATAGGTGTGTCTGTATGAGTGATTTGTGTGTGAGTGAATGGTGTGTGAGTGAATGGTGTGTGACTGACTGTGTGTGAATGATTGGTGTGTGAGTGAATGGTGTGTGAGTGATTGGTGTGTGAGTGACTGTGTGTGAGTGATTGGTGTGTGAGTGACTGTGTGTGAGTGAATGGTGTGTGAGTGAATGGTGTGTGACTGACTGTGTGTGAATGATTGGTGTGTGAGTGACTGTGTGTGAGGGAATGGTGTGTGAGTGACTGTGTGTGAGGGAATGGTGTGTGAGTGATTGGTGTGTGAGTGACTGTGTGTGAGTGATTGGTGTGTGAGTGAATGATGTGTGAGTGATTGGTGTGTGAGTGACTGTGTGTGAGTGATTGGTGTGTGAGTGAATGGTGTGTGAGTGTGACCTGTGACGGGCTGGAGCCCCATCCTGGGTTATTTCCTACATTTTGTCCATAGCCTCCAGGATAGGCTCCAGACCCCCCACAACCATAAACAGGACAAGCGGGCATAGAAAATGGAAGGATGGATAGGTGGGTTACTCTTCTAACACTACTGGGTTAATCTGCTAACATCTATGCTTAATTCTATAGGCAAGATAACGCACCATCTTCTGAGGGGTTGCCACACTGTCTGACACTGGGTTGGCTCGGTCGTGCCCCTCGGTCTTGCTCATGGGTGGCATGGTGGTACAGTAGACATGGTTGCCACCACTCTTTTGAAGACTAGAATTCTACAGTAATGTCCTTTACTGCTCTACAGTCCAAAAACAAGCTGAGGTGAACTGGAGCTGTGAAACTGTCCATGTGTGTTAGTGCTGTGTAATTGTCCCATGTTCCCCGCCCTGGGTTATTTCCTGCCCTGTGATAGGTTGGTTCCCCGCCATGGGTTATTTCCTGCCCTGTGATAGGCTACTGCCCCACCCTGGGTTATTGCCTACCCTGTGATAGGTTGGTTCCCCGCCATGGGTTATTTCCTGCCCTGTGATAGGCTACTGCCCCACCCTGGATTATTTCCTGCCCTGTGATAGGCTGGTTCCCCGCCCTGGTTATTCCCTGCCTAGCATCCATAGCATGTGGGACAGGCTCCACAACCCTACACCAGACAAGTATGGTATGGATGCCAGGGTCCTTTGTTCTGCTATTTTCCTATTGGGGTATTAAAAGAAATAATAACGTGTTACGACTTCAAAATGTTTCTAACATTTATTATTTATTGTATTTTTATTTCATAATTTCATATTAAAATGTCACCTATTATAGGCCTATTATTTATCGTGACAGTGCAGCAACAGCAATGCTCTCCGGGGCACTGCGTGGGCTGGGTCTGGCCCTGGCTGTTGGTGAATTCGTTTATTTTTAATTTTATTTGCCTTTATTTAACCAGGCACGACAGATTAAGAACAAGTTTCTTATTTACAGCTGTGGCCCGGCGAAAGGCAGAGCTTTGACATAAGTCGTGGTGACAGCTGGAGGCAGCGTAGACGTGGAAGGAGCACATGAGTCATGAAAGAGTTATAATAAAGTTATTAAAAATGATAATAAAGGTCCAATCTGTCAATTAAGGGGAAAAATGAAGCATACATGTATGTTTCAGCTCTGTTTGTTTAGCTATATAATAATCAATACTCAGGGTCATAATCAGATAACGCAACATTAGTTACATGGTTCACACTGAAGGTCATCAACTCCACTTTTATCACTGAAAATATCTCGCAACATTGCTCTCGGGGTGTTGATATCACAAAATCACATTTAGAAAGCATACTCATCAATAGTTAATAATAATTACAACAGTCTGGTGCAGGCCTCTGCCAATACCAGGCCTTGCGGCAACAATTTACACATAAGCCAAAGCCACGTGTAGTCGTGTGGCCATGGGGTATAAATAATGGCAGGCATCCTACAAAACAGCTGGACCCTGAAAATATCATGCTGACAGACGGCTATCCATCTTAAAACCCTCAGACACCGTATTAACCCCATTGCATAGTAACAATGCCATGGCAAATATATATATATGCTAGAACATCAAATGTGATGGAAAAAACTTTGCTTAATACATAAGCATGTGCATAAACATGATCAAATTAAGACTTATACCTGTAGATCTGGTTAATATGCTCTGAATGTATGTTACTGCATGTGAGAGCATCACTAGACATTCATAGAGAATAGAATTTTAAAAAATCTACAATATATTATGCTTTCTGCAATAAAAGGAGAAGCAAACCTATTTTCAAAACAATGGACTGGGACTGCAATATATGACAATGTCATAGACTCCCAGATTTCACATTTCACTTTAACAATAATGTCGGTTTTTGCTTTGAAGAATTTGTAAACAGGGATGGTAACTAATTCAGTGTTATTAATATGCCAATTACCTAATAAAATATGTCTCTCTGAAGCGTTGCAGCACAACATGAAGAAAATCTAAGAGTCGTACTTTAACAAAGCTAGATTAATCCCAGCGTGACTGAATGACCTTTACTGCAGTCTGCTAGATGTATTTATATATTACAGTCAAGTGACTAGCGCCACCTAGTTGTTGAATGGCATTTTGACTCTTTGAGTGCTATAACAACATAAGGAACTACTCTCTCATTTGTCAGTAGGATATACTGTGTTTTACAAATAAACAATGACTATAACGTCACTCAAAAGTAACTGCCTTTACTGTACATTCTATATTGAGTTTGGGAGCTGTTCAGCAGTTAGAGTAAGGAAGGGTTCACCCTGGACGGAGCGACAGTCTATCGCATTTTTACAACCTATATTTACAAGTGACAAAATACTGGTCTCAGCCCTATTCATATTTATTCTGAGGCGTGCAAAGTTTGTGTGAAGTAAATGGTATAATGTTGCAGACTACTGGTCAACCTGCCAAATATCACACACGTTTGGTATTTACTGTCTCCTAAATCAAAGAAGAAATGCATTTCAATATAATCCAATATTAGCTGTTTATATACATCACAGATCATGTAGCTGTAGCTGGGTGGGTAACACTGCAGGCTCACATCTATGGCCTCCTGGCTTGGTATAAGCGGAGCTGTCATGTTCTTGTGGGTTTTCTATAGCAGTCGAAAAACGTGTGTCACGGCGTCCCCCTGTGTGGGAGTGTGCGTCCTGTAGTGAAGCGGCAGCCCCCCCGGGTGTCCCCCTGCTCCGTGTCCTCTGCTTTCTGCATAGCAGAGATTCCTGGTCGATTGAATAAGTGGTGATGGGAATTGAATGCATGCCTGCTTGGATGGATTGATGGATAGATGGATGGAAATCTTCAGCTTCACTTTTGCTAACATGTCTATATGACAATGATGGATTGTCGAGACGAAACACAATATTAAACCACAACACACTCCAGAAAAAATGAGAGAGATGATGGTGATGAATGTGAGGTTCAATCAAAGACACATACACATTAAATGATAATCAAATATTTATAGATATTAGGACAATCCACTCAGCAATCATTATAAAACAACTTAAAACACAGCAACATTTTTCATGTACAGGGACAATGCCCAATATGCAAACAACTGCCCATTTTACACCCACCTGGATTCACATTTTGTCATGAAACAGTTTCTATATACTGGCTAGTTTTAAAAATGTCCTCCTAATTACTGTAGTATGGGTTTCCTGTCTTCTGAGCACCAAAGCACTCAGTTTTATTCATTCCTGGATGCCAGGGGAGTTTCTAGCAATTGAAAAGATCAGGGGCTAAGTCAAGTTTACCTGGGGCTTGTATCTTTTGGCATTGGGGCTGAAATACTTGGGGCTATAGACACCGATGTTGGATGCATTACCATAACTGAATTTCTATACCATTCTGACTCATTAATGAGGTTGCTAGGCAGTTAAAGAAGGCTTGAAAAGTGAAACATTTTTAAACGTTAATGATGGAGCGATACACAGGCAGCTCTCGACTTACAAAGCCAAGTAAAGTAAAACCAGATCTACGCATAAAATATCCGACAAACATAACATTTACGGAAGTGCTAATTCAAAAAAGGCGACACACAGTCACTGGTTACTTTATTAGCTACATCTGATCAACGGCTCAAATCTAATCAGCCAATCATATGTCAGCTACACAATGTATAAAATCATGCAGCTACAGGTCAGGAACTTCAGTTAATGTTCACATCAAACACCAGAATGGGGAAGAAAGGTGATTTAAGTCACCTTGAACGTGGGATGACTGCTGGTGCCAGATAGGCTGGTATGAGTATTTCAGATACTGCTGATCTATTGGGACTGTCACACAAAGTCATCTCTAGGGTTTACAGGGAATGGACCGAAAAAAAAAAAATAACCAGTGAGCGGTGGTTCTCTGGGGTCAAAAATGTTGTGTTGATGGCAGAAGTCAGAGAAGAATGGCCAGACTGGTTTAAGCTGATAGAAAGACAACAGTAACTCAGATACCCACTCATTACAACCAAGGTATGCAGAGGAGCATCTCTGAATGCACAACACGTCGAACCTCGAAGCAGATGGGCTGCAGAAAGAGAGGACCACACTGGATGCCATTTGGACAGAAGAGGGCTAGAAGAACTTTGCCTGGTCAGATGAGTCTCATTTTAATGAGAATGCCACAGCCTACCTGAATATTGTGGCTGACCATGTTCATCTCTTCAGGATCACAGTATACTCAGCTTCTGTTGGCTACTTCCAGCAGGATAACATGCCAGGTCACAAAGCTCATATCATCCCAGACTGGTTTCATGAACATGACAATGAGTTCACTGTACTCAAATGGCCTCCACAGTAATCAGATCTCAATTCAAGAGATCCCCTATGGGATGTGATAGAATAGGAAACTGACATCATCAAGGTGCAACCGATAAATCTGCAGTAACTGTGTGATGTTACCCTGTCAATATGGACCAAAATCACTGGGAAATGTTTCAAGCACTTATGCTTGACACAGCTAATGAACTAAAGAACAGTTCTGGAGGCAAAAAGTGGTTCAACCCAGTACTAGCAAGGAGTAGCTAATGAAATAGCCAGTGAGTATATACACCTGTAAGCAGAGTATATACTGAGGTGACATGTACCCCCTCGGTTTTTTTGTAAGTTTTGATTTTTATTTTTTGTATTGAAATTGTATGACGTTATTGTCTTGCAAACGCAGCACAGTGAATTTCCTAAATGTGTGTCCAGATTAAATATCTCGTGTTCCGTCTCGCTCCCTCTCCACTTCTAATATGCGCTGCTAGCATTTACTGGTGTAATTTGAGTTGCGTCCACTTTGAAAGCGAGTGACCGCTGCTGTGTGACCCAGCTCTTCGTATTTACGAAGTTATGTTTGAAATAACATTCAAATAAAGTCGATCATCTCCTAAAAGTTGTACTATCGGGCTGCCCTCTAGAAGTTGAGATGCAGTAAATATCAGGAACATACGTCGATGCGTGACCTCAGCCTAACAATGCTGAGAGGAGCCGATAACTGTATGAAGGTTAGACTGCTGCGAAAATTCGTTTGTTAACTGTCAAGCTATTGAAACAACATATATGTAAATCTATAGTTTGGAAGCAAGTAAAACACTGAGAAATAGACATTACTTTAAGCATCATATGTAGTGGAGGCTAAACGCACATAGCCTGAACGAGCACCTTTTTAAAAGGCATAAAAGGTATTCACACTGGTGACATGAGTGATAACAGATTGCTGTGTGTACTGTTCTTAACAACATTAGGAAAGCACTTAAATGCCTTACATGCTGGTTTTTATTTAAGCTATTCTATGCTGGTTTAATTGATTTTTGGCCCTTTACAAGCGTTGGTGTGCCAGATAGATTTTGTGATGCTGATCACAGAAATAACTTAATAAAATAAAAATCACGTCACATAAGGTTTTTGAGAAGCAACCAGTTTCGTTATAATTATTGTAAAGTGTTTAAAACACAGTATTTAGCACAAGACTAGTCAACAAAGATTTTTTTCATGCATCAACTGATCGGTGCCGTTTATGTGCCTTTTAATGCTGATTGAGGAAATGCGCTCAGAATTTTGCTCTCAGCCATAGTTTTTCAATAGTGTGATTTTTAGACTGTAAATGGTATATAATTCCTTATTAAGAAAGTATGAGCGTATTTAAGTGTAATTTAGGGGGGAAAAAAATCATTTCTATTTATGAACATTTTAAAAACTTTACATTCAGTCCAATCTGTACTGTAAGTTTGTTTTGCCAGAGATTACAGGCTATGACATGTTTAGACATGTTGAGACAGGGACCTTCTCTCTCTATGATATGCATATAGCAAGTTCAATTGTGTGTCACTCAAAATCTTTGTGATAGGTAAATCCTCAGTAGATATTTGAATTCAGAACAATCAATACCTCCACCTGCTCTGATCAAACCAAAAGAAAGTAAAAAGTTGTTGACCAGTGCTACAACCCCTCAAAAAACGACGCCGGACACCCCTGCCTGTACATCAGCACTTTATCTTTTTGTTTATTTTGATATGTGTTCTTTAGCATGTTAGTATATTTTGGCTTACATTTTTTTGTTATAAGGTTTCTCAAATGTGATGGGAAGATAAATCTGACATAAAATTTAACTTGTTTCTTATGTCTGCTGAGAACTGCCCGAATAACATTTTAGAATTCAATGTAAAGTGCATCCACAGTGTCCAGTAGGTGGCGCTGAAGTAATATATAATTTATTGTTCACCTCATCTGTTCCTGTTTCTGCAACACAATGTTTTCCTACTTTATAATAATAAAGTTTAGCTAAGAGTAATTGCGGGCGACTCAATGTTATAGTATTGGTTAAATTGGGCCTATGTGTTTTTTGGGTAATAGCAGTTTCTTAGATAAGATAGTTTTATGGTTACATACATATTTAGCTCCTCTTTATAAAATAACTCTTCAGCAGAAACAAAAGTATCAGTATTGTTTTCTAATAAATTTTCTTGTCTATTTTTGTATTCAGAGGCGTAAATGTGGTACTTAAGTGTGAAATTTTAATGTGCAGACCACAAATGTGCTGTTTACGTTTGTGATTTGATTTCCTTATTAATTCACAGTGTATAAATGTGTAATGAACTCCGTCTTATATGGTACACAACGGTAATATGCAGGCCATTACTGCAAATGTTAAATGTTAATTATCTACGCACGAACTTATATAGAAAATTATGCACAAATACTGCTCTGTAAGGACTTTACTTGGGCTAATCTGAAGCACTTAAGTTTTTTTCTTAATAGTGAAATGAATTCAGAAGTGTCACATTTTGTTTTTAACAAAATTGTAGCTGTGTTTTAGGTGAATGACATGGGCTAAGGGCCAAAGTAAAGAAAGTTGAGAAATCCCAGAGGTTTATTCGGAGGTTAAGGTTACCGATGCCTACACTTACGTAAACCTCCACTTTGTATCTGTTATGGCCCTCATTAATAACGGCGATTTAAACATTAGCGTTTATTTAAGAGGATTATGGAAAAATATTAAGTGAAAAATTTGAACCATTTGGTAATTTTTTTCCTAATCTAAAAGTCCAACTTTCCATTGTTTTTTAAAGCTTGGGATGTCATTGTAAATTCTGTAAATGTAAAGGATATGTATATAAAAATTACATGTAATTAATGACTAAATAATTTGTACGGTAAAAAATCTACCAATAAAGATGCCTCTATTGCGATTCTTGTGTACATTAAAGCTATCTTTGCAGAAAAATATTAAACGTATTGTTTACAGCTGGCTGAATAAATTATGATTTATTACTATTAAATAATGATTAATTACTACTTGTAATTGCTTGCTTTTAAAAACTGTAGGCCTATTCAATATACTCACCCTTTGTTGTATTTTTCAGAAGTACATTTAAATTCTCAGGTGAATGGTCTGCTTGCAGATTATGAAAAGCCAAACTGACACGATTAAATACACATAACATCAATTTTACATGCTGCAGCCGCACACATTTATGTGGAAAAAATATATTACATATTACATGTTAGCAAATAAAATACAACTGGAATCTGTGCCATGGAAAAGCTCCTATCCACTTATTATGCTTAAGCCAACTCAATGTTGTGAACTACTGTCCACTTTCATCCTCATTTTGCAACATGTTTGCAGGAAATCTTTGGCTCGGTGTCTCAGACGGCAATGACTAAATACAAATATTTAAACTGTAATCTCATCTGAAAGACTGTCTGCAATCCGTTTTTAATGTGTGGTATTTGTTTTGAAGATTACCCTGATCAGTAAATTAAATTTATACTGCACCATTGCCATGGGACAGAATATCAGTGGTTTACCATAAAACTTTTAATAAATAATAATAAATAATTAAATATTATAAAGTTCTTTTGTGTGAACAATTTTCCCCAAAAAGTCTAAGCTTATATCATATTATTTCTAATATGTAATTCCTGTGCTTTCATTTAATTTTATTTTGTATGCACACAATTAAAGCAAACACTTTTTTCTCAACAGGCAAAATCTTATGTCATTGAAACAAATGTGTCCCTGTAAGTTGTGAGTCATTTTAGTAATGTTGCATTATTTCATATTTTTTTTATGTTTTTTTATTTTATTATATTATATT
>JAODKE010000138.1:10580913-10590934 GCA_026779605.1 Mormyrus hasselquistii | reverse complement strand
TTCTCCCCAAGCGAGCTTGATGGGCCGAATGGCCTCCTCTCGTTTGTATATTTCTTATGTTCTTATGTTCTTATGAATGAGCTCCATAATAATACACAATCACCTCTCAGGATAAATGAGTTTCAATAGTAAAGCTAAGAACTTCACCTTTCATTTGGCATTAGTTCATGTATTTTAATGTTTAACAGATTATGTTTATCAGATGTAATCCACAGTAATAAAATGTATATGACTGTATTGACAGAGTCATCATTTTGTCTTTTTTCACTTCTGAATCAGGTCAAACATACTCGGTTATTCATACACTACTGTGGATTGTCTCGATTGTCTTCTTTTGGAAGAATCCATGATAACAAGAGAATGGCTTTCAAACAAGTAAAAGCACATTTATTTCAATGCTTTATTAAAGAATGTATACATCTTTTTGAACACATAGATAATCATTTAAATATAACAAAACAAATATAGCTCAGCACAACATTATATACATATTAATAACTGATTATCAAAATTCCAGTCAAAATAAGCATGCAGACATAAGTAGATAATAAAGTGCATCTTGATTCGGGAATCTGTTACTTTAGTTAGCTTGGTCTTTCAGTCCATGATATAGCTTTGGGGTGATCTGTTGCACTCTGAGGTATTTTTCATGTTTAGAAAGAGGCGTGATGAGCAGGTTTTCTGGTCACAATGAGTATAAACTCCATCTCTTTTTAAGCACAGAGAAGACAATGGAGACGCCAAACTGCCACCTGTTACGGAATCAGTTCAAAGGGGATCATCAGCAAACATTCGGCAAATAAATCACTCTGGGGGCAATGTGTGGTTCAGCAGGTTAAGGACACTGCACACGAAATAGGAAGGTGGCTGGTTTGAATCCCATGCGCAATAGAGAGATATGAGCGTTGAGCCTTTGAGTAATATACAGTATCCTCTGTTGCTCCAGGTACACACTCATTTGTATGTTTATTTGGATGGAAGTATATTCTAAATGAATGTGTTATGTCTGCTCGAGCAGAAAAGACTGATGCGTAACGGAATAGGGCTGTTTCTGCTTCAGTGGGCGGAAACAGCTGGTAAACTCTGTTTGGCAGCTATAGTTCAGTGAGGACGAATTTTATCTGACAGGATGAAAGGCTGAAGTAAGAGAAGATGAATGACCTTTATCAGGCTTTACTCCCATTGATTTCCCACCTATTTTTTTTGCCCTGACAATTTGGTCTATTGCCATAGAAAGAAATATGTTGCTACCATGCAAAGATTTCACCAAAGCTTCTCTTACCTCATCTCCTGATAAAGGCCACTGGCAGTTCGCGGCTGGGGACAAGGGTTCCTGAGTGTATTGCCTCTACTGGGTCATTATCTGTTGCTAGGATTTCATATTCTCTTATCACCTGACATCCAGGGAAAACAACATGATATTATAATTTAACTGAGACAATTTACAAATTAGCAACAAAAACAAAAAAAAAAATCAACAACCATCAGTTGAAATAAATTAACATATATTATAAATCCACTCAAAACTGTCCATTTTTGTATTGCCAGATACTGTGTTTAAAGGGATTTCTGATACATACAGTGCAAACAGACAACTTGCAATTTGTACACTTTCTGCTAACATTTCTGTTCCAATTTGCATTGGATGTCTACATATGTCAAAAGATTTATGTGTTCTGGAAGATATGTGCCTAATTCAGTCTCACTTCAATAAGTGTGGCGTCCATTAATCAATACACTTAACATTTTACAAACAAGCAGTATTATTGGAATGCTGTTTGTGAAATGTTACACAACACCAGAAGAACATGTCCTGAATGTGCTCAATTGTAGGTGTTGGAGGTTTATTTGATGTATTTTCCTACTATGCTAAAGAGCATTTTGTAATGTTATGAACTATGACTGTTTTATTGCCAACTGCTGGCAGTGTATAGCTCTGCGGGTTAGGATTGTGTGTCTGTACTCAGAAGGGTGGAGGTTCAGATCACATGGTTGGAAGTGATGTCACCATTGACCCACTGAGCAAAGCCCTTAACCCCAAGTGCTCCAGGGACAATGTCTGACCCTGTTCTCTCATTCTCATGTGTATATCTTACTCTGGAGAAAACCATATAAATAAAATGTAATTAAGCAATACAGCGATGTGAATACTGAGCTTCAGAGCTGCATGAGAAGAAGGTGTTAGAATTGCCAGACAGTTTCTCCTGGGACCCTGGAGCAGTTTTGAGCTTAAGCGCCTCACTTTAGGGCCAGCAGTTATATGATTACAGGATTAAAACCAACACCCTTCTGGATAGAGGCAAAATCACACACCATCTCAGAACAGGCACATCTGTGATTTAGCCCTTGAAGCTGTCACACCTTAAACGTGTTTCCGAGTTTCCTATCCCTAGACCAAGAGGCTGGATCTTACCCAGGCCAAGGCCAGCTGCAGCTGCAGCTCTGCCAGACGACGGCCGATGCACATCCTCTTGCCGATACCGAAGGGCACGTGAGTGAAGGGATTGATGGTGTTCTTCTCCTGGAGCCATCGCTCGGGCTTAAACTGCGTCCCCTCATCAAAGTACTCTTCATTAGAACCCAGGGCGTGGCTGTTTATCATCAGGACTGTCTAATTTAACGTTATAAAAAAGATATGTCAATATCTTTCAACAGCAATAGCAGAACTCAAAACACTAATAGAAACCAACTTCTGGTCAGAGTGTGTATGGAAACATTTAACATTATATGTCGAGCTATATGACAGATGTATATTAGGCCTTTTTAAGAAATAAACATACTTACTCCTTTTGGCAGTACATAATGTCCAAGCACAGTCTCTTTATCCAAAGTCCGACTAGTAAATGGCACAGAGGGCGAAAGTCTATAAATAAAGCAGGTATTAAAAGTAAACTCTGGAGAAATGAATGAATTTGTGAATGTCATATATCTCCAAATGTGCTGGAGTGCTGGCAGAGTGGGTCACACTGTCGCCTCACACTTCCAGGGTTGACGGTTGCCCTCTGGGTGTGATTGTGTGCCCTGTGATGGGGTGGAATCCTGTGCAGGATGCAGTCCTGCCTTGTGCCCTGTGCTCAGTGTGATCCTGGACCGGACAAGCTGAAGTACAGAACTTCCAGTTCATGTCTGTTTCTCTGTTGGTTATTTAACTAAAACTGTTTTTGCTATTTTTACTGTAAGCAAACAGAAGGATTGTCAGTCCTCATTGACAAACTGTGGTCTTATCTATTCATAGTTTTCCCTTCATTGACTGATTAAAGAATTCTCTACTATGTACATAATAAAATTGAAGGTTGAAAATGTATAAAGTAGGTACTATTTTTTTGAAAAAAGTGAGCATCTCAGGCCAACATTGTTTGCATGTCTACAGACCACATCCAAATACTATGTTCCAATGTAAACAGTGATCCTGCAGCCATTTATGGGTCATGGTACACAGGGGCACTTGCACTCACTATGGGTCAGAAACTCCAGTGATCCCCTCTTTGAAGTGTGGGAGGAAACAGTGCAACACAGGGAGAACATGAAAACTCCAAACACTCAGAAAAGTGGTGGGATTTGAACCCACAACCTTTGAGGTCTAAGGCAACATAATTCACTCAGTTAAATATAGTAAATTTTGACCCTAAAGAAATGACACTTGTGTCGCTGCTGTGCTGGCTTTACAGTCAGTCCACAGCTTCAGGCTGATTGATCGCTCCAAATCACCCAGAGGGGATTCAATGCCCCAGTGACCCAATGAATAAGTCTCTGGGCACCCGGGCCAGGGGTTGTGAGCATGACTCCTATCTGGGGAGGTGCTTTCCAGCTCAGTGGTTTAGAATGCTGTGCATGAAATTGGAAGGTCACTTATTCAAATCCCAGACTCAGCAGAGTGACTACCATAGTGGGCACTCGGGAGGAACCGGGTGTGGATGAAGCTCTGCTGATGATGCGTATGCGTGATGATGCGTATGCGTGATGATGCGTATGCGTGGGCAGTGCTTACCTCATAGATTCCTTCAGGCAGGCTTTGAGGAAGGGCATCTGCTTTATGTGCTGAGCATTGGGTGCCTCTCCTGCAGGCACTGTGGCTTTAACCTCCCGCAGCAGCTCCTCCTGGCATCGCGGATTGCGGGATAGGTTGAAAATGGCCCACAGGAAGCTGTTGGCAGTCTGCAGAATGACACAGGCAAGTTTACTATGCTAATACAGACAGCAGTCTCCGGACTGCTAGGAATAGCCTATTGCGAGCTTGGCTGTTAGGTATTTACATATTTATGCTGAATGACTGGCTACTTATGTAGCAACAGCTGCATTCCAGCTGTCTATGTGTCTGTTTTGCATTGGCTGACTTTCAAAAGATGAAAAACTTGCAGGGATAATTGTGGTGTCTGTTTCAAGCCCAATGATATGGCCCAAGCATGATGTTGAATTTGATTTGTCAGTGGGAGTCATGACTACAGTTTTAGGCCCAGTAACTCACGGTCTCAACTCCTCCAATCTGAAGCTCTGTGGTGGCCGCGTACAGCTCCTTCTTGGACAAGCGACTGTGGTGGTAGATCTCACACAGGAAGTCATCGCTCGATTCCTTCTGGTGGCGTTTCAGTTTTTTGTCTATGTAGACCTTTGCTGCCAGAAGAAAAGTATGGCGATCTTCAAATGATATTTTATACTTACCGACCAAAATCATGACAGAAGGAGTTACTCAGATATCACAACTGATTAATGTTTACATTTACATGTACTTAGCAGACAATGTTGTTCAAAATTTTTTGTTCAAAGTGACAAACTATAGAGGCAAAAAGCACATTATATTGGAGTGTCCCAGTCTTGAGAGGGGCTATGGTTTTGTTGTAAACATTGTGATTTCTTGTTCTTGGTGCTGCTGTGTTTGGCGGGGGGGTCCCATGTTTGGCAGAAAAAGGAATTGAATGATTGCTGATTAAGGGACTATAAGTTGGGCTGGGCACCACTGAAGGAGCCTATTTCAGGGAGGGTTTTGCGGGCTTTCACTCTGTCAGTTTACTGGTGAAACTGAAACGTTCAGCCTATATTAAACAGTCTGAAGAAAACGTCTGATTTAAGCTATTTAGCAATAAATATAAAGTAGCGAGCAATGTGGATTTCGAATTATTTCCAATACAGCTAAATTATTAATATTATTAACATTAATAAGATAATATTATACTAGCCAACTATTGAATCAATGAAGTTCGTGTCAGGTTACCTTATTTTTAAACGTCTCTATTCATAGACTTTTCCGCGAATGAACTCAAAAACCTCGAAACGTGTCAAGGAGCGACTCCAAAAAAAAAAAAAAAACTTTAAACTGCTTGTCCCATGAACTTGAATAACCTTTGAAAACGACTTGGTCTTCCTGCGAAGCGCGAAACCACAGCTTGTTTATAGGCGGGGGGGGGGAGGCGAGCGACATGTGCCTGCCGACCGTAGCCTGTGTAATCAGCACAATAAACCATCCCCCTCTCCACCCTCCGACTACTACAAATATTTGGCAGCTTTGTCAGACACGGGTCACTCAGTTTACTACTAATGCTGTCAGTGAGTAAAGCGGGAAGGCAATCGGTTCATGTGTCATCACCTGATTGAAAATGCTTTTCGGTGGGTCATACGTCATCGGGGGCGGGTGGCGTCGGGTACCTGTGCGGAATATGTGGTCCCAGGCTGCCGTGTGATCCTGCCATGTCTTCGTATTCAGGCTTTTGTGCAGCTCGACCGGAGTCACCATCATCGTTCCAAACGTATTCATCATCTTAACAAGAAAACAAGCCTTTTAAAAATGACCCGGGAGACTTTTGTGTTTTATATCATATTACAATAACGAGCTGTTATTGAATCCCACCCTTTTATCTTAAGAAAAAGTATCCAACCGAGACATTAAGTTTTTTTTTCTTTATTAAGAACGAAATAAAACTAGAACAAAATTAAAGGTAAAAAAAAATCAACCTTCCTGTTATGCTGAAATATAAAGAAAACGAGCTATGGTTCACACTGAAAAATAGGAGGATCAGGAAGATGAATACACACAATCACGGCCCGCGGCTTAGTGAACCCAATGAACTCTGTTTTTTTTTGTCTACATGTAAACATACTTGAATAACAGTGACCGTGTAAGGTGGGAGAGATTTAGGTTATCAAGATATTTGTTTTGCCGAATAGGTTTGTGTTTCAGGTGAATAAGTTCACTCTATGATGGGAGTAACTGCTGCCAAGAATTTGACTCATCAATTTACACTTACGGTTTTTATAGCAGTGATAAAGTTAATTGCTTCTTCATTTACGTTCTGGCCCAGAAGCCCAAATCGCTTGTCATACAACACCAGGCAAATAGCTGTAACAAAATATTGTCATTATTACACATTTTTAATATAAATATGATACGAATAATTATTATTCCCAACAGAATTATTGCAATACTTACTTTCAAATGACCATTTGTTCAGTTCAAAATATAAGTCATTAATGTGACCATCGACACTGACTTTCCCAATCCGATCAACAAAATCAGCCAGAACCTTTTTAAAAGAAACAAAATAATTAATAGTATGAAATACGTACCCAGAATTGAACAAAATCCGTGGGATTGTTATTTATGCTGTATTTTAAAGGTCTACTAATATAAAACAACAAAACAGGACACACTGTATTGTGACAATTGATTCCAAAATGCTGAGAGCTTCTATACAAAAGCCCCTAATTATTAACTAATTGCATGATAGTAATCATTATTATTCAATGTCTTAAGTTCACAATTACAGCCGCGTGAATATCATCGGTATAGTAACACATACTAACATACGAACATCCAAAATGAAATGTAAGGATATGCGTTTATAGTCATATACATATAATTAGCCTGTACGATAATAATGTCATACCTCATTGATTTTTCCGTCCAGTTTCATCACTTCTGTCGGTTTCATTAATTTCTGCTGGAATGCGCTTCTCACTCTCTGCCAATCCTCTCCTTCCCTTTAAAACGAAAATAGTAATTGTCAGAAAAGTTCGGTCTTTTATTTCCACATCTGCAACACTTTCAAGATTGGTAAAAAATATTAAAACGAAACGAAATATCACACTTACAAAATAAGGAGTCCGTACGCCTCGTTTCTGAAGTCTCTGTATGCTTTCCAGGGTTTTATTTCAAGGCGCTGTGGGTAGCTGCCTTCCTTTCTGTATAGTGCCTCCAGCAAACAAGGAGCGCCAATGTGAACTGATTCGAAAGACCCCAACTTCATCCTGAAGATTTTCCCGAACCTTTTATGGTACTCAATCTGTAAAGAGTGCACAACACTTAAACTGAATGCATTTCAATATGAGTACTTTGCGTGGGAAAGTGTAGTATACTCGTCGCTTTATGCATTTGAAATTAAATTCATAGAATTTAGATTAGGGATATAGATGTAACAGTATGTCATGGTACGAAAAAATCTATTATCATTATTTACCAATGTTTCGTGCTGTCGTTTCAGCCCTCCTTTTCTGAGAAGCTCGATTAAGCTGCCAAACAGCGGCCAGTTCGTCGGTCCTGGGATAGAGGCTAGACCTTGCCCATCAGCGGGCACCTGTACAGCATCCATTGACTTTAACGCGCAAACTGAAGACGTGGTCTTGCAGTGTTGCATTCCTATGAATTTCGTCTTCAAAAGCTCGAGAATCTGTGGAGCTTTTTTAATTTGCGTTCTCATCTTTTATTTTACCTAAATAGCAAATTGACACTATGAATTTAGGAATCGCCTACGTATTAGGACTATATCTCCTACTCTCCTTTCATAAATAAGTCATATCTTCCCACAATATATAGCCGTACCTTGTTTTTCCAAACGAAGCCCCTCAACCAATCAGAGACAAGTATTGCATGGTGTGGCCGACGAGCCCACCTTTCATTTTTTGGATCTATGTTATGAGTATCGCATGTCCCTAGATAGAGCGAGGAAATGCCCTTGCGACTGACTTTATAAATAAACACCAAGCCAAAGTGACGATCTTCATATGAACCTTCCCGGCTCTGTTTACTGAATTATCTGGAATTATCTCTGTGTAAATGTCACTATTACAATGCAAAAGGCCAGGCAAATATTTATATAATGCTTTTCATTAAAAAAGTACGACGTGACATAACTTCAGATGGATACACACACAGGTACACACACACACACAGTGCTTTTTTCATATTTGCTGTGAATAATATTATCTTCCAAGCTACTTTACAAAACCTGAAAGCATGTGAAATATATGTTCTTGTAATTTACAATTTTGAATATAAATATTTATTCTGTATTCTTTATTAAATAATAGAGCAAGTAATCCTTCGAGACTTAATTTTTAATTAATTATTTAGTTATTAATTATTAAGTCTTTAATAATTGTGTAATATATTCTGGATGTCATGTCCTGCCCTGCCTGACCCTCCTGTCTCCTCCCTGGTGCGGCTCTAACAAGCTGCCATGCCTGACCCAGAAAGGATTTCCTCATCCACACTCTAGGCTCCCAGTCCAGGAGAGCCACTAGTCACTGCCCCCGCACACAACCTTAGTAACATCCCCACCAAACCCGTAGAGCTTGTCTCGGTCCCAGCTGTGTCCTGCATCCTTGCAGCTGCAGTAATCTTGACTTCAGGCCTCAGGGGGGGTCTTCAGCCAGCACTCTGAGCTCTCAGCCCCAGGGGGACCCCCAGTTGCACCCAGCCCAGGAGAGGTAACTATCACACCTAGCACAGGTGAGGTAACTATCACACCTAGCACAGGTGAGCTCCTGCTGGCACCCGTTTTCTGCCCCTCTGGCTTCCACCAGCCCCGAGGCCGACTCTCCATTTGCCACAAGCCGGCCCTGAGGGAGCAGGCCCAGAGGACACCTTACTGGAGGACTTGGAGGGGGACCCTCTGGGTCTTGCACTAGGTTCCACTCCATGGGCTCCTGCCCCCATCCAGGACTCGGGCTGCTCCTGTCCTAAGTCACAGGTTGCAGCAGGGGTTCAATAGAGGGGCGGGCAGAGTCTCTGTCTCACGAAAAGGGAGATGAGGGCACACCACACCATCCAGGGTCGCCGCTCTCACTCTCCTGCCCTGCAGGCCCCTCGGGGCCCTCCTGACCCTGTTCCTGACCTCATCTCTGCTCTCACCCTACAGGTCCTTCGTTGCCCTCCTCTGTTTGCCTTGCTGTCCCCTCAGCGCCACCCAGCCCCACTGACCCCTTAGCGGCACCTGGTTTCCTTAACCCCCCAAAGCCCAAAAGGCTCCGCATCCCTGGGTCGGCATCACACAGTTGGGGGTCCCGAGGACCCCCTTGCCAAGCCCCGTTCATTCTGTCCCAGTTTTTGACTCAGTGCCCCTGTCCCACCTTTATATCTCCCTGGCTTGTGGTCCTTGTTGGTGTCTTTGTCCCTGCTCTGGTTGACCCTGCACTGTCTGTCCTGTTTTGCAGTGTTTTTTGTCCCTGTGGTCTCTGACTTTGCTTATGTCCACCCTGCGTCCTTAGTCATGTCATGAGCCTGGCCCTGAGTCCCTGGTCCTGCCTGACTGGCCTTGCATATCTGCCCTGATGTTTGGCTCCATCGTCCCTGTCCAATCCCACCCTGTCCTGTTTGTCAGGGGGCCCTGCCCCTCTGGTGTTTAGATATAATCTGTGTTGTCTGCCCCTGTATCACCTCCTATCTCTGTTGTTCCCGAGTTTTCATTGTGGTTCAGTTGTCCCTGACCCCTGATCTTGTCTCGTGTTTCTCCTGTTGGTCACTGGTCTGGTCCCTGTCTGTTTGGTGCCCCAGTTTTAGAGTTTGCCAAATCTCATCCGGTCTCCTTGCTCTGTCATGCCCTGTCCTGTCCAGTGTCCTGGGTCCGTCTGCCATCCCTATGTGTGGCCCCTTGGTGCCCTCCCCAGCACACGATGGGGGGGGGGGGGGGGGGGTTCCCCCCCCGCCCCGCGTTTTTTGGGTTATTTGCACTTTTTTTTCGCCCGGGCGCCCCCCCCCCCCCTCCCGGGTGGCCCAAGAACGGACGAGCACACGCCTGAACCCCCGTCACCT
>JAODKE010000138.1:10567072-10579809 GCA_026779605.1 Mormyrus hasselquistii | reverse complement strand
CAGAGGGCACACTCTCTCTCTCTCTCTCTCTCTCTCTCTCTCTCTCTCTCTCTCTCTCACACACACACACACACACACACACATACCTTATATAAAAGTCAATATATAGAAACAAAAGTTTACCATTTTCTACAGTTACATATTCTTTTCCTGAAAATATTTAGGTCAGCTTTGACACCAAAAACTGGATGAACAATCCAATTCAATTTATTTTTATATAGTGCCTTTCACAACAGAATCGCCCAAAGGCACTTGTAACATGGGTGTGTGGTACTACACTGGTACTACACTGGTACTACACTGGTCACTTGGGGCTTTACCCTCATTGGTCTGCCAATTGTACCCTATGCTGTAGGGTAATTGTATCTTTTAAGGTAAGGAAATGGACTCTGAGGAACTTCCCCAAAGTACAAACAATATTAATTTACCGCCAATAGTGCAAAAATAAACATAAGCCTCTGAGTGACTCTGCAAGGGCCATATTGTGATGGCTAGACGACTGAGTCAGAACATCTCCAACAAGGCAGGTCCAGGTATGCATGGTGGACACCTTCTAAATGGTGAACCGGTGTCATGGTCATGGGTGCCCAAAGCTCACTGATGTGCGTGAGGAATGAAGGCGATCCCGTCTGATCCAAACCCACAGGAGAACTACTGCAGCACAAAGTTAATGCTGGCTATGATAGAAAGGTGTCAGAACACATATCACAGTTTGCTGCATTTGGGGCTGCATAGCCGGAGCGTCCATACTGACCCCTGTCCACTGCTGACAGAGCCTACTAGAGGCATGTGAGCATCAGCGCTGGACCATGGTGTCAGACGGCTGTGCGGATCATTATATGTATGGATGCATATTCCAATTCAAAAACCACACCCCTGTGTTACGTTTTAAACAAGCAACATCACAGGATGGTAGATGCCATGAGAATAACCTTGACCCTTCAGCAATGGGGGGGGGGGGGGGGGGGGGGATCAGCACAATTTAGCAGGAAGTCATAACAAGTCACCTGTCAACTGTTCAAGCCATATTTTGCAATGTGATATTCAACTAGTCTTCAACTGGCTTCTTCATACACTGTCTTCCTAATAACAGGATTCTTTCCTATTGTTTCCCTAGTTGCTTGTAATGTATCACTCTAGCAAACCTATTAAACGAATAGCAGATGTCTCATTTATAATGTGCTACCACATTGTTTCTAATGCATTTTTTCTACATTCATTACTGATAATCAAATGAATAATTCCTGAAACAAAATTAATGTCTTTTTGAAAATATGACAGAGGTGAATAAAGCAGGAGCAGGCATTGGGTTTATTGGACTGAAAAGAACAACTGCAAAAAACAAGATCAGAGGCTAAACTTTGGCAACATGGGGATACAACATCAATGACAGGACTGGGGAACAGGGGACTGGGAACCACTGTTATACACGGCTAATAAGGGAGCAAATGAGAGGCAGCAGGAATGAGAAACACAAGGGCAAAGACAAGAGGCAATCAATCAACGTCATTGCTCGTTAGGGCCATGCTGGGAAGGAGACAGAAGTCTCAGATGGGCAAGGTATGACAGAAAATTACAGAGAAAAATGTTCATCTACACTCCATGAATGTGTTTACTATTAAAAGTACAATGATATGGTTAACATAATTGTAAGGAATCCACTTGCAGTGTCTCAGCAGTTTCAGCAAAATGGTGGTTTATTGAACGGTAAAAATAATATAATGTAATACAGTGCCGACATACACCGGGTATTGAAAGGCAGCTCAAATACAAATTAAGGGCAGTTCTTCACCCCCCTTTATACCCCAAAAGACCCTCCCCACCAAGGTCCCTCACCCCACATTTACCCTCAGAAATATCATCTTGTGACTTCCAAGAAAGCCCCCCACATCTTCCCTGTATTATATATTAGACCTGAGCTATTGTTAAATTGAGACCATTCTGTTTTTACTGTTTGTTTTTCATTGCTAGGATTAGTATATTTCATTGTTAGCATTAGCAGCATTACTGTACATTATTGGGGGGGTTCATCATAAAAATTATGATGATTTCAGGTACTAAACACAAGGTTTCCAAAACTACTATTAGATGCCACCTCAATGCCAACAAATGATCTGGAAGGCATGCCAGAAGAAAGCCTTTTCTTTCTTCACGACACAAACATAAATGCCAGGAGCTTACTACACACTACTGGAGCCTTGACTAGTCCTACAGTCAGATAATACCACAATATAGCTTTTTGGCAGCAAACAGATGAGGTGGGTTTGGTGAAAAACATGGTTATTCAGGAAAGATCTGGATTCCCATGTCTAAGTATGGTGATTGATCTGTAATGTTGTGAGGTGGTTCTGTTCTCTAATGGCCCTGGGAACCTTGTTAGGATAAATGGTACCATGGGGGTGAACTGGGGAAGGCAACTCTGACAGACTGGATCTGGGCTGATTCTGTACAGATGAATGGTCTTTGTATTCTCCGGTCTCATGAAGCATTATAAGAGAAGTCTCTGTTGGCAAAAGGAGGTTATACTGTATGATGTGCTACCTTCCAGGATGCCAATAATTGTGACACATGGCTTTGCTAAAAAAAAAAAAAAAAAAAAATATATATATATATATATGTGTGTGTGTGTGTGTGTGTGTGTGTATTGATAAGGCTTTAGTGGCCTCCCAGAATTGAAGCTAAAAAAGATAAATACCTTTATACTCGCTATAAAAATATGAAATATTATAAAATAAATACAGTTCCTTCCCTATTTTAATACAGTTCCCAACAAAGTACCACTGTGTGCATCTGTTAATATTATTATGTACTCAAAGAGTGGTGGCTTACTGTGTAAGAGGTAGCCTTGGATATGGAGTCACCAGTCAATGTGAGAAGCACTGAGCAGCTGGAGCCCATCAGCCCTGCTCCCACCTGTCCAAGGCATGCTTCTCTAAAATCCAGCTGCTGTTTGTACTCACATGATCAAGGGTCAGGGTTAGCAAGTTTCCTTAAAGGGCTATTGACAAAACCTTATTAACCCCAGGACTTTCAACCCCAAAGCAGCTACTGGGTGCAAACCGTCCAGGATGTTCTAGTTCATACTGTACCAATGAGAAACTTCTACAATTTAGGAGCAAGAATATCTCGACTAAAATCTTGTATCATAAGTATATGGCTCAAGCGTTATATAAATGTTGCTGTGTTAACTATAGGGATATACCTTTGTATCGGAACCAAAATGTCTTGTGAGCCGTTTTATTCATTATTTCACCATATTTCCATATTTAGATTTTATGTCAAAATAAATGGATGCTTTAACAGAGTTGCATAGCATATCGATCTAAATACATTAAAAGTACAAATGCCTTCACAAACATATAGATATGTACACAGTGACTAATGCCCTGGGGTTAATAGGTTCAGCAACGGCTTTCGGACAAACACGTCATTGCAGACGTATGTGTACATTACCCTCTGCCACTGCAATAATGGGAGAATCCCTCAATCGGCAAACGTCTTGGCGTGTTTGTGCCGCAGTTTGTGGTTAGCCAGCATCAGTTACTCACATTTTCTTCTAATATATGATATTATACAGTACTGTACAAAAGTCTTTAACTGTCAAAGAAGATATTTAAGACATTTAAAGGTATTTAACTTGGTAATTAATAAATATTTGCTCAGACAAAGACATAATGTAACATATAAGAATATACACAAATCAATGGAAACACTATAAAAATGCCTTCTGTTCTCCATGCAGTTATTGATATCTTGTTTGACGGCTAGAAGAACAAAGCTTTCCCTCAGGAGATAAGTTGAGCTAACACACTTTGACAGATATATAGACCAACATTTAAACATCTTCTTTGCTAGCCTAAGACCTTTGCACAGTACTGTATATACGTATACATTTAAACATATCATATATTCAAAGGAGTGATTGAAAGAATTAATAGAAAGACTGCTGCTCTGAGTATAGCAAAAGCAACGTGTAGTATTTTTTAATGTCCCCTTTACTATGACACAGGCTTGTCTCAGTGTGTTTGGAAACTGTTTGCAGACCTCAGTTCAGCCCTGAGCAGAATGAATATATGCAATGTTACATCAGAAAGGCATGCGCTACATGATTCAGAGCAGACCGCACTCTTAAAGCAGAAGCCTAGTTCAAGGAAATCGTAAATACAATGTGCTGTTAGACTGTGTGCTACTAATTATGTAGTCACTATGTGAGATGGAGCATGTGCAGATGTTGTCGACAACAAACGAGTGAGTATGAAATATTTATGGAGGGAAAAAAATCAGATATACAACTAAACCTACAAGTCTGAGTATTTTTATAGCATAAACAAATGCAATAAGCACATAGTTACAAATGTGTAGTTAAAGGTCAAAGCACCATTTTGTCATTGTTTTAAATTGTCATTACCCTGCCACAGTTTAATTAATTAATGAATTCATTCCAAAATAGTTCATTGTGTCTGAAATTAGGCATGGTTGTCAATTGCCATAGTAAGAATATAATTGCCAAATTGTGTGCAATAGCCTTAAGCGTCAAGCCGATTTATATATTATCGTTTTAAGGCTTAAAGTTTAATGTAGGTTTAATGTACAGTAGCCGTTCCAATCTGTCTAAATTAGGAAGGTTTTTGGTTCTTCAGTGAAAGATTGGCTATTGAATGTGTCATTACTTATTAAATATTGTGATGCCTGTGGCATTATATGCTAAAATGCAATCTTAGAATAATCTCTGATTAACTCCCCCAGTCATCCACCTGTACAGGTTGCCAGGTGCTCAGGACAAGAATAATTATACTAGGAAAGTAATTAATTATACTAATTGATTATAAATATTACAATTATTTATTATACCAAGTGGTGTTTTAGTAGAGACTGTCATTATAAATTCTGTAGCCTTCAGTGTTTCCCAATGACGTACATAGCAGGAACGTGGTGTTTCTTGTCACATGTAATAAATCTTCCTGCCATCTTTCTCCGCACATGGTGTTAGCACATGGAGCAGCGTGTACCTAACAGAAAGTGCATCCCTCAAAAGTTCATCCTTATTTATGGGTATTGTACGCATGGTGCTACTGTCATAACTTCCAGGGTGTGTCAGCACAGCCGGATCTGTCCAATGCGCTGCCAGCACCTCCATTGTCTTTGCAGAACATGCCAGAACTTAGGGAGGGGCAGTGTGAGAAGGACAGAGGAGAGGGGTGAGAGGGCACATGCTCACGGGGAAACTTGTCAATGACGTCATGGCAAAACAGACTCATAAAACAGCAGTCAGATATTGGCTCCATAATTTTTTGGAGAAATCTTTGTATTTACAGTCCAGGGTTAGTGTTTTGGTTCTTGAAAAGTTATAAGATTAGGTAGATTAAGTACAAAATAATAATAATCATCATAATAATAATAATAATTATTATTATTGTTGTTCTTGTTGCTGCTATTGTTATTGTTATTATTATTAAAATGATTAAAATGGCTGTAATATTTTGTCTTCCTTTTATATTTTTGATTATATGTAGTATGAGACAGTAAACAAACAGCTATGTTGGAGTTTACAGCCGCTGTACCGTGTAGATCCCCTTACATAACAGGGATTCAAGGTCTTGGTGAGGCAGGCTGAAATCTGACTCACATGTTCTCAGTCTGTTATAAACACATGTTTGAGCAGAAGCTCTTTAACAACTTTCAGTAAAATGCTGTGTCCTGGAAGCCCGACACACGCTGTAAATCTCAAAAAAGTCCTTCGGTACGTCGGCTGTTTTATGATGCTTTTTCAAATGTTGTGTTCATTGGCTGGTCCATGTTTCGTGGTCGTGCTGACCTGGCAAGTGTTCTATAATGCCAGTCTGCCAGTAGATCTGAAAGTTCTTATGCTATTTTACCATTGCTTCACTTATAACTTGACTGAAGCCCCTTATTCTTTTTTTAGGAAGCAAGGTTATTGGCTTTCTAAAGCAGAGTCCCTAAAGCAGAGTTCAGGAAGGTAGACATGTTCTCCGGAATGAACTCCAGCTACCTCTGCAAGGAGAGGAGCCCCAAGCAAAAAAACAAAAAAGGAAATCGTACTGTTTTTGACCTCCGTGCCCTGGGATGGAAATCAAACACCCAGATCCCTTGCAGCCCCACGGACATTTAATACCTCTGTGAGTGGCCTCAGGTTTCAATCGCTCTTTGGTAACATTAACCTTCCGATACGCCGGCAATCAGGTGCAGCTTGGGGGGATAGATGGGGGGGCTGACGAGAAGCGTTTTCCAACATTTGCACGTCGTCAGTGCTGCCACTAGGGGGAGCAGAAGAACGAAAATTCTCTGCGAAGCACGTGAAGCCAAGATGTTGGATTTGTGCAATAATAACAATATTAACCAATAGCCTGAGTTCATCAGGGGCTTATGAGCCCTTCCAAGGTTGCTGCCCCTTGATGGTCTGCTGTTGTGTCATGTGTCATCTATTAGCTATTTGGATGACTTTTAAAAATACGTGCATAAATGTGCTAGCTTTCTGGGTAATATTAACGTGACATCAAGAAACTAATGTTACATAAAAATGAAAAAAAGGCACCAAACGGATATTTCCTAGCTTTTTTGGGAGGAATTTTTTCTTGTTTGTTTAAAATTCTGACATTTATCACCATCTTGGTTACAAAATGATTATAAAGTCAATGTAGCAATGGGTAAATGGCTAAAGAAACAGCTGTCAGTGAATCAAGTGAAAATCAAGCAAATTGTTCTTTACAGATTACAAAGTCTCAAAAGTGAGTGGCAGAATGTTGCACATGAAAAGGTAGCTTACGACTTTACACTCCCTTGGAACACTATACTTCAAATGTTTGTTTTTAATAATATAGTATTTTGTTTTATTGAAATTAACAATAAGCCAATTAAACTCAGTACTATTTAAGGCAATAGCATTTGGATCCGTTTAAAAAAGGTTGGGTGAAACCTGACGAATAGTCTAATACTCCTGTGTAACTGAAGGCCTCACTTGGGTCAAGGAGCAGAGATAAGAGCTGTTGTCAGAAGATAGTCCAGTGCAATTAACAGCCCTAAAAGCTGGTGCTTCAGTGTGATCAACAGTTCTAATGCCTGAATGACGTGACCCAACTAGTTTGAACTTACTTAGATAGGCGGCTATCTGCCATTTTTTTATGATTCAGACAAGCCTTATTTCCGTGACTGATCTTATTATATTGACCTTTACGGGCCTGACAGCAGATCGCACGTTTAAGATTTGAGTAATGGCATAAAATGATCATCTTTCACAAAAGGTCTTAGATCAAGCTGAGAGGCTTGTGAAATTAACAATGGTCTGTGTACTTTTATTGATAAATCTCATCTATTTTTATTTAAGCATGAAATAATATACATCATTAACACAACCTAGCATGCTGTATTTTGGCATATTGATTCTGGACAACTTAATTAATCTCAGTGTCTTTAGAAACAGGTGAATTGCCCCTGATGCTGATCTCAGACAGTGAACATTAAGCCACTCACCCTAATAATCCCCCACAATGTTCCACTGACGTCTGCACTCACACACCAATGGCCTATGCAGTGGGGCCACTCATTCAGTGGCATCCTAGTCAATATGACATGTTGATGCCACGACTGATAACTCCCCTGCAATCAAGCTACCAAGGACGATTTCTTCCCTTTTTGTGTACAGAATTTCTTTCATCCTAATCGATTTCTCTGTGTAACACCTCCTGAAGGTCTCATGTCATGAACTATGGAATGCCTCTTTAGACTTTGTATCCACAAACCTTGTTATCCCGAACTGTTTTTTATCGAAAGCCATGAACTCTCTACATTTATTCCACAATAGTAATTTGAAGACAGATATATAAAACATGCTGTATGAAAAAAAAAGGAAAACAGGGCCGTCAATCATTTCAGAGGGGATTATTATTGTTATTTTTATCATTATTGTTATTAAACATTCACGTTATATTGATAAAAAGTGGTAATCATTTCTAATACGCAATACTGTAACAGTCCATGCTTCTGTCAGGAGATAAAGATTCCCACTGACAGGAGGCATGTTACACGTGTGCTGAGCAGGGTCGCTCAGTTCACAGAGAAAGGTCAGTTCAAGTGTTTATTATTGACAGCCTGAAATTAGCAGTTAGCACATTCCACTCCCACCAAGCATCTTAGCAAAGAACAGAATGATAAGGTTTATGTGAATAAGCAAGACGGTCTATTCAGCCCACACAATGCCTCGGCTGGACAGTTGCAGGCAAGCTTCACGAGGGGGCATGTCATGTGGTGACGCCTTCTCATCTAAATGTACAATCTGAGTACTGCCACCTAGTGGATATTTCATAAACTTCTGTTTTTGTGTGAAACCAAAAACCGAGATCATTAAAAAGAAGGCATACGGTAAAGACAGAAAGTAAATGTAGGAGCAGTTCTAAGGAACAAATGTATAAAATGTATCCATTTACGGGTGCTTTACGACTGCTTATCAAAATATAATACATTGCCAATAGGAAAATAGGCAAATTTGTTGTTATTCAGTACATATTCAGTTTTGCTGATTTTTGGCAATTTGTGAAGAATCCTTCGCAGAAGAAGCCTCAGGCTAATTGGAATCACTTGAGTGTTTGATCACGTTATATTATTTATTTTGAGGAACTATCTAAATAGAATATATAGAAATCTTTGTTTCTTGTTCTTGATAAAAATGCTTTGTCAGTTGAGTTGCTGAAAGTATATGCTGCAAGATGGCGCCATCATGTGGACAATGGGGTGATTTGCTTTCAATACTTAGAACCCCCGCGACCTTGCATAGGAAAAAGCGGGTATACTGTACTGTAGAAAATGGGTGGGTGGATGGATGGCAGTAATGCAAGTATTTAACAGCAAAAGAAAATTCAGTGCAGAATCAAAAAATGTTACTCTGAAAGTATTTCACACTTCATCAGCCCTTCTCTGTTATAAATATGTTAGATGTGCAAAGTTACAAAGTGGAGTCTTCTGGGATTGTTTTTGTATGCCAGAATGCCAGACTTGGTGTTTTCTTACCAACATTAAAGACTTTTGCATATTTTTGTAATGTAATTATTATTATTATTTTATTTATTTGGGTGGATCGAGTGTCCCTTTAAACTTTAAAATTTAAGCAGAACCTCCTAAACAGTTTGTATCAGTATTGATATTGGTGTCATTTTCCGAAATATGCGGTTAGCAGCATTGGCCAGAAATTTCCTTATGGGAGCCTCACTGGCCTAAAATGGCCGTAAAAGATTAATAATGAAGCCCTTCAGATAACAATTATTACGTCTGCTACAATTCAGTCAATCTCAATTTCATAATTTCATAATTTCAGTGATTTGGGGGCAGCATGTGGCTAAGCCTGCGTTCCTGTAATCACAAGGTTGCAGGTTCAAACCCAGCCTCAGCATGTCTGCGGGTCCTTGAGCAAGACCCTTAACCCCAACAGGTGGCAGCCCTTTGCGGACAGCTTGATCTACAAAGAGCAAACTGAGGGAAGCGTAAAAAAGAATTTCCCCAATAAAGGAATTTCAGTAAAATTAATATCTATCAATAAAGTTGTGATTATTATCTGAGTCTATAATGCTTCTCTCCGTCTGCCGAAATGTGTTTTTGATGGAGGCGGCTCAGTGGTCAGCGCTGCTACCTCACACCCCCAGCGTTTGGGTCTCTGCCGTGGCTCCGTATGGGTGGAGACTGCATGCCCTGCCTGTGTTGTTGTGGAGTCCCCCCCCCCCCCTTGGGATTGGCTCCAGGCTGCCCCCGTGACCCTGAGTAGGACAAGCGGCTACAGAAATTGGACGGATGAGCTTTTTGGTACAGAGCTGTGGTAAATCTAGACAGTATCTAAGGAGGCACAGGAGATAGTGGGGTGACGCCAGATCAAGAGGGACCACGTGGGATTTTCATCGTCTAAATCATCACTCATCTATTCATTGTCTGTCACGTGGTCTGAAGAAGCAGAGGAAAATTTACAGGTCAAAAACATCACATAAAACAAATACCCATGAACACTAGATGTCATTCAGTCCAACCTTCTTGAATTTTAAAGCTGAAACATCCTGCAAACCTAGACTGGATAATGACTCATCGCTTATTGAAAGGACTTTGACTTCTTTCTGACTTCCTTAATATGATTACTTTCATTTCCCCATTTGAAGATCATAGATTAAGTATGTGCATTTGCTACTAGTTGAAACAGTCTGCGGTGAGCTGGAAATTATAGGGTCGCTAAATATATTTTTATGGTGGAACTGAAAAACAATCTAGTAAATCTCCCCTGCAACGATACCCTGACATTATATCATTGTTTAGGTGCTCTGTGAAAAAAGATTATAAGGCATTCAATATTAGTTTTTTGGAGGGTTAACTTGTTTTATACTTCCCAGTATTCTGTGTGCTCCAAGTTGCATCTGAGAAAGACTTACCCACCTTCAGAGTAACGTCTGTCTCAGATATACTTCCAGAAAGGGTCTCTATTGGCTTCTCATATCACAGTATTAAAGATACCTTAACCTATGTTTTACTTTTCTCCTCTCTGTGTCACGTTCCTCCAGAAACAGGATATCGTAAAGAGGTTTAATGACCTTCAGCATTACACTAATTACAGTTTGGCTAAGCAGTGGAATTACTTTTTAAAACGAATTAGTTCATAGCCAAATGCTTTCCCCCTTTTGAAGAGCTGCTTGCTTTGTAGACAATACTTTTCACAGAGTCTTTACAACTCCTTAAAACTCCTGAAAGAGATAACACCCCAATAATTTATTAGTTTAAATATACAAATATATATAAATATAGTTTAAATTACATTAGTCAGTGGTTTCATGATAAATCTTGATTGCGAGAATGAATATAGGTGTTATTGAAAGAATGTTTCTTTCAGAAACATTATTTATAATTCTTTAGTCATTTTTTATTTAATGAACACATAAATAGGACAATGAGGTACAGAAAATGGATGGATGGATGGATGGACGGATAAGTCTTAAGGCACACCAAATCAAGTAACATATATAGTGTTTACATACAGGGCGCCCATATAGTAGGAATTATAGCATATTCAACCATAAATCTATTGCCTGATAACATTTATTTGACTGGGTTTCCCTGCTGAGACTGCTGCCCCCGCGACCCGACCTCGGATAAGCGGAAGTTAATGGATGGATGGATGGATGCAGGTTTTCCACACTGATTTTTCATACAAATAGCAGATAAGACACAGATAGATTCTATGTGTAGGATTCCCTTATGTCTGCCGCAACCAGAAAACAACAGCAAGCGTTTGGCCATTCATACATTTCACAGTATCACAGAGAAGTTCTGGAAAATAGGGTGCTTAGTTAGAAAACTGATAAATATACTCGAGCTAATTTAACAGCAGTTATGTTTAATTGAACTGCTGTTTCTGTAATACATGATGCATAAAATCTTGGCCAGGGGTAGAAATCCATAATTTTAAAATATATTCAATAACTCAATAACTGAACACACCTGCAAAGAAAAGGTCAGAGTCCCGAATAAAGCCATGAAAAATGTTCAAACTAGCTTACCTGTTAACAAATTAGAGGGAAGAGAAAAACTTCCTGTTTCAGTTAAGTTCTACCAGCGCGGTTGTCTTGGCAGCCAGTATAACTTCCCTAATGGTAGTGACTATATCTATGGCTTAAAAAGAAGCGGTGATTCCTGCAAAAGACTGATAACAGTCATCAATAATCTCGATTGACTCATGAATTGCATTGGACATATCTAATACGGGATGGCTACTAATCCGTCATACAAAACTAAAGCAGTACAGGCAGCGTTTTTAAAATAAAGTGTTTGTGAAATGAACACCTTCAGCAATGCACAAGAAAAGCAGATCTTATACGATATTTCCATTAATTTTTACTTAAAATCTTTACTTTCAGTTGACTATCGTAACAGCATATAAATTATTTTCTGTGGAATATCTTAAGTTAATATTATTCCTGGTTCAATGCTGGAAAAAAGTTAGAATAGCAATTAATGTCAGAATGTCTTAAGCAAAAAAGTCTTGTAATGTCTCTTGTTCCAAAGTGTAGGGAGGCAGGTTCATTTTTCGCAGTGCTGCAAAATGGCACCGCTACTCGCATCCTACATCCTACATCCTACACTACTCCCACTGTCTTACTCATTGCAGGAACCACATGCTATTGTCCAGGATGCAGAGGTCAGGATATACAGCAGTCAAGCTACATACTTTTTGCTGGTGCTGGTGCCAGTGCATTATATAGTAATGTCATGCTTTAAACAACATCTTTGCAAGCATTTAAAATTATGGTTGATAATATTTTATAAGTACCGTTAAATTGAGGTACAACACTGTGAAATGAGTTTTTCTACACCAGGTGACGAGTACGTAGTGATCAAGCAAATGCAACCAGTTACTACTCTTGTGTCTGTATGTATAATATAAAATTGTATGTAAAATATAAAATTTAAATTGAACTAAACAATAATAATAATAATAATAATAATGAACAATATTGGTTATTGGCAATTACAACTAAGATACAAAAAAAGATTTTCTAAATTTCAAGTTCCTGTTGATAAAAGCATTTTTAGAACATGTCTAGCTTTCTGGGTAAGAGTTTGTAAACGCTAGGAATGACATAATAATGTTAGTTAAAACTTAAACACTATTGTAGGATGATATACTCAGCAAAAAAAGAAACGTTCCTTTTTCAGGACTGTGTATTTCAACAATAATGTTGTAAAAATCCAAATAA
>JAODKE010000138.1:10537044-10563848 GCA_026779605.1 Mormyrus hasselquistii | reverse complement strand
GAGTCCCCCTTGGAAAATTTTGCAGTGTTACCGTGCTGTGGTCTCACACCCCCAGAACTATGGTTTTGTTTAGCACTCTGACACCTGGTGTGTGGAGTCCTGTAAATTAACATTCAAAGTCATGTTAATTTATGTTGTAAAAAGTTGTCAGATGAACAGAATACACTGACAGAACAAAGGGTACAATTGTGGTATAGTTTTGTTCCCCAAGGTGCAAACAGCATTAATGTATTAATGTAATGGTATAAAAATGTTCATCAGTCCATTTACGTACCTTAAATTAGACTAAAAGGTACATTTACTTACAGCTATAGTACAATTGGCAGACCCTTGAGGATACAGGCCCAGTCACAAGTAACTGGACCCTCAAAGGCACTTTTTTTGTATACACAAATAAATAAAAATAATCTTTTTCAGTTTTAGTGCCATGCAGATGTAGTGAAAAGGGAAAAGGCCAAAAAAAGAGAAGTAAAAGTGATTATCTTGCTAAGCTAAAAGGACAAGGGGAAGATCTGAGGTGTCTGTAGACTTGGGCTTTGATTGTCAGGTTGAGCTGTCAATCAAAATGTTAAGGGGTCCAATGCTGAGAGTATTTGGTTTTAGGCAGCGGTTTGGGAGGAGTTTGATTTGCGACCACGGCCCTCCAGGTCTGAGTGGGATCATTGCTGTCTCTCATTTTACACGCCGGTTTTAGCTTAAATGTAAAGTATGGCGTTTGTCTTCCTGGTTCATTTTTGTCCTGTCCTCTCTCCACAGCTTCTCGGTCACCTCCCAGTCCCCGCTGGAGAGACCAGCTCCCAGCTGCCATGATTCTTATGAGCTTCGCGTGGAGGTCCAGCCAAAGCCTCACCACCGCGCCCAATACGAGACAGAGGGCAGCAGAGGAGCGGTCAAGGCGTCTGAAGGAGGCCACCCGGTGGTGCAGGTACAGCGCATGTCCGACAGACCTCTTCCAGTGTGCGTGAGTGTGGCGGCGTGTCGTAGCACGAGCGCACCAAGGAGCCAGGCTTGTATCTATGCAGGTGCTCCTTATTGCGATTACAATCTTATACAAGAATGTATTGAAGAATAAGAGAATATTCTATATCTTCTATAATGTTTAACATGGTTAATATGGTGAAACTGAGTAATCTCTCACCCTTAAACTTAAACTGAGCCTTTTTGAGACATCTGGGAAAAGACCAGAAGAGAGGTTGTTGATAGAAATGATTTTGTTTATATGTGTGTTTCAAATGTCCACTGATTAATTTAATGTACATCCATAGTACTATGCTTACGTATGTTTTGTGGTGCAAAGGGCCCTTTTTAGGAGCTATCACAAGCTAACGGTCCCTATTATTATATTTTTTACGATTCAATATGACACCTACCAGCTTATTTACACAAGACTATAGTCTCACTACTGGATATCTGTGGTATTTTACACATATTTATACACCTTTTCTGTCTTTATGTGATTCATCTTTCATGTCATGTGAGCAAATGAGCACTTGGCCTTGTTCCCAATCGATTTCTCAGTCATTTGCTCATTTACAAGGCTACCGCCATTATTAAAATTACATAACACCAACAATGTCTGAATCAGGACAAGTGTCATTGACTGTTGTCACACTTGGTCTTTTCTTGTGTCCTATTTCTACCCCCGCTGGGGTATAACATCCTCCTCGCTGCTCTCTCACTTATCTCTAAGTTTAATCTGACACAGAGAAGTACCATTGCGGCTTTGATCAGTGGAAAAAACCATAATACACCGTGATGCTGTGAGCTGTGTATGCGTGTGCGTGTGTGTCTGTGTGTGTGTGTGTGTGTGTGTATATAGGTTGTTCTGCCCATTTTTATCTATAGATTTTAACATTAAAAGTCGGTTAATGATCGACACACTATCCAGTGAAATCTTCTCTGCTGAAGTAACCTAGTAGCTAGCAAGTTTAAAAGAAAGAATTCTGATATATAAATGTGTACATAACATAAGAGAAATTTCCATTCATCTTCCATTTTCCTTCCATAATTCAGCCTTTTAGCTTGGCAATATGCAGATTAGGTGACAGTTTACTTATTTTATCTTGTCCATCTTGAAGCTGGAAGCCGTTTCTTAAATAATGTTTCTTTTCGCGACACCAAGCAGGTTAATATGATTGCATAATGCATTATGCACTTTTGAAGTCAGAAGCTGAACTGTAATTTCTGTTTGGAGGAACCGAAATTCAATAAGTTTCCCCTTAGCTGTAAGCAGAATTTCTACTTGGATTTACAAGGGTTTTTTTGAAGTCTTCTAAGACAGACACTTTACTCGCTGCAGGTTTGTACTTTGTGGTTTCCTCCTCCTCCAGTTTTTCAGTATCTCAGTTTGTGTATGAGTTGCTGCTGCTGTAGAAGGTGTCACCTCTATTTTGCACATTACTTTATGAGCAGAGCGTCTATTTTTTTTGTTTTGTTTTCTTTTTCACTGCAGCGTCTGCAGTGCATTTCAAGTGCTTAATAGTAGCACACAGGTTATTTGATTATGCAAATGTATAAAAACGATTTAAGGAAAAATGATGAACGGTTCAGTTAAATCTCACATTATGCACGTTTCTTTTCACTTTCTGAGTATTGAACTTTGAATAGGGCTATTTGTTTAATGATGCCTTTGCATGTTGCTACTAGTGTTTTTTTTTAAAAAAAACTTTTAACGAATTACAATACAGCAATCACTGTACAGTACTCCTGTTCATTTGACCTCTGATTAGCTGTCTGATTCACTGTTCTACTTCATTCATGCTTTCAAAGGAATTGTAATAGAATATGAAAATGCAAATATTTGAATTGGCTGAAAATGCCCTTACTGTACAGTGATGTCACACACATAGCCTCTTACCTAATACAGATAACCAGAGTCAAGATCGCTCTCATCTTCACAACTGCGAAATTTCTAGGTTGTTTCCCATGGAAAAAAACAAAGTAAAATAAATATTTTTGGTACTGTGTTTGTGAAGAATTGTATGTAGACAAATGTGTTTCTCGGGCCATTTTGGTAAAATTCCATACTCATGAGTAAAACAGGTCCTTCTCTGGATATATGAGGGAAGCTAATGAGGTCTGATAATATTTTCTTCCAGCTCCATGGGTACCGAGGTCACGACCCTCTGAAGCTCCACATTTTCATCGGTACGGCTGACGAACGGGTCCTCAAGCCTCATGCTTTCTACCAGGTCCACCGCATCACAGGCAAGACCGTCAACACTGTCAGCTTTGAGAAGATGGTCCATGGAACGAAAGTTCTGGAGATTCCACTGGAGCCCAAGAAAAACATGGAAGCCATGTAAGGAAGTCGATTTGAGAGTGTTTCTATAGGTTTGTAACTGGTCATTGAAACCACCACACTTCTTAATTCTTGAATCTGATTGGCCAGAAGGGTGTTGTTTAATTTTCTATAGCTGTGAATTTAATGCCTGCCGGGGGAGTCACAGTAGTAAATCAATGTGCTATTATAATAAGTAACTAATGTCACTTAAAACGACTAAAGCCGGGCCTATAGGCTTAGCAGTAGACAATATCAAACTAATACCTGGCCTTTGGGCTTAGTAATGGGCAATATCCAAGATAACGATGGTGAGTAAAAATGTGTAGTAACCGTCGTATAAGTGGCGCCTATGAAACATTCGGGTGTATAGGTGAGGGCGAATCTTGGGGTCGAAACACAGGGTAAGCCATTTTACCCAGCATCCCTGGAGTTCAGGACATATGATCACTCTGCTAGCTACAGGATTTAAACTAGTGACCTTCTGGCTATGGGCACGGATGCCTAACCCATTGAATCACAAGGTGCTGTGTCTTTTATACTTTGTTAATTCTGCCCAGTACTTAGCATTATGGTTACTTGGGAAACACACTATGAAGCACACTGTCTTGGTCACAGTGAACACTCCTGCTGAGCAATGAGGGGAGTAATGATGAGATCTACTTGTAACAGCAGCCATCAATGATCATTTAACACTAATCATTGTTAATATAGCATCTACCACTCAGCTACGTTCCTGTGTCCTTGGCAGTATCGACTGTGTGGGCATCTTGAAGTTGAAGAACGCAGATATCGAGCTGAGGAAAGGCGAGACGGATGTTGGACGTAAAAACACATGCGTCCGCCTGGTGTTCCGTGTCTACATACCTCAGCCTGGCGGCCAGCTTGTCACACTGCAAGTAGCGTCCGATCCCATCGAGTGCTGTAGGTCCCATCGCACGTCGCTGACCCCCTTACATACATACACCTGTTTTTGACCTCATATAGGAAATAAAAAGATTTTCCCAGGATACAAGTTGCCCTGAAGGAAAAAAAAAACAAAAATTAGACATTTTGTAAAAAAACAACATGTATAAAATTGCTAATTAATCATCCATCCATCCATCCATCCATCCATCCATCAATCCACCCATCAGTCCAGTTCTAATTATTTATTCTGGTCAGTTCATTATTATTATTACTAGTATTATTATTAAGGTTGTTTTACCTTACAAACACCTTTTCAGTTCCTGGTGTGCTTTTCCTATGATAGACATTTTTATGGTTACAAACACAGAGACCATATTGTGTGTGGGCTGGTAGTTCATTAACTGTACTGTACAAGCACTCGCCTCTCAGTTACATCGTTTGAAATGTTTTGGATTCAATGCTTGCATATTTACTTATTCCATAATTTCTACTGCCTTCAAGAGATTACAATATGATTTTCATTGAGTAATGCACTGGCCATATGGCAGCATATAGTAGAATGGGTAAGAAGACAGACGTTAAACAAAAGGTTTCATATTTAGTTTCCTAGAGAATCATGACCTGATGTGATGATGCATCTCCTTCATTGGCCACAGCCCAGAGGTCAGCCTACGAGCTCCCAATGGTAGAGAAGCAGGACATAGAGAGCTGCTCAGTTCTGGGGGGTCAGCAGATGATCCTGACTGGACAGAACTTCACCTTGGACTCCAAAGTGGTTTTCATGGAGAAGACACGCGGTGAGTTTTACAAAACCCTAGGGAGTTTTCCACAAAGGAGGGGGGGGGTGTTCCATGAAGCAGGATTTCTCAGTTAGATAGGTTCACTTAAGCTAGAACTTTTGATTGTACTATACGAGATTAGGTATTGAACATTCCTATTGGATGATCATGGCTTCTGTCTTAAGTTAACCCAGCTAACCGAAAAATCCTGCTTTATGGAACATCCCTAGGTCTTAAAGCCCCTACTTTGGCAACATGCTCCTTCATCCTTGGTTTACTGGATGTCCTGTACAGTTGTATAGCATAACAATCAGGAATGTTACATAGTAAGAGAAATATAGTAAAAAGATATTAATGGTGACAGTATTGTTCAAATGTTATCCATCCATCCATCTATCCATCCACCTTCTAACAAGGGGAGGGCGTGGCTGGAGCCTATTCCAGACAACATATGGCACAAGTCTGAGGAACACTTATTCAATCTTATTTCTTATTGTCGACTTTTGTGACCTTTGTGCCAAGAGAGTTAACAGCATTTATTATTAGTATTTAACAGCATTTATTATTAGTATTATTAGTATAAATCTGGTTATGCAGATGAATTTATAACCGAAAGTATGGAAGTTTTTTTTACAATTTTATATTACTGACAGGTTATCAGTTTTTATGTAGGCCTGTCATACATCAATTCAAATTTTGACATTATTTGGTTTCATATCAGATGGCTGCTATTTACCCGGGAACTCAGATGCCAGAGAGAGACAAGCAAGCCATGTAGAGAAACAGATACAAAAGGTTCTGGAGGGTTTTCAAGAGGTCTTCATACTGCTGTCAGCTCCCATGCTGAGAGAGAATTCTAAATGAGGTTAAAATAGCTATAGACGGAATTCCTGCAAGGGAATGTTCATGGTTTTAGCTGGAGAACTGCACCAAAAAAGGTCTTTATGGGGCAGCAGTGAGCAGCACTCATTTGCAAGTGCAACTCATACATGACATTTTATTTTCCATGGCAGTTATCAGTGTGTTGCGAAGACTCCACTTTCTGTCACCGGGTCTTTGAACCTTGCCCTTCTCAGAGAGCATTAGGTCCCTGTCACTGATTTTCTGAACCGAAATTAATTTAACATAAACTTTGCGGTTAAGGGGCAACATTTTAAACTTTTGAATATGTAGTGTGCTATTTTAACATTTTCTTAATCGTAAAATTGTTACATCTTCATCTTATTCCCATTAGGACTGTATTTTTCAATATCACAAAGTCAGACTTTTTTAAATGAATGAAAATGGAATACTTTTAATACTATATTTAAATGTCACGTGACGTTCTCCAACAGTTTTTTTTTGTTTGTTGTCCTATTTTGTTAAATGCCAGAAAATCCAGGATTATTTATATCTTATTTATATTTATATCTTGCCTGAGCCTATATCTTTTAACATGATATTAATAATTAATTGCCTGTTTTCTAACTAATTAGGGCATTTACAGTAAAGGTGCCTTGATTAGTCTTTTAGCCTCAGAAAGAATCCTGTTAATCATAAATGATTTTCAGTTATGTTGTTTTTTAGAAATATTTGAAATCTTGACAAGTAAGCTTGCCGTTTACTTGATATTTCTTTAGAGTAATATTTCACCTTAAATCTGCCCCAAAAGTGCCAAAACAGTTATCGCTGAAATGGGTCACTTTGATGATAAATATATTTTTCCGGAATTCCCCACCATACTTGAGTCATATCTGTATACACAATTTTTTCAGTTTGAAAGGGCCTTTCCTTACAAGTCACAGCGTTTACAAAGATCCTTTCTCATAAATATGCAACTTTGTCATCCTGTGAAATGTACATGCTTGGACTCCCTGACTTGTGAAACATAAATTTTGTGTGCAGTTTCTCGAATAATCTCTTGGGGGGGGGGGGGAAATATACCAATGAAAGAACTACAGGGGTTACATGGTGGTGCAGTGGTTAGCACTGTTGCCTCACACCTCGGGGACCCAAGTTCAAGTCTCCACCTGGGTTACATGTGTGTGGAGTTTGCATGTTCTCCCTGTGTCTTCATGGGGTTTCCTCTGGGTACTCTGGTTTCCTCCTACATGCCAAGGCTAATTGGAGTTAATAAATTGCCCGTAGGTGTGAATGTGCCCTGCGATGGGCTGCCCATTACTTCCAGAATAGGCTCCAGACCCCCTGCAACCCAATAGGTTGGAAAATGAATGAATGAATGAAATATTATTCTAGAGCAGAATCTTTAGGTTAGGTTGCTTTCTATGCCTTCCATTTACGTGTTTGGCTATAAGATGCGTTTTGGTTTACCCAAGGTGCTATACAGCGTAGAACCACCACTTAATGAAAGTGAAAGTTTGACATTTTAAAGGTTTTTAGGTTTAGTGATTTTGGAAATCTCTGAATATTTTTTTTTCACCAACAGTCCTATTATAACTTGATATGGATCTTCATCTTTTAATTTTCTGAACTGTAAGCGCTCCCTGGAGCAATCTGCTGAAAGGAAAGCAATATCCACCCTTTTCTGTGAATTATAATTAGAAATGTCACTCTATATTGACTTATTCATTTGCATGGGGATGTAAAAGAATGTCATATTCAGAGAAGTGCTACTGTATTTATGCACCAACGACGATTCCTTAAAATTTTCCAAGCGTTGCTGGTTGGGTATGAAAGTGAAGGGGACCTACCCTACTCTGTCGAAACAAAACACAGTAGATGATATTTACTTGCACCACCCACATGCTACTTAGAAGGAACACAAAGACTGAGAACCTGAAGACGAAATTCTGAGAAATCAACCTCAGGAGGTGTCATGGATCTGCTCATTCATCGCTCACCATTTCCCCCTGCTGGTACTTTCGTGTAAAGCTCTTTTACAGAATCATCTTCAGGGTTAAGCCAAGCCGACTGCTGCAACCTTAGACCATAACATCTCAAAAAGTGAAACATTCCATGCATTAAACATTCAGTGTTTAAGGCCGATATTTAAAGTCTTTAAAGTGATTTGTAGTGCTTTCTAAAAGGCCCCTCATGATTATTTTTGTAATGTGGTGGTTACACTAATATCAAATGGTGGTATTCAGCCAATGGTCTGCGATCCGCTGGTGTCCCATACTGCAGTTGCAGGAGGTCCGCAGAAATGTATTGTAAATTACGGAAATTGTTACAATCGTCTGGTACACACAGAAAAGCATTGTACTGTAGGAGAACTCCATTTCCCAGAGCCAAACATATTCAAATGGAAATTACCTGGAGCAAGAGATGTTACACTTCTTAGCTATTTAGGTGAACACATGTTAGTGGTAGGGGGTCCTTATGTATGAACTGTTTTTATTTGTGGGTCCCTATTTTAAGTTTGATACCCCAGATACAGAACTTTATATTTCCTCATGCACATTCAGGTTATGTATTCAATGTCCATGCTCCCTTGTTTACATTTACATTCATCCAGCAGACACTTTTGTCAAAAAGCGACATGGACATCAGGCAGGTTATGCAACGTATGAACGTTCATGCTGCTGAGGAGTCGACTAGGCGTAAATGCGGCTAGGCTGAGCCTCCAGTGAACGCCCGGGTACAAGTCTACGCAACACTGGGGCAGCAGCAACTACTGTATGCTGCTTATACCGGTAACTGGGCATTAATTCTAAGCTCAGGACAGCCTCTCTTATACTTTCCTGGCCTTCAATCAACCCATATCATACAGCCCACGCTACGGTTTTAAGCATTTGCAATTATAAATAAAAGTAGATAAACTTGTACAATTCTATAAAGCTTTATTGCATAAAATTGCATCAAATTGTAGAAATTATTTGTTAGATAATCGTACTAACCGGAAACCATCGTGTACCTTTCCGCTAAGACATGCCTTGTGTGTGCGTGTTTACAGAAGGACATCACATCTGGAAGGCTGAAGCGACTGTGGACAAAGGCAAAAGCCAGGCTGTAAGTGTTCGCGTGGATGGTTCTATTGCTTGCCTGAGCCTTGAATGAAAGATCGGGCCATTTATACATCTCCTTCATATGTCATTATCACCCATTGAATGCAAATATAGTTACTGTATGTTTCATGGAGGGATCCCCTGTGCTGGCGAGCTCTTCGTACTGGTTTCTTTCTTCCATTATAGCAATACTGACCACATTAGTTACTTTAACTTGTTACGTTAGAAAACCTTGATACTTTTCTAAAAAATACTGCTTTTGAAATTCAATGCATATATGCTGTTCTCACCAACAATCAGTGTTGGGGAAATTACTGATAAAAGTAATCCATTACAAACAGTTTAGGTCCAGAAAGTATAAATCCAGTACAAGGTTATGTTTCAACCAACCGGTTGAGTATAAAGACGCCTTTTGTACTTTCTGGACCTGAACTGTCTGTAATGGATTACTTTTGTCAGTTACACTGCTAACAATAGACTGTTACTTCCAGAGCATGCTGTTTGTCGAGGTCCCCTCATACCGGGACCCATCCATCATATATCCAGTGAAGGTGAACTTCTATGTGATCAACGGGAAGAAGAAACGCAGTCAGCCTCAGCACTTCACGTACACCCCTCTGACAGGTACCAACCTCTACTTGTAGGGGGCGGTATGTAGTTCAGCAGCTTCGGGCTCTATGCCCAGGTCCAGAAGATTGTTGGTTGGAATCTTGTTGTTGGCTGGATAATCATATCACCATTGTGCCCTGGGCAAGTCCTTTACCGTCAGCCGCTCCAGGGAAGCCGGACGCTTGGTTTTGACCCAAGCTTTGCTTTCCTGTATATATAATGTGTGTCAGTGTCTTTCTTGGGGGGCAAGATGGGGTATGCAGAAATTACTCTGGGACGTTTGCAAAGTATATCGATCCTATTATTTACTCAGCAGGTTAAAATGTGTGGTGAGGTGGGAGAAAATATGAACTATACATAAATCTATTCATAAATGCTAATTCCTGCTTGATATCTCCTCTTCAGCTCCTTACATTAAAACAGAGCCGTTGGATGGATCCCTGTGTGGACAATCAAGCTATACAGCATCTCAGGCCCATGACTATTACAACAACCCCTTCAGCCTGACCAACGTGGAAAGCTACCTTGGTGTCACTGTGCCAAACTGCCAGCAGCGGCACTCTAACCCGCCCGGGCCTGAGCTCTGTCCGCAGCAGCCTAACCCTCCCGTAGCCTTCTCTCCGGGGAGCCGGAGCTCAGGGCTCTACCACCAGCTGGGCATTGTAGTCCCAGAGGTCCACCATCCCATGCTTGTCCACACCATGCCGCCAGCCCTTTCCACCTGCGTCAACGCCTCTGCATTCCAGCTGTTGCACCCTGGCCAGATGCTCCCAGCTTCGCAAGTGGAGCACAAGCAAGTTGTATACACCAACAACTGCCCCCAGGCAGCTGCCACGGCCTCAGCAGCTCTACCAGAAGCCTGCCCCCCTGTAATCCAGCCCCAGCCTTACAGTCAGATGCTCCCAAAGAGTAGGCCTCTCCCAGAGCAGAAGTTTCCCCAGCCCGAGGGAAAGAAAGCAGCTGCTTCCGGGAACGTCACCATTAAGCAGGAGAACCTTGACCAAGTCTACCTGGATGACGGTGAGCAGGCATTAGATTTCGCTTTTTGTCCATTCAGTGTTTTTCTTTGAAGAACGACAGATTGCATAAACTCCAGTATCAGCTGGCAGATCTATCCAAAACAGCATCTTAATAGGAAATGCGCATAGGGTTTTTACGTAATGAGTAATCTCTGCATTTTTTGCTCATTTCACAAGTGCTTAGACCAGAGGATTGGGCTCATCTGTGTCAGAAAACTTTCTTTTTTAAAATCAAACTAATAACGAAACTTCTGCAGAAAGTGAGATTCAGCTATAAACATGAAAACGTGTATTTTCCGAACACCTATAGCTACGTTTATGTAATGTTTTACATCTTAAATTTTCTTTAGAAAAGTTGAAAAACTGATCTGATCTTAGGATGCAAGTGTCCTTTCTAACATCTAAAGGTCAGAAGGTGTGATTTGAGTTGAACAATCTCAGTAAATATATGAATAATCTCTGTAAATCACTAAATATATGAATGTGAAGAGAGAGTAAAGAGTGTGAGATTGTGCTGCAGGCAGCCGTATGTGGGTGTCCGGAGGCAGGGGCTGCCTTTGAAGCTCTGAGTCGCTCGCTTATGATTTTGAGAGTGCAGTAGGTGGAGTGGGGGCGGGCGGGCGGGCAGGGGGGCAGAGGCGGCATCCGCCGATCCCGGCTGCCATACGCTGGCCTCCCCCATCGCACTATGTAGGTCAAAGCTTTAAATACCTCTGGTTTATGATCACATCCAAACAAACAAAAAATCTGCCCACAGGTTATTCATTAGCATTAGTTTTGTTTCGGTTAAACACCAACTTAGTCAATACTTGTATGATGTGTTTGTACCTTTTAATGTTCTGTGCTTCTAATTTTTGCAATGTACTATATAATGTAGTATACAAACGGCATCCGGTAGTGTGATACTCTACTGGCTAGAAGGTTGCACCATATTTCAAGGTACCTGTATGCCTAAATACTCAAGTATGTATGTATGTATGTATGTAAAAAAAATGAAAATGCTAATGAATAAACTAAGTCTCCACCTTGGGGGAATCAGGACTCACTTAATTCTATTTCTGCTTGATACAATTAAGTCCATGAGCTTTGTTTCATGGGTTGAATTGAAACAAGTTGAATTGACCTGAACACCGAACAATACACTGAGGCGTCATGTGTGTTAACAGTGACGCATGGTTCCTGATGGGTATTAGAGATGACATAACCTCTTCAGTTTGCAATTCACACATCCGACATAGGTGATATCTGACTTTAGTGTTTCATCAAAGCATATAAAACACTGTAACTGGGTCAGAAATGTTACTTTTATAGTTTCTGCAACTAAAAATATAGAATCATATTGACATACAAAAATGTTGCATTATCATACAGCCACGTCTTTATGAAGGTGTATTTGGGAAACTATGTTTCTATTAATGAATCTGTTGAGCAATATTTACTATCTGTGAAAATATAATTTAAAAATTGGTTTTAATATTAAAAGTAAGTAGTTTCCACAATAGGGTGACAGCATCTGTTAAAGATATACCCGTTATATTCATCCACCCACCATCCACAGCAGTACAGGTTCCTATTACTTTTAAATAAAAAAGTTAACGGGAATCCGAACAGGCTAGCAATGGGTTCCCTGCTCTCATTTCAGCAATATCAAACTTATTTCTTAGAATTACACCTTGAAAAAACAATGACACAGTAAAAGTTTCCATGTCTGCTCTTTGGCCACTTTGTTCTACAGAACAACAGGAAGTTGTAGCAAATAAAGGGACCCCACATAAGTGAAGAGACATGTCTTCAAATTTGTGGTTCTCTTCCTGTGCGTGGGCTGCCCAAGGTAGTGCAGCACCCAACTATGCTCTAATAAAACCTATTTTGATTTTTAGATAGAAATATGCATATGCTATTGCTCTGTAACGGTGGATCGTGACATTGCCTTAAGACAACATATATTCGAAAGTTGTGCTTAACCACTAAACTGCCTTCGCGCCGAATTCCAGCATGAAAAGTAAGGGTAGTTCATTCATATGCCACCCACTTTGTGCCACCGAGAGACATTTTGTGCCAAAGCTAAACTGTTCCTCTGTTGGATGTTGCTGAAACATTTTATGAAGAATGAAATACCTTCAGATGAACTGCCGCCTGTTAATAAATCTTTATGAATACACCCATATATTCAATTACCATCTTATGCTCTTTTTTCTCTCTAGTTAACGACATCATAAGGAAGGACATGACAGTCCACAGCAGAGGTCAAACGTAGAGGATGAATATTTTGAGGAATTCAGCCTCCAGAACGCTCCTGGGCTTTTGGGCAGTCACCTCATTAATGAAGTCAGCTTGGCTAAAAATGGTGATTTTTTTTTTTTTCTGACACCGATCTCAGTGATTCAAAATGGCATAGTTTGTTGACTTTTTCTCTGAGTTGATGTTTATTATAATACGTACCAATGATTCTACACAGGAAAGCTCCACATTATATAGTTTATTTTGTTTTTCTCAGATGCACGATTATGAATGTTTTAAATTGTGAGATATGCAAATATTAAGAATGCATCAATACAGAATATCATAGTCCGTGTTAACAAATGCTAATTTTTTATATGGCCATTACATGACAGTGCCGTAATCAGTGTAGGGTCAATTATTCCATTTTATCTGCAAAATGCTGTACTCCTGCATCTTCACGATGGTTTTTGTGAGACAGTCTGTGTGCCGGTTCTGTGTTGAATGTGAGCAGGTCTGCAGTGAATATGTACGTATAAGTTGTTCCACTCATGTAATATACTTGGATTTTGCAAATATTCCATACGAAATGTTTCACGCAGCAGGGTTTTCAACCTGATGTCCACATAACAGATAATTTAACTAAATTTACTATCACTATAATTTTCATGGGTACCCCCCTCTCCAGAACAAGAAATATGAACCCCCCTTCCTCTCCTTAGATTTTGGCTACTTATGTGATCACCTATTGATGCCCCCCCCCAGCTCTGATCTAGTTTTATTTAGGCTCACTGGTTTAAGAGGTTGAAAACCACTCTTTATTTTATTATCCTGAAGGATAAAATATGTGTCTTATGTGTGGTGCATGTGGCCTAAACCCTTGACCATGTCCTATAAATATTGTCCTGAGTTCTGTGACGTGACACAAGGTATGAGTGTAAATAAGTTGAATAAGACTATGGTAGCATACAAGATGGGTGCACCCAAGTGGGAGGGAATGTACTGAACACAGCAGACTGCTAAACCCAGAGTCGTCCATCAGACTGCCAGACAGAGAAGCATCATTTATCACTCCACAGAACATGTTTCCACTGCTCCTGTGTCCAGTGGCAGCGTGCTTTACGCCACTCCATCCGACGCTTAGCATTGTGCTTAGTGATGTGCGGCTTGCATGCAGTTGCTCGGCCATGGAGACCCACTCCATGAAGCTCCTGGTACACAGTTTCTGTGCTGGGGTTAATGCCAGAGGAAGTTTAGAACTCTGCAGTTATTGAGTCAACAGAGCGTTAGTGACTATTACTGTATGTACTAAGCGCCTCAGCACTCGGTGACCCTGCTCTGTAACTTTAGGTCTGTGACTTTAGGGCTGAGTTTCTGTTGTTTCTAAACACTTCCATTTTGCAATAATACCACTTACAGTTGACCGTGGAATATCTAACAGGGAAGAAATTTCTGGAACTGACTTATTGCAAACGTTGCATCCTGTGACAGTAAAATGCTTGCATTCACTGAGCTCTTCAGAATGACCCATTCTTTCACAAGTGTTTGTAAACCTGACTGCATAGCTAAGTGCATTATTTTATACATGTGCCAAGGGGTCTGAATGTAACATCTGAATTCAATGACTAAGTGGTGTTTCCCAGTACTTTTGTGCATATATTGTTTTAAAATCTCACACGGTAACAATTTGCTTGTGATTTTGGGACACTGAAATGTCAAATATACTTTATATAGGAATATTCACAATGTATTGCTTTTAATACATATCTTCAAATAAGTCTCTATACTAAACAGACATACCAAAGGCTATTCCAGGAATGGCTTAGCACTGGAACTGGAAGTGGTATTTGTAATAACGCCCTGTAAGCTTGTCTTCATAATTACCAGTTTGAGTTAGAAATATGCAATTAGCCTTTAACCATTAATATACTTTACAACAGTAAATGTTACATATTTACTTTAGTATAATGCTCTAACAAATGCTATTTATATAGCATCATTTAACATTTATAATGGACAGCAAACATACATTGTTTAAAAACAACATCCTATTTACCTATTCAAATCGCGTTTACATCGTTTCCAGGGCAGCAATATGGTTTGGGAGGCACGGACGCATGCTGGAATGCCAGTCCACCACAGAGCAAACACACACATACAGAAAACCATGTCCTCGGGACAATTTAGAAACACCTGTTAGCCTAGTTATATGCCTTTGAGCTGCAGGAGGAAATCCGCATTACACAGGGAGAACACAAAGAATGGCGATTCTGATCTCCAGCCCTGGCAACTGTGCTACCAGTGAGTCACCGTGCTTCCCTGCACTGCAAGATGTAGCATAAAACTGATTGTATAACTGGACTTCAAAAGATTTCGTAATTTTGCTATTAATATGATTTGATCGTTGGATAAAGTTTGCTGTTAATATTAACAAATTCAAACTGATTGTACTTATGTGTGTCGTGTTAGTTATTAGTTATTTCTTTTGTTAAAATACTTTGATTTCACATTTATGTTGTTTTTTTATGACAGACTACAAACCGTCCATTTTACTGATGAATTCAATTGACTGTTTTGTTATTGTATATTACTTACAATTTAAAAATACAATATTTGCCAATCTGATGTTCCAGTGTCCGTAATGTTACATCTATCGTTTTTTTCTTAATGAATGGGTACATTTACGCAATTTAAATTTGAGCACATGTCTTACCCATATCTAACTATAGACTGCTGTTATAAGAAGAAGACGTCAAATGTTTGTATATTGTGTAATTGTTTTTGGCTAACGGCATAGATTGAGATTTGGATGGTTTGGGCATGTCCCTACTAATACTGGGGGAATGCCATGTATGTTTAGGGGGGTGCGGGGTTCGGGGCTGATTTGGTCTCTACCAGTGTTGAAACCAGGCCTACGCAATTTGATACTTTACTGCCAGGTATCAGAATGCATTCAAATGCACCTACAGTGCAGTGAAAATTACCCCTCAGTTATCAGACGTCATCATTGGTGTATCAGACTTTATTTGGGGGATAATAGTTTACTAGTTCTTAGATCTACAGTGAGCTAATCAAAAATTCTTTTGGACTTACGGCATTTTTTTTCAAACGTTTAAAGAATCTCAATAAGCAGAACATGAATATCTCTAATCCCTGCAACGCTCTGTAACTTTGTTGTGTAAAAAAACAGGCCTTTACAAACTTTAGTTATCAGACTTATATAAACTTTAGATACATTAATTTTCAGACGTATATAATTATTACAAAGACATCTTATTTGCTTTGAACAAATACAACCTTAATGCAGATGTTTTATTTTATAGATATCGCTTTACTGAGGACTGCAAAGTGGTCATGTAAATATTAACTATTCTCGGTATAATAAGGCTGGTTCTATTTATTAAATGAGAATCCAGTAAGTGGTATTACAAATGTGAACAACAGACGGCGACACTGGAAATACTTTTGATTGGGATCTCTAGCAGCTCATCTGGGAGCTTCACGGAAGCTTCTTCACAGAACCGAACAACGCGCTTAATGCAATTCTAGAACAGATGTGAAGGCAGAATGTATCCAGTTACGGCAGAATAAAGTGAAGCAACGGCCGGAAGTTGCTTTATTCAACATCCGGTGGACGCCGTTGGCTGGTATGTTGCATGTCTGGTAACTTTTAAGTTTATAATTTTACTGCCAGTTCAGTGCTTTATATGAAGTTCCAACTACACACTAACCATACACCCCCGTTACCAAAATATATGTTTTATTTCCCAAATACTTAGGTTACATTTTATCCAAGTTAGTTAGCTACTGGGCTAACTACGATTCAGAATTCTGTACATTGATTTAGCTAACGGTTGCAATTTGTTATGGATTACGCTCACATTTGCCTCTTTGTTGTGTTACTGCTTGCATCTTACAGTTGAATCAAGTTTTATTTAGCGCTACACAAACTGGTATAATATTTTTTTCTTAGCCTGTTTTTTTATTGTGACTGTCTGCAGTCTTGTATGCAGTCTCGGGTTAACTGATTCTCGGGCGCTGATTCCTTGTGATTATCACGTACATACTTGCAATGCAATTTGCATTTAATATTAACCATTAATGCAATATAAGAATGTGTCATATTAGCTGAACTGATACTGATAACGTAACAGGGGGAAAAGAAAGGAAACAGAACATGACGCCGGAGCTAGATCTAACACCCCCTGAGGTTCCCGAACCGACTTTCCTGGAAAATGTCCTCCGTTATGGTCTCTTCCTGGGTGCCATATTTCAGCTTGTATGTATTCTTGCCGTGATAATACCTTCTTCAAAGGTGCAGAACCAGGTAAGAGGCTCACATTTTCCTTACACACTGTCACATGACCGTTTCTGTTGTCTGGTTACGGATACATTTTTTGACTAGTGTATTGCTGTTAATTCAGATGGGTAAAGTACTATATAAATCCTAAATATAGGAGGAGGCTGAACACAGTGACACACAAGGCGCGGAACAGAGCAAGAAAGCTAAAGGATCTGTTCCTCAACCCCGACAGAAACCGAAGAAAGAAAGCAAGAAGAAAAGATGAGTGACTGGGTAAAATAAGGATATCTGAGGTTTGTGCTGGAGGGGTTGTCACTGAAACGAGTTGTCTGGGGGAAAACAGTGAAAATCTTCTAATTCCATGAACCAGAAAGCCCTCAACTTTGTACTAAATAAGCCAGTTAAAAACTGAAGAAAACATTTGTTGATGTTTTGAGCAAACGGTTTAACAAAATTAAACCCTCAAGAAAATTTCGGAAAATCTTTCATTTCTTACAAACAGACCTCTCATTCCAAAGCAATAGATTTTAGTCACTACTCTGCTTTTTAAAAACTGAAATACAGCCATGAATATTTATTTTAATTGTTCTTTTGGCTTTGAGAAATATTGTGTACAAGTTTACTCCTGTCAAGGAAACCACGGTGTCTATAAAACAGTAACTTAGACCAATCTAAACCCTACTTCCTGTTGTCAAGACCCTGTTTGTATTTACCTAATGGTTTATTGTCCAGTCAAGTAATGTGTTTTGAATTTTTATAATCTTACGTTGCTATATTTACAATGTGCTGCTTTTCTGCAGAATAGATTGTTAAAAGGCCAAATATGACCCTGCCTTGTTTTTCCACTTGGATATACTTTGTATAAATATGTAGAGAAAATAAAATTCAGCTGTAATCTCTGTTTTATTTGTAACAAGGTCATGTTTATGTGTGTGTGTGTGTGTGTGTGTGTGTTTATGTGTAAACATATACTGTCTTACAAGAAATTTTAAGCCTAATGTTCAAAAGCTAAAATTAACTGCACATATGTTTTTCAATTTCCAGAAGCCTCATCTTATCATTATTGTACATAGTAATACGGCAATAACATTCCACATTGTTTGTATTTATTTTTATTTGTTTGATTCAATATTGTAAATATTGTTGGCACAATTGCGAAGTACCACTGTAGCCTCTGTACCGCCAAGGGTGAAATTGACACACACTTTGTGTGTTTGGAGTTTTCATGTTCATCCTCTGCTGTATGGACTTCCTCCCATCGTTAACAGTTAGGATAATTGGCATTTGAACTGCCTGTAATGTGTGGTCTCTCTGATGGGCTGGTATTCCCATCTATAGTGTGTCCCAGTGCAGTCTCATGACGAGACAGGCTAAAAGACATGGGGCACTCTTAAACACACCCGTGTGATGGATAGTCACTAGTTCACATCCGGAGTACCTGATGGAAATCCATAAAAACAGAGAAAAATCCATACACACATCCACCGGTAGCATATGTACCCCCAGACCTGGAAGTAAACCTCTGTGCTCCATTTAGCGAATCAGGACTATGAAATTCCTGCAGGGCACATGTGTATTGCCCTCTCCTTATCTAAGTTTATTGGCAGTGTGAGATCTAGTAGAAAGGTGCATGCAGAATCCTATAGAGTACAAGCGGGAAGGGAGTGTAACCTAACATGATCCATTTTAATCCTCGATTATGGCACAGTGCCCCAAATAAATGCTGGTAACACTTGACTTAAGGCCATGTTTTTAGTAATTTATAAACACATACAGTAGGACAATGTTGGACATGTAAAACATGATACTGATAGTCACAATCCTATAGTCATGAGCTTTGGATAGTGACTGACAGAAAGATTGCGGATACAAGTGGCAGAATTGAGTTTCTTCTGCGGAGTCTCTGGACTCAATGTGTAGTTGTGACCAAAAGTTTTGAGAATGACACAAATATTGGTTTTCATAAAGTTTGCTGCTTCAGTGTTTGTACATCTTTTTGTCAGATGTTTCTATGCTATACTGAAGTATAATTACAAGCATTTCTAAGTGTCAAGGGCTTTTATTGACAATTACATTAAGTTAATGCAAAGAGTTAATATTTGAAGTGTTGGCCCTTCTTTTACAAGACCTCTGCAAATCGCCCTGACATGCTGTCAATAAACTTCTGGGCCAAATCCTGACTGATGACAGCTCATTCTTGCACAATCAATGCTTGGAGTTTGTCAAAATATACTGGTTATTAATTGTCCACCCGCCTATTTTATTAATTAATTTATTACTAATTAATTGTCCACCCGGTATTCAGGTCTGGGGAGTTTCCTGGCCATGGACCCAAAATGAGGGTCCGTAATGCATTGGAAATGGGTTTTTTGGGATGAAGTTCATGGCAAAGAGGGACTTTGCAATTAATTGCTATTTATCTGATCACTCTTCATAACATTCTGGAGTTACTGCAAATTGCCATCATATAAACTGAGGCAGCGGACTTTGTGAAAGCTAATACTTGTGTCATTCTCAAAACTTTTGGCCACAACTGTAGAGCTGCTGCTTCTCCGGATTGAAAGGAATAAGCTGAGGTGGTTCGGGCGTCTCTCTAGGATGCCTCCGCGATGCCTCCCTGGCAAAGTGCTTCTATTCTATTCTCCAAATAGGAGGGGACCGCAGGGCAGACCCAGGACACACCGGAGACATTATACCTCTCGCTGTGGAATCCCCCCAGAGGAGGTGGCTGGGGAGAGAGATGCCTGGGCATCCTCGCTCAGACTGCTGTCCTTGTGACCCGGCAGATTATCTATTGATGACAGGTTGTGACTGTTAATGGTCCTTGATAATGGTCTTTTTTCACATAATGTGAAATACTATGCAGTATGAAGAGCTTGCAACTTGCGTCCACCAGGTGGCGTTTGGGAAACAGAGTACATTACTTGTTTTTAAAATGTGTCTTTTTGAAGGGTGTCACTACATGGGGCGTTAACTTGAACTGACTTATGTGACTTAGCTCTATAATTTAAATGCAACATAATTGCAAAGCTAATTTAAGGGTGTGTTTCCCAGATTTATTAGCAAAGTATTTTGGGCAGAAGGTCTCAACCGGTCTGGGTTTCCTTCACTAGTTAGATATGCAGCCTCTCTAAATAATCCATGGTGTGGAACTGTTATACAGGGAATCACCTGAGCACCTGCCCCTTTGCACAAACAACAGTGCTTCCCTTCTGAATCCTAGGTGCACCATTTCAAATTTTACCTAGGGGGTATACCTCTTCCTTGTGTCCTTTGCTGTCTGGCAATAGGAACTCCCCCCAGAATCCTGGAGGTTGGAAAATGGGTGGAGGGTTGTATTAAGTTGAATACATGAATTTGCAGCCTCCTTTTAAGACAGAGTACTGAATCAAATGCTTTTATTTTGAGGTAGTGGGGTCTTTACAAATTCACAGGAATTACAGAACCATCATGCAAAGGCCAGATGAGCATCTTCTACCAGTGAGCTCAGCTGTACTGTTGTACATTTAATGCCCTCTGCCATAAAAATGTAGCCTCCTTAATCTTGAACAAAGAGAGGCTGCGGAAATGTGTTGCTGTAGAGAAGCAGTATTTTCAGCAAAGTTACCAAAGCAGAGCTATCACAGTCTTGGAAAGCAAAAATATATTTGCAGTTCTAAGCAGTGGGTCACAGGCCATGAGTGACACCATGGAAGAAATTGACCACAGAGAGCTTACCCCTGACCTGCAGCACATTACTTTTTTACAAGCAGATTTATGACGAGGGTCTGGGCTGATACAAAGATTTATGGTAGATTTGGGAACAATGCTGTCAAGTTACCAGCAAAATGGTGAAATGTTGGTATAACGTAGCATGTTGTAAAAATCTTCCCTGATGATATAATAGTATAAAATAGAACTTTAATAACTGGATCTGATAGTTAGTTTATCCAAATTAATTTAATTATTCAGTAATAATACAGAATACGTAAAAAGAACACGTTATTAGGCAGGGTGCATTGAATAGGCAGAGAAAATTTGAAACTGGGAAATGCCAGAAATCAACAAACTACTTGCAGGTTTTAAAAGGTTTGTTATTAGCGGTTTGTAAACGGCATGTCTATTTGCATCACATTGACCGAGAAACCAGCCTTCCTGGGTGCACCTACCGCCATACTGAGAAGTTCAAACTAAAGAGGGCGTTTCCAGTTCGTTCCCTTCTAGTTCTGTATTATTTCTATGTTTCACAACTTACCCGTTAGGTCCTATGGTTGTAGTTAGTACTGTAGATCCCACTCTCCTCTCCTGTCCTAAAGGACTATATTTTATAACGCAAATCTTTTTTAGTAGCTACATATTGTTACACGTTTTTACAGAGCAATAAACACCACTGACATTTTGATGGTTTTGTATTATCTATTTATATCTAGATCCGGCTGTGATTGACAATCCAGGTGCGGATTCCGTGGATGCGCAATGTTTCTTGCCATCGAAGAAAGTACTGTGTCACTTTAAAGTCATTATTATTATGATTTAATTGATGAATTATTCTCTTTCGAAACAAAGTTATAACGCCTATCTGAGCCGGGATATATTAACTACCTACTCCAAAGGTAAGTGTTAAACTATTTTGCACTATACGTAAAAAGCATGATAATAGGTACCGGGAAAATCGTGTGTGTATGATGTGTTTACTTTACACAAAGACATATCTAGTTAATCAGTTTTTGTTTGATCTATTATTTTTCATTCTCGTCTACAGTTACCATATTTCTACATTATTTATATGAGTGAATTTAGAAACAAACGCAAGTAGCATTGCCCTCACGGAAACTGATCATAGTTTCTTAATGCCCAGTTTAAATCAATTCATTTCTATACCTATACAAACTTATATGATCAGATGTGATTTGCGTTGCATTATCATAGAAATTTAACAACCGTTTATTCCGGTGAAGAACAGTGATGATTCTTGACGTGTGCGGACTGCAGGGTGTTTAATCATGCGACGATTCAGAGAACTCAGAGCTGTCTAGTGCAGACATGATGTGGAATTTAATCATCGGGAGGCTGAAAGCTTCTTTAATGTTGCTCGATAATGGTGGTTTGCTAGCTAACCTTTAATCATTGTTTCCTTTTCTTGCATTAAAGCGATTTTTTAGCCAAGATGCCATGGAGTAGAACTCTTATCTACTTGCTTTTTTCTAGACCAGAACCAAATTCGCTATATAAATAATTTAGATGAAATGTTGTATTAAGATTAACTACTGTTTTTCTTTTCTTTGTTAAATAACACAGGATTCGTATGGAATACTTTTGGTTATAGAGCTGTAAGAGTTTGCGCTGGGTATGGGCCTACAAAAGAAAAGTATTTAATTGTAATGTGATTACAGTAAAGATGTGTTCTACCTGTAACTCCAAAACTTATCCTATGGAAACCAGTAGTAGCTGAAACCATTCATACGTTCTGGGCAAGATAAGGAGTAGAGTAGACAACAGGAGGTAACAAATGATGGGTTGGTGATCAGAGTAAAATATTTCTACTTAGTCATTCAGCAGTCCAACTGGTTAGGGGTATCATTATTAGAATTATATTAATATACTATTCACCAAAATAGAAATCTAATCTAATCTAAATTTATTTTCATTCTCAGACAAAGAAAAACATTTATTTTTTCTCCATTCAACAGCTTTTCTTCAGCCAGAAAGTTGTTTTATTCTGCATGACATTTCCTATCATGCAACACACTTTCTTATTTTTCTTTTTAATCCTTCATGGTGGCACACACGTGCTTGGGTCTGACAGCATGTTGGACTTCCTTTCTACTGATATACGCAAGTACAGAAGTCTTATGGGTTGATCCAACTCTGTAAATCTCATGGCTTTGCTAAAGTATCTTGGTGAATAACATTCTGTGGGAATGGAACCAGAGACCTTCAGAGTCTGTGCTTTTACTGTGATGACCTGAGTTTTTCCCAGAATATTCTTTTGTATTGCAGTGATTCTCCAGCTAATAATAATAATAATAATCATCGTCATCATCATCATTGCTACTGTCATTACCATGCGGCTTAATGCATCTCCTCTACTCATCTAAGCACAGATGTTCTAGAATCCATAAAAGCTACACCATGGATGCTCTTCTAATTAGGTGTGGAGCCTTCATGGAATGGGGCAAGCTTGGGTTCCGAGGCCGGCAGACAGGCACGTGCTTGTCCTGGATTTCTTAGAGGAACGGGGAAACGGAATCTTGCAGTAGAGATGATGCAACGCCGTGCAAGGTGGACGTCGGCGACGCACAGCTCGTATTTCTTTGTGGCCGCAGAATATTGGTCTTTGAGGTCCACTGTTGACTGCCCTGTTGGCCGGCTTTGTACTGCATCAGGTGGCTTTGTGGTTGAGATGCTGTACTTGTAACTAGAAAATTTGTGTCCCGTAGAAACATTGGTGGTGCAGACAGTTAAGGAGGACGTCTTAATGAAATATTAAGCAGCGCTTTGCCAGAGTTATTATGTAAGTTGCTTTGGATAAAGCTGTCTGCTATAGTTATGAGTCATGATTCCTACCATAGGTACAATAAAATGTCCTATACTTAAACAAAATTTTCTTAAGGCATTATACAGCATGGGGGACATATGTAACAGAACATTTTTGTTCCTGTAAGTTATCTTAGTTCTGGAAAAAGAACAATGATTTGATGGTTAACTGCACAGCATGTTTTGAACAAGAGTATATATATCCTCTTTTTATTTCTGTAACATATTAATGGTTAGTAATACTTTTGTGTCTGAGCAGTTGTAAAGATAGCATCGCAGTATGCAATATGTGGCACAGAAAATGTTATCTGTAGACTATAAATCAGCTAGTGGGGACAATTTTTCATCCATCCATCCATCCATCCTTCCTTCCTTCCTTCCTTCCATCCATCCATCCCAACATCTTCTATCTGATTATCCTGGTCAGGGTCACAGGAATTCTGGAGCCTATTCCAAACAACACCGTGCAAAAGACTGGGGCAGTTTTCATTAAACTGCTTTTATGCAGTTGAGTTCATTAGTCAGAAAATCTCAATAAGAGCTAAGAGTGCCATTGAACTCTGATTCCTGTTGATGTCATTTGTTTCGACAGTGTTTTGCATTATTATCGTGATACAACCAGCACCTTCTTACACATCACTTCCCCTTCACTGCAGCACATGCTGTCTGATGCATAACTGCATGTGACAGTAGAGTCCTGGACGGGGGCGTGAGTGACAAATAAATTCACTGGCACCTTGTTTGCTCACATGAAGAAATCAGAGAAATCTACCAGCATTAATCTTAACAGCTAAAAGTTTTTGTTATCCGAATTAATCTAATAAATTTGATTACGAGATCATTTCCCTTAGTGTATAGCACACGTAGCAGACGTCTCTACATGTGTATGTGCTGACAGTATATACCTTCCTGCTGTTTTTGTAGAGGTGCATACATACCAGTGTCCAGTGGAGACCTTTTGTAACCACCCCTGTGTTTATTGAACAGGAAGTATACACTGAGAAGGCATAAATAGTGTAAATGAATGCTATAAATGTTTTTGACATTTTATTTCAAAATTATGGATTAATGGAACGTAGGATGTTGAAATTATAATTTATTGCTTTATTTAATTTGTCCATATAATGCTTTAGAAATATGGATTTAATTCAGATTATCTAATAAATATTAGCAACGCATCTGTCCAAAAAGTTTTATGTATCTTTTGAGTTTTAAAGATTGAGTCCACAGATTGGACAGATTTATTTTCATTGTCAAATCGTTCCCTCTTTAACATCCTGATTAGTAGTTAATTGTCAATCCTGCCTCTTGTGCGCAATTAAAAACAGTCGGCGGTTTACTGGGTTTATCTGCTATGCTACTACTGCTGAGTTACTGTGTAAAATAAAAAAAGCTCATTTGTAGGTGAGATCTGCTGTCATAAACGTGTCTTTATATCTTTGTGAAATGGGAGGCGTTTTGGGCCCCAGCCGTAAAATTTACTGAGGTTCACCAGGTGTCCCAGAATTTCTGTTTATGCCATGCCAATGGACGTGATGTCAATGTTTCAATATCGGCCTTTTATGCCTTTTAGTTTCCTGTTTTACTTTTTAGAATCCCCTTTCTACATAATGAGGAAGTTTGTCCTGCTCAATTTAAAAAAAAAGGGGGAATTTGGAGCGATAATACTTTTTATTTACGAAAAATGACAGACTGCAAGAAGCGCACCTGATATTCAGTTGATTCTGCTGTACTTTAGTCATTATACAGTGTGTTGCAATAAATTTTGATTTTGAAGTTTCAGGTTCAATAAATACCAGTATAGCACTTTGTAGATTCAAACAATAACTCTATGATATAAAGTAACTATTAATATTCCAGTATTTTTTTATTTGGTAGCGTTTGTGTGACAGAAACAAATAATGTTAAATGTTAGATTGTTCCACCATTTGATTTACTGTGCAGTTTAGACGCTTTCGGTGCCAGTGTCAGACTACATTATATTGAAATATTATTGTAGAATATCTCTTCTTCTACCACCCTTATTTATCTAACGTAGTTAGAAACACTAGACTAAGTAAAGAATAAACAGACGGAACAATTTTTGGACTTCTTGCATGCTTGAATATGGGCCTGTTGCTCTTCGTTTCAAACACGTTGCTTCAATCTTTGGGTTCCTTCACATTGTTATGACATCGCGCCAGTAGGTATAGAAAGTACCAGAATGCAATGCAGCACCCGTGGAAAGCACACAGCTTGCTTGCACTGCTACAGTACATGCTCACGGCACATTCCTAGCCATGGGTGTGGATGTTGTAACTTGCCTGAACATTTACCATCTGCATTCCAGCTCGGGGAATCGCACCGCACTGCTGATTTACCACTGCCAGGTAGCATTTTTGACTAACAAATGTTTCACCTGAAACGGTCCATTCTCTGCTTCCCCCAGTAGGAATCTTTATTGATACATTAAGCAGATGCTTGTAACCTAATGAGTGCATGCACAGTAAGTGAATGCAGTTAAATGAGGTTATCGGGAATCACAGAGAATTAGGTTTGCATGGGGAAATTTACTGCACAGATTTATAGCAGAGTCAGACATCCGCACAATACTGAAAATAGCACTATTTATGGTATAATATATACAACAGAGCTGTTCCCTTCACCCTTCATGCTAGGCTTTGGGCTTCGAATGGGCTCACAGCCAGTGACAGGAAGCCAAGAGTGATGAAACTCGTGGGCTTTGCCTGGAGGTTGAAGATGTATGACGGCAAGTCGGGGTGGCCTGATGACGCCTGCGGAGGGTCGAGCTCACTGGAAGCCATAAGAGTAAATCCAGGAGATGATTATAAGCTGAACCAGCAGCTGTGTGAGGTAGGAAAGCATAGCCTGCAGAACTGCAGAAAGGCCCAGAAATGTTATTTTCTGGAAGGGCGTGTTGCTTCTTGGCAAATCTTGAGGACACTTCAGGCCTATTGGCTTAAATGATGGCAGATTTTGTTGTAAATTGAGACACAGATGGAAATCTCAGTGCACTGATCTGTCCAGCATTATGCGATAGACAGCCATATTGTTCCAGTGATGTTGGTGAGGCGGGCATTGGTTTGAGAGAAGCCACCAGAAATAGGGTTACTGCATGCTGGCTGACTCAGCGCTCCGACACCCCTAACCCCCAACTCCAGGGGCACTGCGTGCTGGCTGACTCAGCGCTCCGACACCCTTAACCCCCAACTCCAGGGGCACTGC
>JAODKE010000138.1:10510687-10530255 GCA_026779605.1 Mormyrus hasselquistii | reverse complement strand
AATCCCAGTAACTGAGCAGATTGTGAAATACTCAGACCGGCCCGTCTGGCACCAACAACCATGCCACGCTCAAAATTACTTAAATCACCTTTCTTTCCCATTCTGACATTCAGTTTGAAGTTTAGGAGATTGTCCTGACCAGGACCACACCCCTAAATGCATTGAAGCAACTATCATGTGATTGGTTGATTAGATGATTGATGAGAAATTGAACAGGTGTTCCTAATAATCCTTTAGATGAGTGTACATGACCGCTTTAAGTAAAGATTTACTGCCATTTTCTGTTGTAGAGTACGCGGAGTAATGAGAGCATATACATGGAGGAAGATTGGAAACACTTCCCAATGCACTTAAGGCCCTTTCTCTAGCTAGAAATTTGCTGCATCACCAGGGTCCTTTTGGAACCAGGTATAATGAGCAATGCCATTATCTTGGCTGTGGGTGAATAAAATTGCTTTTTGGCAGAATTAGTTTCTTCTCTGTACATTGGAGGAGACCTCTCTTTTAGTCAGTTATTTTTCTTACAATTTAGTTGACTCAGCAATCAAAGTAACACTGTCTACATTAATTATTCATACTCTCATAGCTAGTTTTTTAAGTTTTGCCCATAAATTTGCTTTGACAGCAGCAAGGTTCTGGATTTCGGCGGAAATGTATTAATGCAGAATATTTTTTTCAAAATCCTTATGATTGTTTTGGTGTCTGCTTACAGCATGTATTACTTATTCATTTCAGCTAAGTAGAACTGTGTTACATAACATAATTAAAATGATGTATCTAGTGTTATCATCTCATAAGATATGGTTGACTGGTGGCTCAGTGGGTAGTGCAGTTACAGCCCAGTGTGTGTGTGTGTGGTCCAGGTATACCTTGCCTTGTGAGGACCTGGTCCCCATATGGGAAAACTCTATTTTATAAAAATCTGTGACTACAATAAAAAAACTAAAAACACAAAAACTATTTTATTTAGTTACTTATGGTTATGGTTAGGGCTGGGTAGGGGTTAAGGTTGTCATAGTTAGCTTTAGCATTTTTCCCAAAGAAATGAATGAGCGGCCCCCGTAAAGATATGATTACATGTGCGTGTGTTTGTGTGTGTGTGTGTGTGTACATGTGTACATGCTCTGCATTGCGCTGTTGGCCCCTCCAATATTCTCCTCTTGACGATCATAAATATATAGAATTTTTCTAATTTTAAAAATATAGCTTTTAAAATGTCTTTCTTTGTTCTTTCTATTAAAATAACTTGAGTTTGCGTGCTTGTCGTATGTTTAACAAACATGTTGTCTTGTGAGAAACCTTCATTGGTGAATGTAGATGGTCGTTTTATTAAGATCCTGCAACAACATAAAATCACAAAGTGTCAAACTCGTCTGGCAGGACACATTCATCTGGCTAATCAGGAGGCCTGGCGATGGGCGGCAACAAAAGCAAGTGTAAGGAAGCCGGACAGAGGTCTCGGAGCCTGGATGGCATTATGGGCTCGGGGGGCACCCTCCCTTACCCAAGCCAAATGCCCAGCAAGAGTGCCCTCGCTGGGGACAGCGGCTGGAGCGAGCAGCCCCCCAAGAAGGCAGAGCTGCCCTTGTTCGGGGGCGTCAATCCCAGTGGCATCCTCAGCTCCGGGCAGCAAAGCGGCCACCTTGCAGGTATGACCTCAGGGTGATTCCTCAGTCATGGACTGGTGGGATGATTAAAGAATAAGGCAATAACAGGCAGGACCGGCCCGCCCTGCAGGTGACATAGACGATTGCCTAAGGTACTGTTTCATTAGGGGGCACAAAAGAGCAAGTGAAAGAAATCTGAAGAAATAGCCGTGTTTCCATTCCATGACATTACAATTACTTACGCTAGTTTTAATATTTCACTTAATTTTTTTTTTTTATTTATTTCTTAATATTTCACTTTTGCTAAACAGATGTGAGTTAACTATTTAACAGCCAGATGCCCTGTGTTTCTGAAATGATTTTAATATGAAATAAACAAAAATTTGTTTTGGTTGGGGGGGGGGAGTGGATGGTGATTAGCAGAATCTTGACTACAGTGCCAGAACACCCAGGGCCGGCCCTGGCTACAGGTACTAATCATTAGATGGTTATACGGTTATACCAGTGAGCTTTGAACTTTCAGCTGTTTTGGTAGTAATATAAACTACAAAGTGCACAGTTAGTATGTGTCTGGAAAAGAATCACAGCTGACTGTGTTGTTGGTGTGCTGAGCTGAGACTGCAACCCTAGCTACAATGCACATACTGTACTAAATAAATTCTTAAATTAAATTATTAATATACTCAGAAAATAAATGATGTTCTATCATTTGTCAATTTTTTAATTTTACACAATGTTGGTATGATTTATTGTATTCCACAATATTGATTCTCCATTGCCCTATAGGAGCAGTCACTACTTTTGTGGCGTTGTATGACTATGAATCGCGCACGGCTTCCGATCTGACTTTCAAGAAAGGCGAGAGACTGCAGATCCTCAATAACACGTAAGAATATACAGATTCTGGCTAAATTCCCCAACGCACCACAAATGCACGTTTGTTTGTTTGTTGTTATTTTGTACGTCACACACACCGCAACAAAAGCAGCATCAGAGGACTAAGATGATGTCACTGACCATGTTCACCAGCTTTCGTCTGTCTCTCTGCTAACTTTCACACGCTGATTCTGATTTAATGCCTTTTAATCTGTAACAATGGACTGCTGTTAGTAAAAGACAAAATAGATCAACATAATGAAGTTTACTATTAAAGGTTTGGCCTCTGTTGGGTCCAGAATTGTCACAGGCCAATGAGGCACAGATTTTTATTTATGTAGTATTTTTCTATTATAGTTAGTCGCAGGGTGGTGCAGCGGTTAGCGTTGTCGCCTCACTCCTCAGGCACCAGGGTTCGAGGCTCTGACTGTGGGGTTTTTTGGTATATTTCATCATATATGGACAGTATTATATAGAGAACGAATTTCTGGTAATTCCCCTAAAATTTTTTGAACTCTTGTTCCTCATATTTACAGAAGTAGGACCATATAAAAAATTGGTTAATTAAAAAAAATGTTTAACTAATTAAAATTGAGTGTAATATTTCTTGGTTTGCTGCTTAAAGCAGGCATTTGGTAGTTTTGTATAAACTCTAGGTATTGGATAGTTGTCTAAATATTTGTAACATTAATTGGCTGAACACCATCAGGAAAACATTGAAAATGGTCAAATACGCATAGAGCAAACTATATACAATATATATAAATACATGCTCTATATATGTGGAGTACAAATCAAATCATTGACATTTTCTGGTGACTTCAGTGGTTTTTCTCATAAAGGTGCATTTTATATACAGTATATTCCTTTGGGTTTGTAAGATATTTTTAAAAAATGGAAGTAATTTTTGTCCATTTAGGTAGTTGGTTGTATCATTGCCTCCTGCTAAAGGTGTCTTGGGTCTTTCCAAGTTACCAATTTAAAAGACCTACATCTATTTTGCTCCATGAAGAAGCATCAAATCCCATTAAGACTGACCCAAGCAAGTACATGACGTATCATGACGTTCCAGCCACCGCCTTTAACTGCTCTGTGTGTTTGCTCAACACGGGTGGGGGGAGTTCCTGAGAAATCCCATTTGTCTGCCTTTCTAAGTAATGCCCTCTGGGATCGGCAGAGGTAGTCATCAGGTCAAGCTTAATGGAACGTCTCGCGTGGCGTGAAGACAGCTCATCGTGGGAGGCGGCTGGATGTGTCAATCCGTGTGTCATTTATTCCCTTACGCTTTTATTTTTCTCTCTATCTGCAGGGAGGGAGATTGGTGGCTCGCACGCTCACTGACCACTGGGGGGAGTGGCTACATTCCCAGCAACTACATAGCCCCTTCGGACTCCATCCAGGCTGAAGAGTAATTCTTTAATCTCCCTTACCCTAAAAGAATCTGAGTGAAATGAACATCATTTGCCAGATACTATTAAAGCACACAATCATATTTAATCTTCCCTAGGCCCACTTTATGAAATCCATTGTAGCTTGATTGGCTTCTAATTATAAATCAGTAATTGCTCTATAAGAGTGACACTGAATAAGCCATAGGTTTAAAGTTTGCTCATTTGTTGTTGACCAGACGCGGCGGTTAATCAGTGCCCTCTTACCGTTTAATGTGTCTCCTTTGACTGCAGCCGCGTGGTCGTAAGCGCCAGTGTATTTATCAGCCCTTTTGCCTCAGGTGGTTTTTTGGAAGTATTACTCGCCGCGACTCGGAGAGGCTCCTCTTGAGCTCTGAAAGTAGAGGAACGTTCCTTGTGAGAGAAAGTGAGACCAGCAAGGGTGAGTGTCCTATGAGCGTACTGCTTGACTAAGCCCAATTATAGTTAAAAAATAAGACCTTTTATTGGTTAACTTGTGTTGTCGAGGGTCTGTGCTGGTGTTTAAGGCCAAAGATGCGTCTTCTGAATAAGCTATTTATAAAATATTGATAAGGACGTTTGTTTGTATATTGGATTTTGAAGACAGGTATTTTTTCTGTTTTAAAAGGTCTAAAAATAAAAGATTCTATGAATTATTTTTCATGTTATTTTCATATTAGCACACCCAATGCTGTTGTATAGGGCTGGAGGTTTATGCATGAATATTCAATTTAATCAAATAATGGTGAATCCCAACAGTCTTGCTTCTTTTATTGGGCATCTCAGTGACTCAGCCAGTCGTGTTAGTTAACCAGTCTGTCCCGTTCCAGTTGTGACTGTGTAACACAAGCATGCCCTAATTGTTATTTCGTGGGAGTCTTTAAGTGTCTTCAGTGCCAAAGCACAGTGTTTACATTCTGAAAGTCAGGAGTGAGTATTGTCACATTTCAGAAATGACCTGCATGTTGCAATACTTAATTTCAGTTTTATGACCCATGTGTTGTTTACGGGGCACTTAAAGCGTATTGCAGATGGTATGTGGAACACAAAGATGCTGGAGGTGCTTGTTTTAGCGATGAATTTTCCTGAGGATATAAAGAATATTTTTACATTTGTTAGGCAGTTCATTAGAAAATCATATGGTTTTATACCAATTATGAATCAACAATATATTATTATAAATGTATTGTATGAAATAAACATTCATCTTTTATGCTAATGATCCATCTTGTTTAGGTGCTTACTGTCTATCTGTTCTGGACAATGACATCACTAAGGGCTTCAATGTCAAACACTATAAGACCCGCAAGCTGGACAGCGGCGGCTTCTACATCACGTCACGAGCGCAGTTCCAGACTCTGCAGCAGCTGATCAGCCACTACCGCAGTGAGTGAGAACCGCCAGGCCAACCTCCCCCGAGGAGCGACTGGGTTCATGCCACATCAGCACTGCTGGCTGACATGGGATTAAGGTGCTCCCCACCATAGAACTGGGGTGATGTGTGGCTCTGTGCCCATGATCGGAAAGTCACCGGTTCTATGGCTCGTGGGACGGTTTCATCACTGGGGCCTTAAGCAATGTGCTTAACCCTGTTTTCTCAATTGTGCGTCACTCTGGATAAAAGTGCCTGCTAATTAATGAATGTTATTATTCTGCCAATAATGTACCTGGTTGAATGTCATCCTCTAGATGGACCTTAGCAACTTTCTTCACGAAATCTCTTTCCAGTAGTTTTAGTTGCAGACTGCAGGGTTTTTAATGTATGCCACTTGACCACAAGCATAGAGCATGGTAAGTAAATTGCTCACTAAGTTTCATCCATAACTTTTTCCCAGAAAGTGCAGACGGCCTCTGCTATTGCCTGACAGACGTGTGCCCAGTCCTGAAGCCTCAAACACAGGGCCTGTCCCGGGATGCCTGGGAAATACCGCGTAACTCCCTGAAGCTGGATGTGAAACTGGGTCAGGGCTGCTTTGGGGAGGTCTGGATGGGTACGCTACACATTTCCTGATCATTTCTTTACTCAGTCTTTTTACATTTTTATTTTATTGCAGTGTACTATGATACAAATTTATGATGTAATAACATTGTTAATTTGAGATAGTACAGCATAATGTACGATAGGCATAACCGTCAATTCACCCAAACATATAGCGAGTACTAAATAGTCTCAATGAAAATTAAAGAAAACTTATTTTGAAATCTTAGTAATTCTTGTAAATTGCACATTGAAGAAGGTGAAAAACACATCTGTGTGAAGACACTCTGAAAGTAACAAACGTAAACCTGACTATGCAAAGTACGACCTTTTCTTGTTTGTTATTTTACTTGTTTTGAAAGTACAACGTTTCTTCTTGCGCCAAACTAATTAAACTAGTTACATGTTGACTTAATGAGCTGTGAAATACCACACAGTAGGAAAGCAGACTAATTAAATTCTTCCTCTGTGAATCACATGAACTCAGCCGTGCTGTGAGCATAAGGCACATTAAGATGCATGACGTATATTGACAGCTTTTTAGTATTTAGGCAGCATAGGACAGGGAAGCACCTTGGACAGGAGGCCAGATGGTCGCAGAGCACATAAACACGTACACACACACACACACACACACACACACGTACACACACACACACACACACACACACACGTACACACACACACACACACACATAAACACGTACACACACACACACACGTACACACACACACGCATACACACACACGTACACACACACACACACGTACACACACACACATAAACACGTACACACACACGTACACACACACACACGTACACACACATACACGTACACACACACACACGTACACACACACACGTACACACACACACACACACACACAGGGTCATGCTCATTGTCTTTGTACGGCAGGAGGAAATATCGGAAAGTACCCGTATTTTTCAATATTGGGATTTGACCACAACTCTCACATGTATAAGCATGTGTAGAAGATGAATCATGGTTTAAGTTCTCGTTTGTAATGTCGTTTTTGACTTCTTAAAGAATTATTGAATAATTCTAATCACTGAGTTGTTTCTTTAATGTCTTATTAGCGTTCATAAATTGCTTTCTTACGAGCAACAACATCTTATGAACGTTTTAAATAGTCCTTTTTTGTCTGACCGATAAGTATTCCGATAAACTGAAAAACTGTGACGTTTCATTTACCAAATTTAGAAATTCATGCCATTTCACTCATAACTGAGCAAAAACAAACAAAAAAAATCTTTACCCTGGGCAAAATAATTTTTCATTTTTTTTTTTTTAGATTATCCGGTCAGAGTAGAGAAAATAATAAATTCCCTGAAGGTAGTTTTGTAATACTTTAGGGGATCTTGTCTTGTGATGCTGCAGGAACTTGGAATGGCACAACACGCGTGGCCATAAAGACTCTAAAGCCAGGAACCATGTCCCCAGAAGCTTTTCTCCAAGAGGCTCAGATCATGAAGAAGCTCCGGCATGAGAAATTGGTGCAACTTTATGCTGTGGTGTCTGAGGAGCCCATCTACATCGTCACAGAGTACATGGCCAAAGGTCGGTGCCCAAAGCAAAGACGATACTTCATTTGTCCAAGCACATAAGAAATCTTTAGTCCTTGCGTATCACACCTTGCTCGCGGATGAGACACACAGACATATGCAGGCAAGAGCAAAGCTTTGGGTGAGAGCACAGGACCATTTGTACAGCACTCCTAGGGCAGTTTTTGGGGTTAAGTGCCTTGCTGAAGTGCTATATACTGGCTATGGGATTAGAACCCATTCCATACTGGAGACAGTTACAGGCACCTAATCGCCAGAGTCAGTCAGTACCCTATGACCTATACTCCTTCTAGTTAGGTAGTTGATAAACCCCAGTGATTAAGGCCAGCATGTGATTTTATTTTTAACAGTGATGACCTGAAACTGGAGTCACATTGATTCGACCTAATTGCTTACTTTGCACCACAAGGTGACATTGCCCTTAACAGCATGGTAATGTCAAACTGATATCCTCCTTCTCTCTGTAGGCTTTGTCAGAGGAATCAGAGACATTTTATTCAATTTCCTCATTGATTTTTGTGATGCATGATGTTTGATGTATGGAAAGGTGCTAATGTCGAGGGCTGGGTGGCATTTCAGTGTTGCCTTTCCATTTGGAGAGACTTGTTCCTGTGGTTTTCTTTTCATGTTCAAAGACTCCAGCCCTGATGGAAGGTGAATGTATATTTACTGTCTGTCCTCTTGAGTATCCTGATGGCTGTCTTCCTGGTTTCCCAAAGGGAGCTTGCTAGATTTCCTTAAAGGAGACACGGGGAAGATGCTGAGGCTACCACAGTTGGTGGATATGGCATCACAGGTGAGCGGTAATCCTGTTTGGGAAGTGCCACCTGTAGTCAAGCTGCCATAGACTTTCTGTGTTAGCTGTCTGTGTGTGCCAGATGCATCTGACAGGCAGCAGGTGAGAGTATGGTTTGGACTGTATCAAATGCCATAGATTGCAGGATGAACCCATCTTTCCAAGCCAGGTACTTCTGAAATAAATACCTTGCTGTATAGAGTGAAATAAAAGATGTCTAAATATCTTTGGATTAAAGCGTTTCTCAAATGGGTCTGTAGGAATATTAAAACAATTAGTTGATCAGCTGATAACAAGATTAATTGATTAGCAAAATATTCATTTTTCGCAACCCTAATTGAGAACCTACTGTAAAGGGACCATTCAGTCCAAAGACAAAGAGCAGATTAAGAGCATTCCGGGTATGTAAGGGACCGGCAGGGGACATTGAGTGGTCTAGGCTAATAGTAATGGATTCTGATTCTGACTTGGACTCTCATTGAACTTCCAAGATTGCTGCTGGAATGGCCTATGTGGAGAGGATGAACTACGTGCACAGGGACCTCAGGGCAGCCAATATCCTGGTGGGGGAAAAGATGCAATGCAAGGTGGCCGACTTTGGCCTCGCACGACTCATCGAGGACAACGAGTACACAGCCAGACAAGGTGGTGGCAGTGGGACGGATGGATGACAATGTTAAAAGCATTTATACTGATCGTTAAATGTTATTTCTAAAAGCAATCCTTATGATACATCATATTGTTCCCTTTGTGGACTTTTAGCAGATATACACTATGCATTGTAAAAAGAAAAACAATAAATAAACACATCAGCTAATTTTCTGCTTAAACCTTAAGCACAAGCTGACACGTTCCTCACCTCTGCATACTGTAGGAGCAAAGTTCCCCATCAAGTGGACAGCACCAGAAGCTGCACTCTATGGCCGCTTCACTATCAAGTCAGACGTCTGGTCCTTTGGGATTCTTCTTACTGAGCTGATGACCAAGGGCAGAGTGCCGTACCCAGGTATACCCCATTCATCAGCTTCCATTAAGCCACGAAGAGCTGCTCATCCAAACAGTGAGAGGACATGACATCATCTAACGTGTGTAAAACACGGAACTGAACAAAAGGGTCTCGCAGACAATCGGCTGTTAACGGTGTTTACCTTGTTTCTGAAGGTTTCACGTTTCCCACGGATTCTTCCTTATGATTCTGTCCCACTGCAGGGATGGTGAACCGGGAGGTGCTGGAGCAGGTGGAGCGAGGCTACCGAATGCCGTGCCCTGCCGAGTGCCCCGAGTCCCTGCATGACCTGCTGCTGACCTGCTGGCGGCGGGAGGCAGAGGAACGACCCACCTTTGAGTATCTGCAGGGCTTCTTGGAGGACTACTTCACCTCCACCGAGCCTCAGTACCAGCCTGGGGAGAACCTTTAGGACTTCTGGGATGCCATCAGCTGAGATGGGAGTGAATCATGTCATTTCAGACCAAGCCAAAGTTTTGCCAGTGTGAGCTCTCCTCTAGCTAACCTTTAACCTTTATTGTTCTAGTAAAGACAAGCCAGAGGTTCAATCCACCCCCCCCCCTCCCCAACTTAATGACGCTTTCTTCCCATGCTTCTTTTGAAAGCTGCAGTTTCTTTCTCTGAGGTGCCTCGATTATTTTTGCATTACTGGGACCAATTTGCCTTTTGTCATGTTGTTATGGTTGATAGTGATTGGCAGAACCAGAGACCACACAAATCTGTGTATTAATTGCGAGCTATTATCTCATTCTCTCCTTGTCAGTGCTCCAGTGTCAGCATTGTTGAAATTATAAATGAATGTTTGTCTGTAGACACTATTTCCCTAACTTCCCCTCTACAGAGAGTTTAATATAAAGACAAATAATAAAAAAACGCAATGTTTACATTTCCTACTATAGACAATGATAGAACTTCATTGATCTCTAATGACACGTTTCTGTTGCCCAGCAAAAAAACAAAAAAATAATAAGTAATAAAAACTGAATTAACAATAACAAGAATGTATAGTACAAGTGAGGTAGAAACATGTGACTTGAAGACAGTGATCGCAGTAAGCACATGGGTCACATGGCGTCCATCCATGCATCATGGGGTGGTGAGCATGTCGCTGAAGATGCTCCTCACATGATCCAGCTCTATGAGAGGAGAACCGTTTGGGTACCATTTGTGCTTCCATTGCCGCTTCCTGACTGTGTCCCAGAAACTGAAAAATTACAGAGTTAAAACAACAGCATTGTTACCAAAACAACTAAGAGTTGTATAATTCAATAATTGTTGTAGGAATATATGGGTAGTATTTTTTTCAGTTTTTCAGTTAGTGTTGCATCTGTTGAGGTATAATGAAAAACATATTTCCTGTGTATTTGAAATGTGCCTTTCTTTGTCAGTGAACAACATACAAATGAGACAAATAACTGCAGAGTGATATACATGGAAATGAGACATGGAAATATGTTATATTCAGGGGGGGGAGGAGCTAAGATCTCTTAGCGTCTAATTTCATTGAATAGGAAAACGCCTCAAAAATATTTGTTAAAACTACTGATCGTTTGATCTGATTATATAGTTTGTAGTGAGGAAAAAAGCATCCAAGGCACTCATGTTGAGAAAAGTCATATATTTTTATACTTTATTTTTGTGTATGTGTGGTGGATTGGGGCCTGTAACAAATATAGTTCATAATTATCTAGAAATTCTGATGCAACGCTACAGGATGACTTCTGTATGCTTTTGTTAAATCTATACAAATCGTATATGGGCATGGTTGTGCATTCAGCAATGTAAATACAGCAATTACGATGTAAGTATAGCGTAACATTTTTGCTTTGAATTCTATTAAAGAGCCTGATGCCATTCTGGAATGTTTAGTTTCAGAACATTTTGCGTCATTTGCGTGTGATTCAGCCGGTATTATGACTCTGGGTTAGGAAGAGGAGGGGAACGATTATCACAAGGCTGGGGGAACCTCATACACACCAATTCACTTGATTGCATGTTGCTGGACTGTGGGAGGAGAACAAGGAGAACCCCCCCCGCCCACAAAGCTGGCAGAGAGTCAGAGGCTGAACCTACAACCCTGGAGGAGCCACTCTGCCACCTCAGGACTGACTGTTAGTCACAGAAGGTGCCACTCACAAGCATTTAGAATTTGGTGATCATTGGTCATTGTTGACACAGCACACAACAATGAACTGTGTCCTCTGCATTTAACCCATATGTGACATAGCAGAGGGCAACTAATTCAGCATCCAGGGAGCAGTACCTTTCTCGGGGTACCTCCTTGCTTAGTGGTGCCTTGCTGGGCAGGGATTCAAACCAGCAATCTTTCAATTACAAGTGTGCATCCCTAACCATTAAGCCACTGCTGCAATGAACTGTGTCCTCACACATTTATACACATTTATAGTTGTAGAATGGGACTTTATCTAAATCCAAAAAAGGTTTTTACTGTTTATTCTCATACTCTTTCTAGTATTGATAACAACACAGGATCTCGTAATGTTCCCAGTGGAATTTTACAGTAATACCAAAGGAATGTTGGACTGTGGTATCCGTTGTTCACACTTGCCACAGTGAGTCAAATATATTGGTACAGGATTTCTGTGACTACCTGAAATATGATCTGAATACCAAGAAATTTTACCAGCTGATTCATCTCACAAGAATATATTAAAATTTTACATATAGCAGATTATAAAACGAGCCTGAATAACAAAAGAAATACTATGCTTGCGTGGATAAATACAACAAATGCAGGCTCAGTCTAATTTTTTATTACAAATTTTAAAAAAAAATGTTCTCTAAAGTCATTACTACTGAACATGCATCAGACACTTATCTTGACATGAATACAATAAACTGAAAGCGCCATTTTCCTCCTTGAGGTAACTTAATTGTAAGCATTATGTTGAGATGAACATTCATAATTATATCCAAGGTGTGTGATTCACAGAAATCGCCTTCTTAAATAGGAAGTCTGCTATCTAGTGGGACCAATAGGAGGCTGTTTAATTTGGAAAGACATAATTATGAGAGGAGGCTGAAGGGGAGTAATTACATGTGTTTTTTCTCTCTCCCTACTAAAACACAGAGAGTATTAAGTCCATGTTTGTTTACCTTTTACATTCTCAGGGTTCCTGCTTTCTATACTAATAAGGATATTGCCACTGCAGTTCTGTGGGACTGACGCTGAAAACAAGGGAAAAAATAATAAAAAAAAGCATTTTTATTTCTTTTTCCCACACAATCTGGAGCAGAATAAGCAGCTGGATGATAGATGGGCGGGTGGTTTCTTTGTTCATTGTTTCTCTATGTGTTACTGTTCTGAATGTTTAAATTCCAGTTGTACCAGGTTTTCGTAATCCATCTATTCTCCTTCCAGCTGCTTGTCTTCTGCAGGTTACCTGTCCTATGGAGCAGGGCCCAGGGATGGAATACCAGTCTGTCACAGGGCCCCATGCTTTATTTGAAGTGGCCTGTAGTTTGGGGGGACCCCTGCAGGTTGGGAAAGGAAATGCAAATAAAACTGATCTGAGGGCTATAAGAATGATTGTAGGATTTGTTTTATTTATTTAATGTTAGTTAAGCTTTGCAGTTAATATATGTGTTTAGTGACTTTATTTTCTCTTCTGAATTATGTTCATAGAGCATTAATGTCATCAGAACAGCATCAAGTTGGGATTCAGGACCGAATCAGAGCACATTTCTCTACACGTTGTACTAGTGTAACTGTGTATGTGGCAAAGAATCTTGAAGGCATGAAAATGATTCTGTACATTTTTGCAGGAAGCAAATTTTCAGAAAGTGTCTCATTTTAACAATACTCACACTAATAATTAATATCTAAGGTACAACCAAAAACCAAATATTTTGTGATGCATTATGAAAATATACAATAGTAATGAAAAGTTTATATTTACCTCCGTAAAACATAAATATCTTAACTTTAAATACACTTGTCTACCACCAGGAATAGAAACCACACTAGTGAATATTCTGTATAAGTAAAGCACAGAAAGGACGCATGCATGAGCTCTGAAACTGTGGTACCCGCGGTCAGGCATGGTGGATTCAGTGACGTGGTCTGGAATTGTTTGTTCATGGGATGATTATCACTATACAGAAGTGGTAAGCATCACATTACAGATCTCAGCCAGTATATCTATCATAGCATACTTCAAAGGCATGTCTTTTCATCAGGGTTATATCTGATTGAATTGTCCTTCATATTGCAGCAAACACCTCTTGGAATTACACAGTATTTATCTTGTGAAAGAGGAGAGTGCAGGATAACTTGGAATACTGACGTGGATCCCCATGTTTCCAGACCCCAGTCTGCACAAAAGGGCCAATGAAAGCAGCCCACTTACACCCTATTCCCAGCTTTCTTGGCTAATTCATGTTGAAATGTCTTAACCAAATATTTTTGAAGCTAATATTAATATCAACACCAGCTATTTTGAGGTTTCCAGTGCATGGGGGACTATTTTCTATCTTTAAATCACTTTTATGATGCTCAGTTGATTGTGATATTGTCATGCCACCCATTCCAAGAGAGAGGAGTGTGTTTGTGATACGCAACGTCTCATATTAGAGATGAGGCAGAGTATTGTGATACTTTGGGGCAGGGTCTAAAGACACTGGACCCCACTTCAAGGTATCTGGAATGTTCCAGTGCCTCTGTTCATACATGGACCCCCTAAATCATGTAAGGTTCTCCATCCATTTTGTGAAAGTCATGCTTCTGGCTGATACATACAGACATGGACAAAATGTGTCGGTACCCATCCACAAAAAAAAAGCACAGAAAATATAGATGGTACCATCAAATATTTTTGTGGCACCACCTTTTGCAGCAATCACTGCCAACAGGTTCTCTGTACTTCACAATGAGACGTTTGACTTTCGCCAACATGTAGTTTGATCCACTCTGCATGAGCAAACTGCTCAATCTGTCCCAGGTTTGAAGGGTGCAACTTTAAATCTTTCCATAGATGTTCAATAGGAATAAGACCTGGGCTCATAGTGGATCATCTAAGAATAGTCCAGTGTCTTTTTCCTCAGCCATTCTTGAGTGCTGTGGTTGGCAACTGTGGTCACAGGAACATGATGCTGCTTGGAGATGGTCTTATAGCCTTTACCTTTAACATGGTAATCTCTAATCTTCTTCCTGAGCTCCTCAGACAGCTCTCTCCCTTGCTTTCTCTGGTCCATTTTCGGTGTGGTCCACACAAAATGACATCAAACAACACAGTAGCATGTTCTTGCCCTTTAAATAGGCTGAATGGCTGATGAAAAACTTGCACTACTTGCATACTAATTAAGGTTAAACACTTAGTTTGAAACATGACTATAATGCAAGGATAAATAGTCTTTTTAGGAGTACCAACAAAACTGTCCATACTATTTTAGCATATTTTTGTAATATAAACAATAAGTAATTTCTTTTCAAAATTTAATTGTTTTATTCTATCACATACTAACGGCATGCAGGTATACATTACACAGTTGCTTTTAAGTGAACCACTTTTCAGGAGAAATAAAGCATTGTTTCAATGAGCTGTAAGGGCACCAACAAATCTGTCTGTATTTTGCTATTTTTTCATGTCATAGAAAAACTATATTTAATTATATTCTATTTAAATAGAAATAATATTGCGTAAGATTATACCCATTTTAATGTTTCTCACATAGGTTTAAATATTTTTCTATGGGCAGTGAAATAATTCTTAAATTATATAGAGTAATTTAAAAGCAGTAAACATTTTTGGACATCACGATTTGCAGATTTCAAAAACTGTTGGCTTCAGATGTCCTTGCTCCTGCATTTAATAAGCTTCACACGAAATGTGCAGTGCTGTATTCGGTTGTGTGTATGCAAATATTTTAATTTCTGATCTGTTACTACCAGAAAGCCCTGCTGATCTCCCTCTGATACGTTACTCTTATACCGCCAAGCCCAGCCCATTGTTCAGACCAATGAGGACGCAGATCTTCCCGTTACACCCAATTAAAACGCGAATTTTAAAGGGTTCATATGGTTTCTCTGGGACTGTGTGACACTGTGAACGAGTATCTCAGTGGGAAATCTGCTCTGACTATCGGACACACCATGCCCTCGGAAAGCACGTACTTTTGCATGAATTGTATTTTATTCTATTAAAGGGAGGAGGTCACACACGGGTAGGGTGAGCATGGAAGCGGCGGTGGAGGCCGAATTTCGGGAGATCGACGAACATGGCAGCTGGAATGTCATCTTCCAGGTAATCTGTCCATCTGTCCGTCCATCTAGAACTGATTATGTAGATCTAAATGCTCGGCCAGCATTAAGGCTATATTTAAGCCCGCTGCAGCTGTCAGCCCCGGTCAGCTGCTGTAAGCACTTATTTTTAAAAGCTCCGATTTATGTGTGTATTTTGTAAACGATTCCACGACTATTGTTACCAGTTACTAGTAACCCGGAATGAGCTGGTTAAGACGCCTCGTTAAAGTTATGTGAGGCGGCGATCAGCGCGGTATGGTTTAGTTGCCATGCTGGCGTGACATATGCCTATGTAGGTATAATCAATGGGCACTGACCGATAATACGAATTACCCGGGAAAGCGTAATTAATTTCTGTTAGTTAAAATGACATCTATTTTGCTTAGGTAGTTGACCTGCAGCATAAACAAACACACATTCCATGGTACCTTGTAACTATTCGTTTTGCGTTGCATAAAGGTTTGCTTGTGTTACGGTTGGTCATTTTAATCATACACTTTGTTAGTACGTGCCCAGTCGAGATCGTCTGGCCAAAAATGAAGTTGGTTGTCTACGTATCTTAGTGATCTGCAACAAGTAACGGCCAGTAATACATTAATCATTGCAATACATATATGATAACGTGCTCCCCTGGCATGCTTGCGTGGGTGTGGCGTGTTTTTAAGTCGATCGTTCCTTCCCCAATATCACTATATAGCTCTTAATTATTTTTGACAGCGCCATTTTGTTTATTTCTTACGTTCAAACTCAGTTTTTTCCCCAAATAACCAACCTAAAGACATGTTACGTTCAGGTGTATGAGTGTATTTGTGTATGAGATCTTGCGTAATCGATTAATGCAAATAGATCCGCATGTCTGTTATAATTACATATTAAAGTTTACACTTGACTGACCGTTTTACTTACATTGCACAAGAGCTTTGAACAGTGGCGATTTTTATTGACCATGCAATGTTAAATTAAGCATTTTGGTTAAAGAAGACTGGAATTTCTTAATCATAGTCACAACTATAGGCAGTTGGGTGTGTTTAATTTAATCTCATTTTCTATTTAACTAGTGAGAGTTGAGGTCATAGCGATATCTGTTAATTATAATTTAATGCATCGATCTTGGTTTTAAACCTTTTAACGGTTAAGTACATAATAGATCAAAAGTCAGAACATTTGACTGGTTAACTCTTGTTAAACAAATAATTGGAGAGGGCCTTGCTTTTTATTATTACACATACTGCCAATGAAAACTTCAGAGATGGAATATTTGACTGTCAAAAACTCGCACACATGTCTAGTCCTTGCCTCAGAGGCCTAAATGTTTTCCTGTTTCTCAAGGGCTGATATTGCCAGTTTCTAGATAGTGAAAATGTGTAAACATTGTTTTTTATCGATCATTGTTCTTTAGGAAATCCGTGATCAGTCAACTGAGTTTCCATGTGCCGTTGCCAGATTACCTGAAAACAAAACCAGGAATCGCTACAGAGATGTCAGCCCCTGTGAGTATTACATTGGAAACTGGTTTCTAATTTCTGAGGTATTAAAAAATGTACGCAGTTGGGATCATTTAGCAGGGGGTCTGATGGAATACATTAGCTGTAGGCTCAAGAAAACAGTGAAGCTATTTGAGCCCATATGATTCTGCTGTAAAGAGTAGAGCCCCCTACAGCCAAGGTTGTAGTTTAGTTGGTTCCCTTAACTGGAGTCCTGGGCCTTTTTCTGATTATATTAATCTTTGGTTAGCACATATTTAAATGTTGATCACAGTGATTAGGTCACACGTGTTCCATGGCCTCTTTGGGCCCCTTTGAGCAAATGTGAGCTTATTGTGGCTTGGAGTCAATGAAGTCTTGACTGCATGCCAGAATTAAATATGTGAGTTTAATATATTACTGTCAATTTCTTGGTAGATTACCCCAGATGCCACTGATGAGGGTGTGGGGAATTTCAGAATTTGAGGGGGGGGAAAAAACGGTATAAAATAGGAATTTTACATTTGGCATGTAATAATATTGGTTCACTTTTCAATAATAATAAAGTGTAAATATTATTATTGATCCCACTGGGGAAGATTATTTTCTTTTCACCTACCCCGTGAGTAAGTTCACCGGAGAAGGGGAGCTACATAGAGCTGTGGGTTACTCAAGGGCGCACAGACCTTGGATGTTCTGCTGACTCCAGGCTTGAACCAGCAACCTTCTGATCAGACGGAGGCTTTGAATGTGTTTTTTTACTCTGTTATTGGAATGAGATGAGAACTATTGATCAATTTTTTTTTTTTATTTAATTTTTTTTTACTGAATTGAAACAGTATTTTTAATGTGCTTTAGGGTAAGGAAATTTAAATAATAGTGTGTATTTGCCATTCACTTTGTGCATCATTCAATACGCCGCATGCTAAATGAAATCGTATTGTGTATAGTCATCTACTAAAGGAATAATTGAAACTATTCATTTCCTTTCAGTTGATCACAGTAGAATATGTCTGCAGTTAGGAACTAATGACTACATCAATGCCAGCTTAATTTCAGTGCATGAGACCCAAAGAAGCTATATTCTGACACAGGTAAGGCGTGTTTAATTATTTTTCCTGTTATGGATTTAAATTTTTTTTTTTCTCTTTTTATTATTTCTGTTTTTTCTTTGTTATTTTATATTGATTGAATTTTAGTGGTAACTAGCTATTTCTCAATGTGAAATCCGTTGCGGACCATGTGGAGATGTCGGGTAGAACCTGGTGTGTACATTTTTTTTGCATCCCAACGATCTAGAAAGATCTCCAAGAATCCTCGACCCTCCATTCTTGATCTTTAGGACATCAGCAGAATCTTAAGAAAAGCATTCTAGACCACAAACAGACCTTTTGTTTATTGGATTTTATGTAGTCTACATCACGATTAAAAGAGGTAAAATGTGTTAGTTTGGTCCAGTTTAATGGGAATGGTCTGTAAATTATGGGCACTGAGTATATAACGGTCTGCAATCTGAGATCCTAGAATCCTTTGTGCATGACATGCTCAGTGTTCTTGTCAAAGTAGGTGAAGGGCAAGAACATTTTGGAAGTATATCAGTTGTCATTGATGGAGAAAGTGATGTGAAGCTTTTCTTAGCCTTTTCAAATCTCTATCTGTTGATCGACAACTGCGGTTACGTTTCCATTCGCTTGTTGCACCTAAATATTCCTGATCTGTAGAAACATTCTGAAAACATGAAGTCTCAGTCTTCAGGTTAAAGAAACTACATAAACGTTTGATTATCATAGTGATTAATCGCGTAATCATTCTGGAAGGCATTAAGCAAATTTTGAAAGCGTAGAAAGGTACTGATACTAGTTATCTGGGATATCACTCTTTGTCTTGGTATGTGTGCTTCACCGCTGTGGAATCTCTGTTCATTCCTTGTTGCATCGTGCCCCTGCTTGTTATAGGACGTTACGGTCTCATCCCTGAAAGCCAGCCCAAACCTGTACTATGAGAGCAATTATGCAGTTACGATTGTTTTTTATGCCGCTATTGTGATTTTGCTTTCAAACGGTTGACCAAAAAAATGAGGCAAACGAACCATTGAAATGGCAGATTGTGAAGCAAATTTGTTGGATTTTAATAATGAATAGAAGGGAATGAGTTTCTGACTCCCCCACCTTCTTCTAACCCTCACCCCCCCCCCCCCCCGCCCCCCCTTTGGATCCATCCCAATCACTCAATCAGGGTCCTTTGCCAAACACCTGCGGGCACTTCTGGGAGATGGTGTGGGAGCAGCAGAGCCGTGGCGTGGTCATGCTGAACCGTGTTCTGGAGAAGGGCTCTGTGAGTACTGCGGCTTTCATTCTCAATGCCGAAATTTAAACACCACTGAACATAAGGACTATACAAACGAGAGGAGGCCATTCGGCCCATGAAGCTCGCTTGGGGAGAACTTAACTAATAACTCAGAGTTGTTAAAATCTTATCTAGCTCTGATTTAAGGAACCCAAGGATTCAACTTGCACTACGTTATCAGGAAGACTATTCCATACTCCGACTACACGCTGCGTAAAGAAGTGCTTCCTTAAATCTAGC
>JAODKE010000138.1:10468644-10482463 GCA_026779605.1 Mormyrus hasselquistii | reverse complement strand
ATTTTTGCGACAGAAATGGATGAGATGGGCAGGCAGCTGGAGGTGGAATTTTTGTCCTTGGTAAAACGGTTTCCACACTGGTAACAACGTTGTTTTTTAGGCATAGCCAAACAAATCTCCTCCTGTCTGAAAAGGCGTACAAAACACAATCTGGCCACCAAAACTTTTCAGTGTTTGTGAGGGACAGACGAATTCTCTCGTTGAGTCTTTTGTGTTCTTGCACCCACACTTTAAAACTCGTTTCGGCGCCGCCACATATACATACGCGTGCGTGTGTGTACGTGTGCGCGTGCGCGGGAGGGGAGGAGGTTCTCGATCGGTGTTTTGCCCCGGGGCCTTGTGTACAGTTGTTCCGCCACTGCCCTGCACAGTAGGCATTGATATGGCTAGATAATACATAAAGGACATATAGCATTGTTATGTCTCATACATTAAGAATATGGCTTAAACTGAGACATACTGCTCCTCCGTGTGACCACTGACCACACACTGTGTTGTCATTGAAAAACATGGAAAAAAATATTTTCCAACTCACTTTAATTTAATTATAAATTATATTTATGTATGGGATTTTTAAAAATTCATAAATAGGAAAAACATTCTACTATTTCAAACTACAAGAAAATGATTCCACTGTCTGTTACAGATATTTCTACAGCGTACTCTATGGTCATTTTATTATGTTTCTACTACATAGTATCAGGTTGGATCCCCCCTTTTAACAAACAGGGGTACCTAATAAATGTTAGCTAAGTGTATTATGAATGGAGAACAGTACATTGGTCAACATTGTCAGTACTGATTTCTGTCCCACTGTGTTTGAAGTTTAAATGTTCTCCCCATGTCCACACCGGTCTTTCTGGATACTCTGGTTTCCTCTTGTGCTACAAAAGCATGTGTCAGGTCAGGTTGGGGAGCATGCCCTGCTACAACGCATCACCGCACCCATCAGATCAGACGAAGAAACACCTTGGGATCCCGGATGGCGAACCCCCAGGTTGACACACGGTCCAGTCCCACTTTCTGGCAATGTTCATCTATCTGCTACAGCCAGGCATTACCAGGACGTCCCTTGGCCTGATCCAGCTGCTCCAGTCCTCAGCAATGAGGATCCTACAAGCCGAATGACCCTCAGAGAATTCCGCCATATTGGCCATAGTGCTGTAACTGATGCTTCCTCACAATGCAGGTCATGTGCCTCATTCAGGACTCCTCTAGCATCCGCTCAATCGACACAAAGTCAAACCGGCGGTACCCAAGGATTCTCCAAAAAGACACTGTATTAATGGTGTCCACTCTTTGTCTCATGTTACTGGATAGCATCCATGTCTCAAAGCCATATAGCAAAACAGGGAACGTCATGATTCTAAAGACTTGCACCTTTGTCCTCTTACAAAGATATCGGAAGCACCACACACCCCTTTCCAGCAACTTCATGACCTCCCATGCTCTCCCAATCCATCTACTGACTTCATATGAAGAATCATCAGAGACATGAATGTCGCTGCCGAGGTAAGTGAATGCGGTCGACATTCTCTCCACAGACAGACACACTGCTGAAGGTTGTGCCCAAGAAGTCATTGAGGTTCAGGATCTTGGATTTCATCCAGGACACTCACAAGTCCAGACACTCAGACACCTCATTAAGTCCCTCAAGAGCCCCGATCAGAGCCTCCATTGACTCAGCAAAGATCACAGCACCGTCAGTGAATTTTTCTTCATCGGCAGATGCACCACAGCTGTGGGACCCCACGACCCTGCCCAACACCCAGTTCATACGAGCATTGAACAGAGTTGGAGCAAGAACACACTCCTGACAAACCCCAGAATCAACTATGTAGAACGCAGAGGTTATGCCTCCACTCTTCACAGCCCTCACAGTACTGGTGTACAGGCCAGCCATGACATTCAGCAACTTCGAGGGGATCCCGCCAAATCTCAGGGTGTCCCATAGGGCAGCTCAGGCAACTGAGTCGAACACTTTGTGAAATTTTGAAAATTGCTGCAAAAAAACTCACATATTCATGTTTGTGGTAGATGAGATCCCTCAGTGCCAGGATGTGGTTGAGGGTAGAACAAAACGCAGTCCAACATCCTAGCCAGAGGATCAGCTTTAAACAGCTGCTCAAAGCAGCTGGTCCAGCAAGTCACAACTGCATTGTCATCCATGAGGACCATTTCATCACCCGCACTGTCGCTCTGATTGCAACTCTCCGAGGAACAAGTTCTGATTTGTGTATTGCTTCCATTCCTCTGTAAGCAGGACATTGGTCGCTAGACCATAGATGGTGTGCCAATTGCTCACAGATCCCTCTAACAAACATCTCCTTATCTACCCTTGCAGATCTTGGTACAGATCAGAGTTTCCTCTCTATATCCAGGGTGCCCTGCGAGATGAAACACCTCCTTCTGGGACCACTGTGGTGAACTGGGACTACTAGCTAGTGAAAAGATCATGGACTAAGTCAAGTTTACCTGGAAGATTGGCGTCGGGGCTAAAATACACGGACTCGGCTTAAAATACTCGGGGCTACGACCCCGAGTGATCACCTCCTGTGGTGCCAGGATAACAGCCTCCAATTGAACAACATCAAAACAAAGGAGCTGATTGTGAAGTACAGGAGGCAGCAGGGCTCTTACCCACCTGTCAACATCAATGATGCTATGTTGGATAGGGTGAGCACTTTCAAATACCGCATGATCCATCTTCAGGAGAACCTCACCTGGACCGCACACACAAATGCTCTGGTCACAAGGCGAAACAGAGGCTCTACCATCTGAGGCAGCTGAGGAAGTTTAAGGTCTCTCCTGCTGTCCTTAAGTCCTTCTACTCGGCTGCCGTAGAGAGCATACTGACCATGAGCATCACGTCGTGGTTTGGGAACTGCTCTGCCCAAGACCGGAAAGCCCTGCAGAGGGTGGTTAGAGCAACTGAGCGCTGCACCAGAAACCTGCCTTCCCTCCCTACAAGACATTTACACCAGCTGGTGTAGGACCAGAGCAAGAAAAATCTTCAAGGACCCATCTCACCCCAATAACTCTGTTTTGCCTGCTGAACTCAGGCAGACAATTCCGCAGCCTTATGATCAGAACTCAAAGGTCAAGGAGGAGCTTTTTTCCCCAGGTCATAAGACTCCTAAACCAGGACAGTTCTCAGTGCCCTTAGGTCTCCCACCGAACTCTACAGTTACTCTTCAGTTACTTTAACACTGACATCACTCTGTGCACACTGCGTACGAGAGCCCATAATCCTACTAATTACATCAGTTCATACTGTCCAAACTGTCAGTACATTTCTCAGGTCTCTTGCACATTGCACTTATATTGCACAGCAAAATCACTTTTATCTTATAAAATATAGATTATGTACAGCTGAACATTTCATATATTTTGTATTTTATATTGTTATTTTTCTATATTTTATTATTCTCTTATCATGCGCAGCTGCTTGGAGTGACCAGGGTTACATTTATCTACATGTTGTATGTGTACAACTGTGCATGTGACAAATAAACCTCTTGAATCTTGAATCTGTACTACGTAGATAAGCGTTTGACAAATGGATAACTGGATGGATGAATCCAGTTATGTAGCATATTACTACATATCTTGAAGCATGAACGTATTAAAAGTATAACAATGTAGTGTAAATAAATAGTTACGCCTATCTATTTAAGCTGATATGAATAAAATTATTATTCTTTTCATTCATAGAATAATGTAGAAAATAAACTGTAAGGTTTGGTTGTGGGGGGGGTGAGACATTCAATTCACGTTCTCCTTATTCCCAAAAATTCTTTCAATAAAATACCGTCTCTCATGCAACCTGCTCCGACCCCAAATGACCTGAGGCACATTAACTTCCCTGGGAGCTCGAAGCTATAGCGTGACCGAGAGCTTCCCCCATTCCCCCTTGAGCCATTTTCCGAGCGGAAAAACAAACGATAGAATATGACAAATGATCCAGTGTGAATTACTCCACTAATCAGCACGCACGGTGCCAACGGTAAAGCTCGGGGCATGTAATGGTGGCAAAAAGTGCCAGGTGTCGGTGGGTTACTCTTCCATGCTTCAGAGGAGGGGCCCCTGATTCTCCTACATGGGGCCCCTGACGGCTATGGCCTAGGTCAGCATATGCATTAATCCGACCCTGTTACCAATGGCCCTGTTCCTTTCTCACATCTCTTCATGCCATGTGGCTCTGTTCACCATTCTGCTTCACTGAGATAATCTTAACTATCTGGTGAATCCATGGTTTTCTTATTGTCTGCATTACAAGTTTTTAAAAAGAAATGCCAATATATATATATTTACTCTAAAGACATTCACTCTACGTTATTAGTTTCTCCTGACAAAATTCAGGAAAGTACACAGGATATTACACATTTATTTATTTTATAGAATTTATGAGAAATTTTTTAAAAGTAGTGCCTAGTTATTGTACATCCAGTGTGGTTGTACTCAAGGGTAAATTAACACTGGCAAAGTTTGTGTTCAATCATGAAGTTTACACGCTTCACTGCGTGTAATAAAGTTGATTTTAGTAAGCTAGGTTTCTTTTTAACATGTAATCTATGACTCTGCTATAGTTGTACCTGGTTTTTAAATATCCATGTTCTCTTAATTAGAATACCAAGGATAATAAAAATTAGTTTTTAGAATTAACATAGTTTTATGAAGTACAGCATTTGGGTGGAACAGGAAAGCTGGATGCATGAGCACTGAGCTGGCAGCGGAGTAACAGGGCTGGGCTTTGGAGAGCATTTATGTTTCCATGGTGATTTATTACCAGCTCTGTGTCTGCTAAAGCCTCGGGTTATTAAACCAACCCAACACGGATTTGAGTTCCTTGGTAGGTTGTTAACAGAGGTATCTGGGTGGTTTCAGGAATTTTCTGGAGGCTGAATCATGCTTCTGGGAAGGAAGGTGTAAGGAGTGTCTTTGAAGTGATTTTTCAGTTGGCTTGTTGTGCCAAAAAAAAGTTGTTGAAGCCTTCGACCCATTTTTTGTTCCAGATTTTATCTGGTGCCTTTGTGAGTCTGTACACTTGTGGCAGAATTACGCACCACAGTTTGCCACAAAACCACAGGAAAAAAACAATATGATTGCCTTTATGGCAGTAGGATTACACCTGTAAAAATGGATTACATTACATCTCCAATTATACTGAGGATTAGTTTAGGATTTAGATTTAGGCATATTATGCCCGTGTGTGTGTTTGCGCGCGTGTGTGTGTGTGTGTGTGTGCGTGTGTTACAAGATTAGACAGCTATACAAACACATGGTCTGTATAAAAAGTCAGAGGAATATTTTGGTCTGGCAAAGATCCTATCAATTCATCCATCCATTTTATATATTCACATGTTGCAGTATACTGACTTATACATTTTTTTTAGTCCTGTCTTGTATTTTCTCAATTACCTTTATACATGTCATCCAGAATGCCCTGTTCCTATTTGTGTGTTTGTGTGAGAGAGAAAGCAAGTGAAAGAGACCAAACGCCCCCCACAATGTGATAAAAATCTGGTATTTTGATGTTGTGGGGACCATTTTTCAGATCCCCACAAAGATCTGTGAATGCAATCAAAAAATTAAAAATTGTATTTTGTTTGGTTACTCATGGTTAAGCTTAGTGCTGGGTAGGGGTTAAAGTTGTCATGCTGTGATATGTGCAGTATATTAATGTACCAGCTCTGGATCACATCCAGGGCTGTGGGTTGAAATCCTCTCTCCCCGCACTGTGTGTGTGTGTGTGTGTGTATGTGTATGTGTGTGTGTGTGTGTGTGTGTGGTTTGGATATACCTTAACTTATGGGAACCAAATGTCCCCACCATGTATTTTTCCTTGTCCCCAAAAGGGAGAACTCAAATTTCTAAAAATCCGTGACTACAATGAAAAAACTAAAAATGCAAAAAGTCTTGTATTTTGTTCGGCTACTTATGGTTATAGTTAGGGCTGGGTGGGGGTCAAGGTTATCATAGTTAGCATTAGCATGTTCCCCATAGAAATGAATGGAGAGTCCCCACAAAGATATAATAATAAACCTGTGTGAGTGATTGTGTGTGTGGGGGGGGGGGCTTACCCCACAAAAATGGCATCTTAGACTGTACACAGTGGCTATAACTGTAACATTGACACAAAACAACAACAAAAGGAAACCAAATCCTATCAATTCATCCATCCATTTTTAATATTCACATGTTGCAGTATACTGACTTATACAATGATGTAAATAAGATACATACCCAAATTAGAGATGATGATATTTTGTTGGATTATCGACTATGAACGATTGCTGGATAATGTTTTCATGATTATTGAAAATTATAGTGTTCCCTTGAGGTGAATCTGACACACCTATATCAGAAATACGTCACAAAACACCAGTCATTGCAAATAGCAGGCAGATCCAGATTAAGCTGGAATATTTTGTTTAGAGAAGGTACCGGTTCCTCTCTACAGTGTAAGAGCAATTCTGTTTATTCACAGATGCAATCCCTTCTTTCCATGTTACTCTGATTCACACTCAGCTCAGTTATATCAATGTGTGAACCTTTGAAGAGTTCCTCAGGTTTGTCAACTGTCAAACTAATTATGCAGTGATCAGCAATGTTGCCTCACACCTCCTGGACCAGGATTTAAGTCTGGAGAAACCCTATGACAACACAGGGAAAACAAGCAAACTCCACACACACACACACACGCACACACACACACACACACACACACACTACAAACATGCAAAAATGGAACCCTAGCAGAGACTGTGATGGGTTGGTGACCCATTGTGGGTTATTCCCTGCCATGTGCCCATAGCTTCTGGGGTTAGGTTCTGTACCCCCATAACCCTGCATATGTACAGAAGAAAGGTGGATGGATTTGATTAAAGAAACAAGATCTTGAAACTGAATCAAATAGTATCTTAAAAGTAATTTTAAGTGGTTTTCAGTTCAAACCTCTCTTCAGGCGGTGTAACTAGGTGTGGTGCTGAACAAAGCCCATGTGGCACCCTAGGCGAGCTTCATCGCCGGCGCTCCCGGTCTGAGACGTGAAGTGAAATTGCTTTGCTAAGTCAGCACCCCCTCACTAGAAGGCACCCTAGAGGGCCACCTATGTTACCCAATGGGCTGACTGGCACTGGATCGGTGCTCTATAAACCGGGAAATAAGAACGACTCTCTTTCATGTGATATACAGGGCTGTGATAAAGCAAAACTCCAAGAAAAACCCCATGGTCTTCATGGGGGACGATGCCCCGATCCAGCCGCAGGCCACCTGTTTGTCTGCACCTAGCTCTCTCCAGTCCGTCTGTAGCATTTGACAGGGGTCCTTAAATATGTAGAATCAGAATTTAGCGATTAATTGTCATTGTTGCCACACCAGAGCACAACAACAAAACATGTCCTCTGCATTTAACCCCATATGTAACACAGCTAATTCAACACCCGAGGAGTAGTGCTTGGGGGCAGTTCTTTGCTCAGGGTCCCTCGCTGGTCAGGGATTCAAACTCACAATCGTTCAATTACAAGTGCACTTCCCTAACCATTAGACCACCACTGCCCACTACTGCCTACATTGGGTAGGAGGGCTTAAGGTCACGTTTTGTCAGGGAGGGGGGCAGAATATCTAGGTTGGACATCAACACCTAAAACAATCGCTGAAAATGGAGGTCATCGGCAGTGATTTACATGATACATCCAGGTGCTGGAAGGTCTAGTACTGTAAATTGAAACTAGCTGTCAACCTGTAACAGTGGACTGAAGGTAGCCATTGTTTCCTAAATACCATGAGAGTCCATGAGTTGGATCCCATATTATTATTGAAAATATTGCTTGCATCCATGTACCCCGGGATTAAACTTGACTTAAGCTGTTGACTATTCTATAATAAATATCATAGTTATTTATTAATAGTGACTTTTCTGAAACATCACAAAAGTTAAACTCAAGTTTTTGCACATCGCTTTCATTAGACACGTAAACATTTACCCATCGATCCAACTGCAACACTGGCATGAGATTTTCAATTCAAGACAAGTCTGCACACATATTTACATGTATGTAAGAGTTTATGACTTTGTAAATGGTCTGCATGATATGCAAACTGCCCCGATGCTTTTGATGTCAGTAATTTTAGGTTTATAATGGAATAATAGAGATTTGCCGTAGTTCTTGCGTGACCGTCTGAAAGCGTGAGAGTCACGCCAGATGCGTGAGAATTGGCAACCCTGACTGCGCCGCACCCTAGATGGGACGCCAGTAAACGCTCCGAGCCTGGCTGCACGTGCATAGTCTGCAAGAACACTCCTGATGACGAAATTTGCGTCACTCTCACTTGCACGAACCGTAACAGCCCACGGAAAAGTGAAGTACAAACTGGGCAAGGCAGGTAAGTCGGTAAATCAGGATAGAGTCATACCTTTAATGAACACAAGGTGGCGTGCGCGATCCCGCTAGATAGAGACAAGATGGCGGCCGCCGCCGGATCAGGTGAGAATATGTTAGTATTGGCTGCGTAATTGTTAAGTAAGTGTCCAAGTTTAGGGGACATAATATTAAATAATATCAATAAAGCGTGGATTTCCAACTGTAAAAGTATTCAAATAAGTATTTATTCGGGTACTTATATAACTAATCGTTTACCACTGCCTTTGTAGACCAGGAAAAAACGAAGGTAGCTAGATGGAAAACTGTAAAATTATGCGGTAATAAAGATATTTCGTAACAGAAATAATGTTATGATGTATGCGGTACCTTTTGAACTGTACACTGTTTCAGTATAATTGCACAACCTTTACCACAGTTGTCACGTTTAAGCAGATTGTCCAAAGCTCTACTTCCGTGTCATGTACCAGCTGTTAAAACCTATTCATTCTGAGTTTTACATCCCTTGTTATATTATCAATTAATTTGATTCACACATTTATATCCCCTTGACCGTAGTATTATGATTTATTTGCTAAAATAAAAAAACATACCGTATTGACGCCGTACCAGTGTTTAGATGAAAATCACATCACATTGAAACTGCCAGCAATATTAGACAGTTTCACTCATCAATAACTAGCTTTCTGTGCCAGCTGTTTTACTAATACAAAGCAGTACTACCTAACTTCATTATTTCTTTAAAATATATCATAGTTAGCTTGTGATCTTAAATATTTTTTGCGCACTTGTGTCACATATTTGAGGCCTGTTGTGGTGATTCATATAAAAATGGTAATCGTTAACGACAAGGATGGTGGGCAATGCGCGATCTTTGTATTGAGTTAATTCTATAACAAGTCTTTTATCATGCTACATTGTTTTTTAATGGTTAAAAGGAATTTGTAAGCTTGTCAAGCACAATGTCTGCGTTATCTAGAAACCACTTCCTGTGCTTTTGCCAGTTGTATAGCTATTTGCCAAGTTAATAACGTCTACGTTACACTTAAATAAACCTTCTGTATTTTCGGTTTTGACGTTTGAGCTGAACTGATGACACGACATTACGATTTATGCATTTTGATTTCAGTATAATCAACTGTTAATGCGGTCATTTTAGCTTTCATGTTTCTTTATATATTAAAATGTATTTTCTAAGACGCAGTATTTAGGAAATTGTTTTATAAGAAGTATAATTTTTCCGGTCCAGGCAGAAGATTGTCTAAGATGAGACTGTGTATTGTAGTCTGTGTGCACATTATATGTGTATGTGTGTGACTTCCTGTGGTTCAGTATCTTTATTTCACTTAAGGCGTGAAGGTTCCCCGTAACTTCCGGCTGCTGGAGGAGCTGGAGGAGGGTCAGAAGGGTGTAGGAGATGGTACTGTGAGCTGGGGCCTGGAGGACGATGAGGACATGACCCTGACTCGCTGGAGGGGAATGATCATTGGCCCACCCAGGGTCAGCACATTTAAGTCAGGCCTCTTGTATTATTAATAACAGTGATCGTAAAATAATGTTATTTCTTTGCTTGTATTGCCTGTGTGTGTATGAAAATACAGTTTTCTAAAATGTCCTCTGTTAAACATGGTTCTTCGGCTGTGCTCCTGCAGGTGCTTCATCTACTAAAAGGTCTGAGCCATAGATCGTGTTGGAAGTTTTCTCTATGTGCATTTTTGTGAACTCATTGGCGTTTTTTAACATTAATTATCACTTATTTGAAGTTAACTAGTTATTTGGTTACAGGTCCATATTTTCCTGTTTAATGACTCAAAAAGTGTAATCTTTCCTTGAGCTGTTCTTTGTAAAAAAATCGTCTTAATGTTTCCTTGATTCTTGTTACTTTTGCATGGCATCTATAACAAAAATTGATCTTTACTATAGGAAAAAGAGTGGTTTCCTTTAACTTGTGCACATGGTCCATTCTTTATCTTAAGAACTTAAAATGAGCGATTAGTATTTGTCTGATATGACGGATTAGTGTACTTATCATTGTATTGGTGTACGCGGCCATTCGCTGTAGGCTAGATTCAGTGCTGGTTTTAGAATGTTCTAGCCACCGAATGTCTTGGATAGTGGAATGAAGGGGTTGTTTACTTGTCTCTGCTGTATTTCATAATTATTTGATGTAGGAGGCGGCAAGTTTCACATGTTCAGTGCTAAGATTAACTTAAGATAAAGAGCCGGAGAGAGACTTACCTGTTTGAGATCAGCTCGGCCATCAGTGAAAACTGCAGGGCAAGTTTAGCCAGTAGAGAGGAGGAAATAAGGGCTACGGGCTGATGATAGGACACTGAAACTGATGCTTTACTTGCCCTTCCTGCAGAAGACAACCACATTTTTCAAAACAGCATTGCAGTCTCTCATAGCATATTTTGGTGATATCACAGATGTCTGCTGGCTTTTTAACATAGTTTAGTAGTCTAAGTTTGTGTATATTATATACCCTGCGATCGGGTTATTCCCTGTCTTGTGCCCATAGCTTCTGGGGTACATAGTATAACTGGGTATATGGATGGATGGAGGGATATAATATACATATGAGACGGGACAGAGAATAAAACCGAATAAACCACTTTAGCGTTTTACTTACTCAGCATCTAATTGGGGGACACTTTGAGTCTTCACATGCCATGTTAATTGAAATAGCTGCTTAATTACTGGTTGATCTTTAAGGAGATGCTGAGAAGACATGCTCCACTTTATTCAGAAAACTGGGTTAGAATGCCTTTGGCTAACATCTACTTTCTCCTGCACTCCTATGCTATGGGTGTTTAAGCTTGTCAGCTGGTCCTTGGCCCCGATTCATGCCCATATGTGTTAAAAGGCCTTTTCCCTATTGGTTTAAACTATTTTTGTTGCTGTTAAGCTTCATCATCTTTGTGGTGTTTTCTTACTACTTAGGTGAGCCACAGTGTCTATGAACAATGATGTTTTTTGGTTTGCTACTACTTTAGAGGCGGGATAATTTGCTGGTATGAGAATTAACTTGCACGCTAAAATGACGAGATTGCTTTCTGGTTCTGACCATTTTAATGTCTAATTTTGTACTTGTTTGGAATCTGAGTGGGGGATGGAACTGAAAATGTTTAGAAGTATTAGAAAATTCTTGCGTTCTACTTTTTAACAGACTTGTTGCCATGTGCTGGTTAGTATCACAAGAGACAAGCGTTAATATTTTTGTCATCCCACCTAATTGCAGACAATCTATGAGAACAGAATGTACAGCGTGAAGGTAGAGTGTGGACCCAGATACCCAGAGAGCCCTCCTTTCGTTAGATTCGTGACTAAAATCAACTTGAATGGAGTACACAACTCAAACGGCGTCGTAAGTATTCCCCTACTGCGAAGGGCGGAACATTTTATCACGACCCTGGTGAAAAGGTTCCTGTCTCAGCGTCTAAGGAAGGAGATGGTTCTGTGTATCCCTCAGCGATGGTTCCCATTCATCGTGCGTGCGGTTCGCCCCCTACAGGTGGATATGCGCGCAGTGTCGTCTCTGGCCAAATGGCAGAACTCGTACAGCATCCGCGTGGTCCTGCAGGAGCTGCGGCGTCTCATGGCCTGCAAGGAGAACATGAAGCTGCCTCAGCCGCCTGAGGGACAGATCTACAGCAACTGAGCCTTGACCTCTTCTCCTTATGGTTTTATCCATCATTCATCCCATCCTTCTTTCCTTTCCTGTGATCCGCACTCTTCCCCCCCCCCCCCCCCCCCCCCCCCCCCCCTCCCCCCCCTCCTCCTCCGCCTCTCTTCCTCCCCCCCTTCCCTCCTTCCTCGTTTTCCCCCCCTCCCCCCCCCCCCCCCCCCCCACAGCCTTCCTTCCATCTGAGCCTATGGAGCGCGTGTTCCCTCGCACCCCTCTCTGTCCCTTACCTCCCCTTAAGTAAAGTCCCCACCCCTTCCCCACTGGATAGACAGACATGCTTTGGGTTACTAGGCCGAGCAAAGGAGACCATCATGATACTGTACATCTTACTAATCTTTTTTTTTATTATTATTTGTTACAATTGCAGATTGTAAAATAACATAAATGATCTTATTCCGTGCCCCTGTGTGAGTCTGTATTTGATTTGACGCTGTGAGGAAATCTACAATTAACAGGCACTGACTCCTCTGGTGCAAACAATAAGATATTATCCTGCAGGATGGACATTTCTTTTTTTTTCCCTCTTGCCTAGTTTTGAATTTTTATTAAATTTCAAAAGCAACTCCTGCTTGCTGTTCAGCCCAGTGGACTGGTTTTGGGATGCTGTTATAGGGTCACCTTACATTACACTGGATTTATCTAGTACTGAAAAGCTAGGATGCTGAGCTGATTAAGGGTGTATGTGTTTTAGATACATGCTCAGTTGAGTCGTGACATTTTCTCATAACTAAGCTGGATACAGTGACAGGGCTTTGCTATGAATATCGCAGTACATTCTGTACACCTACATGAGTTTTTGAAATCATCTGTAGCTTTACACCTTCTATAGAAATTAAATTTGTCATTTTTGTGCAAGTCTTAAGATCAATCCATTGGAATACTGTGCCAATATAACAATGTACTATTTTAATGATGTGTTTGTCTTTTACATCCAGTTTCTAATTTAAATCCTCGTCTGTGGCGGGACATGCTGGTTTTGTCCAGGCTAAGTTGTCAACAGCCATATTTTCTTCCTTTGATTAAACTGCTTTGTTTAAACCAACTGCACAATGCAAATTGTGTTAAACCAAGCGTGTCCCCTCTTGCAGGCACCATACTCCTTTGAATGCCAATTCCTGTTAGTTAAACTTGCATTTAGTATTTTTTTGTGTAATTCATGTACTTCAACACTAGAGGGGGGACAATATAACGCGTGGGACCGGGTTCTTATTTTTCTGGTCACTTTGGAGACTTGTATGTTTGACATCTACATTCACTGTTTTTTACGCCGCACATTAAACACAAATGATTAGCCTGGTGCCACTGCTTTATGGATAGAAAGTATGTTGTCAAGAAAGAGACCAACGCGTCTCACCAACCTTTAGAGTCCATATTTCCCACACATTCCTCCCATACCATCCACTGCAGACAGTAAGTGCCAGACCTTCACAATCGTCAGCGATCATGTTTTGCTACTGTGAGAGACAAGGTTCAAAACTATTGCAAGTTTTGTGTCCTCAAATTCTACATGTACAGGAACCTAATATTGCCTTTCTGTATATGAAACTAATCTGCAGTTCTTTAATCTTTAAGAACAATGGGCCTCATTCACCTACCGTTCATATGAAAAAATTTGTTCTTAAACCCCATGTACACACTTTTTTACGCATATTCTGACCTATTTATAATCCGCATGATTGTCGTTACTACCATGAAAATAATTTTTAACTTTTTAACATTTTTTTAATATTTTACTTTTATAAATTAT
>JAODKE010000138.1:10443489-10458237 GCA_026779605.1 Mormyrus hasselquistii | reverse complement strand
ATGGATACAGCATGCATACAAGATATTTCATGTTTTGTGTGGTCAGCTTTATTTCACTTGGTAACATACACTATATGGGCAAGAGAATTGGCACTCATCTTTTGATCATTGAATTCAAATGTTTCATTTAGACCCATTGCCAACGGTGTATAAAATGAAGTCAGGTTTACAAACATTTATGTAAGAATGTGTAGTTCTGAAGAGCTGAGTTCATTCAAGCGTGGTGCTGTCACAGGATGGCAAATTTGCCATAACTCAGTTCGTGAAATGTCTTCCTTGCTAAAGATACCACTGTCAACTCTAGGTGGTATTATTGCAAAGTGAAAGCGTTTAGGGTGTAGGTGAGAGCAAGCTGCCCATGAAGGGCGAACACCTGCTGCAGGGCCCAGGGAGCTGGGGGTTAGGGACCTTGCTCAAGGACTTGCAGATGTGCTGAGGCTGGGCTTGAACCAGTGAGCCCACTGAACCATACATGACAAGTTACATGGCTATGCAAGACAAACCTGCTTCAGCTTTTGCTTATTTTGCTTTATATTCCGGGTTCTGATTGACAGAGTCAGTAGAACAATAAAGAGCGGAGACCCTCCTTCTTAGTTCTGGGTAAATGGCACCATGTTTATAGTCTCCAAGCAGCGACACTGAGGGCAAGATGTCAGCATGTGCCAGTCGTGGAAACACTTATATCCCACTAACGGAACATCATTGAAAGAAAATTTATTCCAGAGACTCCACAGAATCCAACAACCCATCAGTCCCCAGTTGGATAAGTCCTAAATATCCCCAGGTAACTCTACCCCACTCTAGCTCTGTATAAACAAATTGCTAAACAGAATAGAATAGAATTTCAGCTCACTGGCAGTGCTTTTAAGGGTGTTATTGAGTGAAACTTTGGAGTTAGTGGATTAGCAGTTACTGAAGCTAATTTTTTAATTAGCTATGCCTAAAAAACAGAGACTCAACCACGAAGTGGCAGATCACATCAAATAACAGAGCGGGGTCACTGAGTGCTGAGACACGAGGTGTGTAAGTTGCCAACACTCTGTTGACTCAGTAGTTGCAGAGCTCTAAACTTCCTCTGACATTAACCCCAGCACAAAAACTGAGCACTGAGAGCTTCATGGAATGGGTATCCATGGCTGGGCAGCTTCAGAGGAGCCTCACATCACCAAGTGGAATGCCAAGCGTCAGATGGAGTGACGTAAAGCACACTGCCACTGGACTCTGGAGCAGTGGAAACATGTTCTGTGCAGTGAAGAGATACCAGGAGAACGTTACCTGCCTGACTGCATAATGCAAACTGTAAAATCTGATGGAGGAGTGATAACGGTATGGGGTTTTCTTTTCAGCGGTTGGGTTTGGCCCCTTAGTTCCAGTGAAGGGAACTCTTAATGCTTCAGCATGCCAAGACATTTTGGACAATTCTATGGCTCTTTTCTGTTCCAACATGACTGTGCCCCAGTGCACAAAGCAAGGCCCATAAAGACATGGTTGGGTGAGTTTGGGTAGACTGTTGGCAAAAATTCATGGTGCTGTGGAATTTCAAAATATGAAATATGTTGTAAGACTCAATTAAAATGTGTCTATATTGAAAAAGTAAAATTCATGAGGTTAAACATTAAATAACCTGCAGTTGTATTGTTTTCAATCAGTTTCTAATATGCATTCCATTGTAGTCTTTAAGAATTTGCTGGTAAGATCCACCCCTGCAATATTTGATTTATTAGTTTTCTTCTTGGAGTTTTCTTGTACTGTTACATAATAGGAGGTAATATAATTTCTCAATTAATAAAGGGATACAAGTCTACCTATGATTTCTTGTCCTTTCTTTCCCAAATAAGCCACTTTAATTCTTTGTATATTCTTATTCTTAGAAGATGTAATTGTACATATTATGACAAAAAAACAAATGAAGGCTGTGTCATGTAAATTTCAAAAAGAAACATCCTTTATTGGCCAACACTTCTGGATCATCTGGATATTTCCTCCAGTTGGATACCCATAAGGATACCTTGGTGTCTGCGCAAAGCCATGTCCTGTCATGCATGCCTTCTCTTCCCTGAATGTTGTCTGTTAATTCTGAAAAGTCGAAGAGAAGGGGGTCGAGGGTCACTGCTGTCAGCAGTGTGTGTTTTTGTTAATCTCCCGGTTGCTGGTAACGATTAGTCTTCGCAGACGTTACTCTATGCCCCGTGTCTGGACACAGCAGCATGAATCACGGCTAAAGGCTGCTGGTGAAAGGCTGAGATTCAGGGGGATAGATGCTGGTCCTTCTGCAGCAAAGATTCCTACGTCTTTGAACTGACAAGCATTTTCTGTGTGTGGGGGGGGGGGCATTCAAATAAAAATAGGGTGACGTCAGACCCACTGAGAGTCAACCATACCTAATTAACCAAGGTGGACATATTAAGAAGTAAATTTACATTCTGTTCAGGAGAAACAAACCGCTGTTGCTGAGAAATGTGCAATATTTGCAGCTGTGAAGGGAGCTAGCTACCCCTCCCAAAAAACAACACACACACTGCCATAAAGCCTAGAATTCTGCCAAATATACTTATAAAAACAGAAACGCGCAAAGGGACAAAATAGGTGATAAGAAAAAAAAGCTTCAGCTGGTGAGTTGCAAACAAGCTTTTAGTCAGTTTATACACATACACAGTGTAAATATATACTGAGCCACGTGTGCAGTTCGGTAAATAATGAACCATGCATTGAAACTGGAATACAGTTATTGCATTAAGTGAAATGGATGCAAGTCCTCATCCAAAAAATTGCACCTAATTACTAAAGAGATGAGTTGACACAGATAAAAGCTACGCTCACTGGGATGGTCACAGTCTCATTCAGTCTCCCTATCTGCTTTGTCCATGGCCAGCCTCATTAGGGAGTTAGCTGGCCGTCTCTCTGCCTTTGGCTAAGGCTTCCCTCAAATGGCTCCCAGAGGCTCAGTCCGGCAGGAAGGAAAAGCATGTGCTGTCAGCCCCACAGAAGCAGCTCTCTTTCCAAGCGGTCTTGGGTCAGCGCCAGTCCTGACATCATGTGGCGCTGGAACCCAGATGTAGCATGTAATGGGATAGGCAGTGTATAGCTTCGAAGAACCAGCATAAAAATAAACAAAACACATTTGCATAAAAATTTTAGTTGGTCCCATTGATCTGTAAGTTCATTACTTATCCATCACATATGTTTGCAAGCATTTGAATATGCTTCATAAATCTTGGGAAGTTCCAGAAGGGATTCCTCCTAGGATGTGCTAAACTGCTTGATCACCCCCTTCGGGGTGTGATCATTGATACCATGAACAATGGCAGAAAGTAGTGATGGTTGGGGATCAAAGTGATTTAATTTTTAAAGTGATCTGGGACAGACATTCTCACCCGGAGCCTGTGTTTCTACAGCAAAACTTTGCAATTCAATATGGGGCTATACCTCACTTTCAGTTTGAAATCTATGTAAATTGTTTAAACATCAATGGAAGAAGCACATATAAATAAGCATCCATCATCCATCCATCCATCATCCATCCATCCATCCATCCATCCATCCATCCATCCATCCATCCATCCATCCATCCATCCATCATCCATTCATCCATCCATCCATCCATGCATCCCCCAATTGCTTATCCTAACCAGCATCACAGGATATAAACAAACAAATTAAATGTTTGAGGCAGATATTGCAATAATACAGCAGTAATTAATCATCAATCAAATAGATTCTGCTTCAATATGAATCACAAATATATGGATATATGGACAGTGGTATATTCAAACATATACACATTCATATATAAAACAATATGTAAACAAATATTTATTTTTTTTATTTTACAATTTTGGAATGTCACATATGTAACCAAATTACCTTTATTCTTTTTACTGTATATGTTTAGTCAAATATAGACAAAAAAGTATTTTAGTGAAAATAAAAGCCATCTGCCATTCAAAAACCATGCATATACAGGAGTATAGGCAGCTAAATTTATATAGTGAGTGTTTTACAATCACTTGTCTGTTAGCACTGGATTTACAGCGGAACCAATGGATGACGTGACGTTCAATCTAGGTGTTTTCAGAGGAGCAAATTAGATCCAAAAAAACAGCAATCGGTATGACCCCCAAAGGACTGAAATTTCCAATCTCTGGTCTTGCTATTCACAGTGGCGTTCTTCTGGATAAGTAGTTATGGAAGATGGATGGATAGATATTCTTCCAATTCACCAAATCCAAAAGTATCTGGAATTGCTAATGAGTTCCTGGTACTACATCATGTAAGAATTTTCTAGAAGCATCCTTCCTCATGATAAAAACACAGATGGCTGTCTTTCTGAAAAACAACACAGGAGATGGTTCTGTTCGTCCTTGCCTGTCAAGTCAAAATATGAATGACTTCCAGCCACGTATTCTAGCTCTGTTATCCAAAGACCCAGGAATTTGCAACTTTCAATCATCGGTGACTACTTTTCCAGGTAAACGTTCAAGGCGGTAGAAGAGCACTTAAACTAATGCAGGCACACAGGAGCCATCGTATTGGCATATGGCAAATGGGGATGGAGAACTTCTCAGAGGTGGTCAGAATGACACCAGTTATCAAGATGGAGCACTTCCAGTGTCACGGCTTCAGCTCTGGGATAGAGGGGCACTAGCAGAGGTGAGATGGAGGCTAATCGGAGGCTAACGCCCAGCCATGAAAACAGTAAGAGAATAGCAAACAGACCCATGTACTCAAGTAGGTCCAAGGGATGGAAGCATCAACCTCGGTCTACCCACTTTGTTATATCCATGGATTGACATAACTGGTACGCAAGTACGCATTCACCTTTAAAAGTGATGCGTGCGGCAATCGATTGTTGTGACAGCATGAACGTGTACGTATTTCATGTGCATTTGTGCAGATGTGACAAGAAATTACCATGCATTTTTACCTCTATACTGCAAATGAAGTACGAACTAGCATATAAAGGTTAAAACGCACGATACTTTCCTGTCATATCGGCATAAATGCACATAAAATATATATACATACATCGATCAGCCGTAATATTAAAACCACCTGGCTAATACTGCGTAGGTCACACTCGCACTGCTGAGACAGCTCTGACCCATCAAGGCATGGACTCCATAAGGCCTCTGAAGGTGTCCTGTCGTGTCTGGCGCCAAGACACTGGCAGCAGATCCTGTAAGTCCTGTGAGTTGCAAGGTGGGGCCTGCATGGATTGGATTTGTTAGTCCAGCGCATCTGGGGAATTTCAAGTCAACGCCTTGTACTGTTTTTCATATTCCTCTAACCATTCCTGAACAATTTTTGCAGTGTGGCAGGGCACATTATCCTGCTGAAAGAGGCCACTGCCATAGGAAAATACCACTGGCAGGAAGGGATATACTTGTCTGCAACAATGTTTAGGTAGATGATATGTGTCAAATTAACATCCACATGAATGCCAGGACCCAAGGTTTCCCATTATAATGCATTATAAGCATTTGGAGACTTCTGCCCTCAGTAAAACACATTATTCTGAAAGTGCAGCCCCTTGGTAACAATTGATATAAATCTTGTCTGGATTTTGTCTTGGGTTTGACCTTGCAGGGAAAAAATTTTGGGGGTTGGTGGCGGGACTCGCAATCCAGCCACTGTAAAATACTTCAGGACAGCTTGGTCCAAACAGGCACAAAACCCCTCTTCTCTCTGGAGGATGAGTCGAAACTGTTGGAGAGCTAATAGGGTTTAGCTAATATGGCCTGTTGGGGATAATAATGGAACTTTATTGATTATTATGCTTCCCTCAACTTGCTCTTTTTGTAGAGCAAGTTGTCTGTGAAAGGCAGCCACCTGTTGAGGCACCCAGGGGGTGAGGGTCTTACTCAGACATGCTGAGGCTGGGTTTGAACCTGCAACCTTGTGATCATGGCACATAGGCTTAGCCCACTGAGCCACATGCGGCCCCCTATCAGGATCAGGGGAGATCAGGGCTAGCGACAGCACTCTTGGAGGTGCACAGACCAGGGAATGGCCAGATCTCTGTAGGTGGGTACACCTACTTTTGGACCGGTCGCTACTCAAGGAGTAACCTTTGCAGTGGCAGATTGGCTCCTCTTGATGGTGTCTGATGTCATTCCTTTCCGGGAGCGTATTATGAGACTCAGCATAAGGCAGTCTTTGGGTGTCTTGTCTGTTATCTCAGTGCATGCTCTGACCGCAGTGAGCGATCTTGTTAAGGGAGACTGTACTCACAACTTTGTTTGGTGGTTGATGGAAGCCCAAGAGGTTACACTCCTCTTGTCATGGGTGACTTGAATGTGACCACTGGCACTGAGAGGGCTGGCTATGAGGATTGTACTGGTCCCCATTGATCTGGTGACCAGGGTGAAAGTGGCTCCACGTTCCTTGACATTGCAAAAGGTTGATTTAAATAAATATGCAACAAAAGGACATCCATACCCACAGAGCTCAAAACAAAATCTAGACCTGCAGAACCATTTTGGAGTCTTTAATCTGTCAAAATATGCTCATTTTGGCAGTGCCCTTCATGAAATAGTGCTATTGTACTATAATCATCATAATATATCGTCCGTTATGTGTGTACTACATATTTGACTTTATGAATGACAATAGGAAAATAATATGAATAATGTGGTAAGAGAGATAAATATATGTACAGAAAACACTGTTTTTTTATAAAATGCACTAGAATATTTCTTGAGAAAGCACTGTATGATACTAGCATGGAAAACATTATATTTTACTTTCTTGCACATACAAGCACAGGACAGAACCAATGGTTTCTTCCATGATCTCTAGTTCAGCCAAAAAAGATTATTTATTTCTCTACCAGAAGTTTGCTTTCTTCCTGTAATGCTCTTCCTCAAAAACAATGTGCTGGCAGGAATGAGCAATAATAGACAAGTTTTCCCTTTAGTGTTGCATCTCCATATACTGGAGAAACGTGTATTTTTTTAAGAAAGTTGAACTTCCCATTTCTTTGCAGACAATCTCGTTGACAATTAAATCTAATTTTGGGAAAAGTCATGCTTATGGTCATGCTTATTATGATAGACAAGTGTTGCCAAGGGAAATTATTTGCTGAATGATTGCCAGCTTATTGTCACTTGCATATTACCAGGAGACACAAGTAGAGTCAGACAGACCACACTTTCACTAAAGATTTTGCAGTGCAGTCTTTCATTTAAAAAAAAAAAAAAACTTTGCAGCTGCATAAATCTGGCATTGAATAAGTTGAACATTGAATAAGGAATAAAGGCATTTTGTTTCAACACCAGAAGCAGTTGTTGGGAGGATTTCCTCAATCACTGACCCAGCGAAGCACAATGAACAGCATGAATGACAGACTAAAGTAGACTCTTGAAGTCATTGTGATTCTTTTGTAATATGGTCTTGGTGAAACAACTTAAATCCGTCCAGAAAAAAACAACTTTTGCCCTTTAAGTGGAGTGTACATACTTTCCTCCAGAAGCTTATTTTAATTTTGTTGTTGCTTAGCAAGCTCTAATGTGACAGAATCTGTATGAAAGCTATATTTTTCATAATTGCATAAGTGCATTTACTGTAAGTTAGTAGAGAGTTCAAAACATTAAGTTCAGGGTAAAATCTATATTGATGATTTAATAACCGATTATGTTTCCCTTGCAAAACAGTAAGCTACAAAAGTAAAATATATTTAAAAAGATACTTCATGCCCTGGATGTTTGTTCATAAGCACATATGGTCCATATGGATCTGTTCGACATGCATGGTTCTCAGACCCTCTTTACAGAACAAAGAAGAAATCCAGGTACTGCACAAAGCTAAAATGCCTCAGAAACGTCTCTGGATATACTGACTTTTCAAGTTGGTTTGAAGAGTAGAGAATACAGAATTTCTTCCTTATACAAAGTTTCGGAAACCTCTAAAATTCTATTTTCATAGTTTCGTGACAAAATATTATTTGATTATGTTGATGGTTTAGGAAATTTTTAATGTGCAGGCTTAGTATTTCTGGTCCCCAGACATGACAAAGTGTAAATTAATACAAGCAGGTTTTACTCTCCAGATAATCAAACTTTAGGTTTAAGGAAGGAAGTAGAAATAATAAGATAAAGCGGCAGTACTACCCTCCTGTGGTAGATATTGGTACTATCGATGCATCGTTATAACAATTACAATATCATTTTACACATTTCTCTTACTCTTATTGTCGTCTGTGTATGTTGCATTCATTATTTTTGTTCCAAGGTGCCATCGTGTCACATCAATGTCGACACCTCCATACGGTATTCACCCAGAATGTCCAGGCCTCTTTGCGGCTACACGTCTCCTATTGTCACATTGATTTTAATTTTAATATAATACATACTAATTCGAATGCATCATTGATAAAGGTTATTCATGTAATAAAAACAGCCAATAGTTTATTTTTAAATTAATACACTTTTCAGGTGTTCAACTTCCATATTATTCCATAACTTTAATTAGAAGCAGAACTTGAGTCAAAATGGGAAAACTAAACATTCCAATACTTATTTCACTTGTTGCCCACCTGGTACTCTTTCAAGTTCATCCTTACAATAAATCATTAATAACAAAAAAACTTTTAAATTAGTAGAAAAAAAAAGTTAAGTAAGCCATATAAATTATTATGGATAAAAACAACATGAGCATTATAAACAATCAATCCATCCATCTTAAATTGGGAGCAATTCAGAGGACACTGATCATTAAGACACACACAAACAAGGCAGCAGGGAATTCAGAGATACTATATCATCATCTAATTAGATGGTTGTAGACTGTGGGAGGATATTGCAGGACTCAGTAGGAACCTGCATAATCATAAACAGAACATGCAAACTCTGCATACCCTGCATCTCTAAATATGTTCTGCAAATTTTTATTAGTGTAATCTACATGTAGTCATATCGCTACTGCATGTGCTGTTTTTTCAGGTAGAAAATACAAATAACTAATATTACTAAATAAATACACTTAAAATATATACTTTAATAAACTAAAAGTGGGGCAATTTAGTGCAAGAATTATACTTAATAAAATTTAAGTATACTGTTTTTGGTAAGGGTGCACACAGCCAGTGGTGGCAGTCAAGCCCCCAACCCAGGAAACGTGAGGCTACAGTAATACCCACTCAACCCAAAATCTATACCAAAATGAATATATTTGCCATTTGTTACTTTGTTTGACACACCAAGTTTCTGGTCGTTATATGTCTCAAATTATCTGGGACAATTATTTGACTGTTCCCATGTTACCATACTGTGGCTGTATAACCCCGTTTGCAAAAAAGCTGTGTGAAGAAAAACGGAATAGAATAATCAGCAAACATTTTGAAACTGTGAACTTTTAACAAAAGACTGGAAAAGTCGTGTAATGCTAAAATAAAACATCTACTTGAATATCTCACAACTAATTAGGTTATTTTGCAAAAGAGCTTCGGTGCAGAGAAGATGGGGAGAAGTTCACCACTGTGAAAGACTGTGTGGGCACAGCAAAGGAAGACAAACTGATGTCAAATTTATGCTGGAGATTAAATTCTTGAAATGTTTGGGGCTGTACAGAAGAAACAGGTCTCTTAGAACGCAGTTAATCCAAAGAATGATAGAACGTGAATGATAACCAATTAAACGTTTTTCACGTTAAAATTGGAATTATTTCTAGTTATAACGATATACTTTGACTTTATAATGTGGAAAGGGTCTTGTTATAACCAGAAACTGGGCAAATGTAACTTTTGTCATGGTGGCGGCACCACCGCTTATCTTTAGCCAACGCTGAAATAGCCGATAAACGAAAGTAACCAGGCAACGGAGAAGGTACGAGCGCCCGCGAGGCCTAAATAGTCGGATGTGTTAATTTCTCTTTTTCCGCTTCCGGTCCCCTGCTCTTCCGGTGGCTGCTTTGTAGCGGGGCCGGCCATATTTTCTCTGAGACAGCAGAAATCTGCCCGGCAGATAAGGTACCCGATAAACGAACCGAGCTCTCCGTGTTAAGTAAGGAGGAAAACTTTCCGAGGACTTTCTCAGACTAGTTATCGGCTTGAATGCAGTACGTACAGATTAAATAAGTGTAAATAATGCTGGATATCCGGCGAGGGACAGGGCGAGGTGTTGATGATGGCTCTCAGACTAGCTAATCTAAGACCGATGTTCTTGGTAGTTTAATGTAACTGACTACTTAGATATTAGGAAACGGTTCATTAATCTTCCATCTGCAGTCTGTTAATACGTTGATAAGCGAATCCCCATTGGGAGTGTTAGGGGATAGATGGATACAAAGTTCCGAACACGAATGAATATATATATATATATATATATATTTATATAGAACTATATGTATATAGGTACACTGATCTGTGAGAAAGTGTTAACTTGATAATGAATACTAAAAGATAACAATCTGGCGACCCATTATGATAAACTACTGGTATCGAATAACGTTAGGCCCGAACCACATTCACCGGGCGCTCGGGGTAAGGGGCTAATATGGAGTGATAGCTAGGTACTCGGGAGCCAACTAAGGTTATTTCTTGTTCACATAGATAACCAGTTAACCAAGTTGGACACATTCTTCCTAGGTTACAAATTCTGGTGTGAAATTTGAGTGTGGCGGCTGTTTAAAACGATGCATTTTATTTCATTTTAACACTCTTCCACTCTACATTTCTTGTGAACTGACTGAAGTGTATCGATAACTTCACTTGGCCGGGTATTATTGGCCTTACCTTGCTACTTAAGTACTCAGACTACGCCGAAGCATTTAATAGAAACCAGTTTTGTTCTTATTGATGTTTCGTGTAATCGAATTGATCGTGGCCTGGGCAATGTTGGTTAAATTTATGTCCGAAGGAAGCGTGTTGCTGACTATTATGTCGTATTGGTCATTTACAGGGGGTTACACCTAGTACATGTCTGTGCTTTGTAGTTTTAATTAAATATAGAGGTGTTTAAGGGTGGTCTAGCCTCCCCTGGGTGGTTCTTAATTACCCTTATTTGCCTGTCGATGAAATTATGGCCATTAATTAAACCTTTTTAGCCATTTTTTGCTTGTTTTTTGTGTTTTATAAATGAAGTATAATTATAGTCAGTCTGCTAAATCAGGCATTAAAGATACCTCTGGGGCTCTTTGTTTATTTGAATTTTTATACTGAACTGCAGCAAGCTTTACTGTTATGTGGACAGAAAATTAATATCAGTTAATAGCAAATTTAGGACAAATCTACAGTGAACTGAATCGTAATACTTCAATTATCCTGGAGAAAGTTTAAATGGCCTAATGTGGTAATCTTCTTCAGATAATTTCTGCAAAACATTACACCTATAAATCTGCCGGTTGTGTCACAGGACTTTTTTGTCAATTGGTTCATGTATTATTTGAAACTATTTCTTCCTCTCTGCACATTTTTTATATTACTAAATATTTAAGCTCAACACTAGAATTTGGCTTAATTGTTTAATTCCAGTCAGCTGTGTAGTAGAAGTGGCTAAATAGATAAATTATACTATTGTCTTAATGATCAGTGAAATACAGTAGAACCTTAACTCTAATGCCTTTTAACTTCAAATTGTTCTGTTGAATTTTTTTACTTGTGCTTCGACCAAAATCTTGGAACTCAAACTGTTCTTGGAAAAATGAGTATGTGTCGAGACACGTATAACTCTACCAATTTGAACCTCGAACAAGTCTGTCTAGGAAAAATCTAACCACAACTCAACTGAAAACTCAGAACAAAAATAAAATAAATGCATTCTACATTCCGTTCAAGTTTGCCATCTGGAACAAATTAAATTTGTGTTCCAAGGTACCACTGTAGTTATTTTTGATCACTTGATTTCTACCTTCTGGACAATCAACTTGGATGACTGATCTGTCTTAATTAAACTGGGTGCTCAATTATTGCACTGCTCTGTCAGTCATAGCATTCTGTTAATGTGGAATCTCGTGTTTTTTATTTAATAAAGAGACAAAATTCAGAGTGCTGGTGTATTGAAGTCTAGCAGTGGGTGGGCATGACTTGGCTTGACCGATCCTGCTTTGTACGGTACATTGTTGCCTTGCAGGTAGCACTGTTTCATGTGGCAAATGGGGGGGGAAATATATCTTCAATGTCTTGTATTGCAGTTGGTATAAATAAAATTGGTCAATATTCTTTGGTAAATGTTTTGGTAAGCATGTGCCAAAGTTAAGTTAATTTTTTTGTAACTTCGGCAGTTCATCAGCTGTAAGAAGAAGAAACATTCAGGGCGGATGTTTTTCCCTCAAATCAAAATCAGTAGAGTGGCAGATATTGTACATCCAGCAGGATTTCTTAAAATCCCTGAAAATGTTTTAGCCAAAATTACACTTCAGTTTTGGAGTGGCAGTGGTTCTGCTAATCAAGGCGGAATGGTCCATTTGGCAGCTGGAGATTTATTGACTTGTTATGCTGTTTGTGAAACATGAGTAGCCATAGGTAACTTGTTGTTAATGTTCAAGTGAAGAACTTACAAAGTTATCAAACCCACAAAATTTGACACTACGGTTCCAGAAATGTAACTCTTACTTTTATATAACATGCTAACTTCACTCTAATCTCCACAAACTGTCACCTGATTATTTTTAGATATTATTTTGAAAAATAGTTAAAATATTTCTTACCAGCATAGTTCTTGGGACGGAATTCTCAGTACTGTTGGTGCAATCCATCTACATTTATGCACAAGTATGTTGTAAAATTAAATTCTGACAGTTTTGTGTTAATGTGTTGGTCTTGGGGGTTTATGATGATTTAAAGTTAAATTCTGAAATCAGTCATTTATAGAAATTTGCAGTAGCTACTAGTAAAACAAGAGTATTTATTGGACTGTAGAGTTGATCTTCTAAAAATCTTAGTATTCTTGCTGAATTTTGATGGCACTTATGGGATTGAGTGGATAAGTCACAGGCTAACTGCACTGAAGGTTATATCAAGTTCTTGTTGAAAGCTTGATTTTTAATTCAGTACGTAAAGATTCAAAATCAATGGAGAACAGAGGGCTGTACATTTGGTACATGGATACCGAAGGACCAGTTGGAAACAAGCAAGCTTGATTCTAAATTAAACATTTTATTCACCCTACTTTTTCTTGAATAATTATTCAAATCATTGCATTAAAACTAATTGAATCAATTTCTGTCCTGCCCCTTTTACCACAAATAGGTGCCACTCTTCGCCAAACTGTCGGACATGTCAGGACCGGTTCCTAGTCGGGCACGGGTGTACACTGAAGTGAACACTCATCGGCCCCGAGAGTATTGGGATTATGAGTCTCATGTAGTTGAATGGGGGTAGGTAAACTCCTAATATGCTTTTAAAACCCTAATAGGTTTACAACAAATCAGGCTGAGATGGTTCTGGAAATGTGGTGTAGATTTTATGAATAATATTTTTGCAGCCAATAATATTTTAATTCTTCCAGACATGGACAAAGTGAATAATGTCAAGTATTTACCTGCTTAATTGAGTACATTTTACAGTACAGATTGATTTTGATTGTTGTCAGGCTTTGGTAGTAGATATTTTCTGGAGAGCAAATGCTGAGTCTTGTTTTGCCATTGTTTCAGAAATCAAGACGACTTCCAGCTGGTGCGAAAATTGGGACGGGGCAAGTACAGTGAAGTGTTTGAAGCAATTAACATCACAAATAATGAGAAAGTAGTAGTGAAAATACTCAAGGTAAGGCTTTTTATGTATTAGGAGACTTTTTTTGATATCTTGCAGCTTAAGGATACAAAAATTTGCATGTATTTATAGTAAAATAATGGTCATTTTTATTAGATTAGTTATATATTGGTTAGCTTTTTCACTGTGACTTCATTGCGTTCCTGTATGTGCTTTTATTGCAATATTTTCAGCCTGTGAAGAAGAAGAAAATAAAACGTGAAATCAAAATTCTGGAGAACCTCCGTGGAGGACCTAACATAATCTCTCTCATCGACATTGTCAAAGACCCTGTGGTAAGTGTCAACAATGAAATACTGCTGTGTTGATGTTTACATTCTGACTGAAATTTACTAAAGCCGCCCCCTTCCTCCATACAGTCACGGACACCTGCTTTGGTATTTGAACATGTCAACAACACAGATTTCAAGGTAATATTAAGCTTTTCTACTTTTCCTGGTTGCTTAGCAAACTTGAATGGAATATTGGATGCATTTTTTTATTTATTTTTTTTGTATCAGGCGCTTTCCCACCACTGGAACCTTTTTCAGGAACAAGGAACTTGTTGCATTCCCACCACATGCCTGAATGTAGTTCATCTGAAGTAGTTCCTGAACCTTTTTTAGTCTCTAGGTACTTTTCGCTTGGGGAAAAAGTACTACTGGGTGGGGCTAATAGCGATAAACTTTGCTGATAGATTAACCATAAGCACTGGGAAAAGAGTCATAGTGCAGCAGAAATTTAGCAGATTAAATTATTTTTGTATCTTACATCAAATGCACTAATGAATCCCTGTTTTTCTTGCATTTCCATTTTTCTTCGTTGGAACATTGATGAATTAAAATCAGTAACTGACATACCTCTGTCTATCACTGGAGCTGGCAGTGAAACTTGCCAGTGCTTATTACCTCTGTCTATCACTGGAGCTGGCAGTGAAACTTGCCAGTGCTTATTACCTCTGTCTATCACTGGAGCTGGCAGTGAAACTTGCCAGTGCTTATTACCTCTGTCTATCACTGGAGCTGGCAGTGAAACTTGCCAGTGCTTATTACCTCTGTCTATCA
>JAODKE010000138.1:10430692-10443389 GCA_026779605.1 Mormyrus hasselquistii | reverse complement strand
CTGGCAGTGAAACTTGCCAGTGCTTATTACCTCTGTCTATCACTGGAGCTGGCAGTGAAACTTGCCAGTGCTTATTAGCAGAATATCTGCTTTTTTATTTTGTGGAATATAAAAGGTAAATCTGCTGTCATGGGCCATATAAAAACTGTAATATTGTCCCATGTTTGTATGAAATTATGTGTGAAGTTTAACCTACAAGCTTTTTGCGTCTCATGCTTATTTAGTATAAAGGTCACAGTTCCTGTTTGTGATGGGAAAGTAACACACAAGTGACCAGAAACTACAGGAGTTCCTGGTTGAGAGCCTAGGAAACTTGAAACTAGGTTCTTGAACTTGAGTGGGGAAGCGCCTGTATATACAGAAGTTTTTATAATAGAACGGATCTGTGTTTTACTAGAGGACAGTTTCCTTGAATTTAGCTTTTCACAACTGATTTAGCATTTCAAGTTTTGAATGCGTTTTTTTAATTGAATGTTCTTGTGTTGATTGTTCAGAATTTTTATATTGATTTGTTTTATTCAACAGCAATTGTACCAGACCTTAACGGACTATGACATCCGGTTTTATATGTATGAGATTCTTAAGGTGAGTATGAAGGAACAGTTGTGTGCAAAAGTTGTGTTGTCTGTGCCATTATAACTATTCTTATTTCTCCTTTGGAGACTTTAGATAAGGAATATCTTTATTAGTGTTCAGGTCTCCAGTACCAAAGGGGTTTTACCTATCAACACAATAAGGCCATGACAAGTATTTGGACTGTGGGTAACCAGTGGCCTGTACTCCGAAGCGGTGTTACTGGGTTATGGGGGTAACTCGTCGGATTTAAGGTACCACTTCATAATTGTTTACTTACATTTCACTTACAGTAGCATAAGGCAGTAACCTCGCTTCGTAGTACAGGCCACAGTTTGTGCACATAGATCAGTGTTTTTGTGGGGGTGGTGGTGGTGGTTGTTTTTGTTGTTTTATGTTATTTTCTATTAAATTTTTATTATATACAGTTAAGATTTTTTAATAGTTTGAGGAGCAATAGTTTTTCATTTAGTAGTAGATTGTTTTTGTATTTTATTTCATTTTGCCAGCTGAGTGCATATCTGGTTTTCCTTGATGTAGATATGCAGTTCAAACTGACATTTAAATGGTATCTGGCTAGAATTTCTGGTTTAACAGGTACCGTTGCAGATAAGCATTGATTTTGCGTATGGAGTCTGTGTTTAGCTTAGTGTTCCATTATTGAGTGCAGTTAGGCTGGAAGAGACTGAAAGTTACGTTTTTAAAAAGTCAGCATTTTCTTGTCTTGAATGGTCTCTCTTCTCAGGCCTTAGATTACTGTCACAGTATGGGAATCATGCACAGAGATGTGAAACCCCACAACGTAATGATCGATCATGAGCATAGAAAGGTAACGCCACTCTGTGTTTTTCACAAAATTTTGCTTTTAAATTTAAATTAATTGTCCTTTTTTATTTGAACTTTATTTTCTTATTTGAACTTATTTTCTATTCAGGTGAAAATTCCCCTAAACAGCTTTTTGAATTTTTGTGTTTTGTGCGTAAATAAAAAGTGAGATTGTTGTCTGAGCGTGCAGCATTTGGCTCAGTGGGCTAAGCCTGCGTGGCTGTAATCACAAGGTCGCAGGTTCAAACCCAGCCTCAGCACGTCTGCGGGTCCTTCAGCAAGGCCCTTAACCCCCAGCTCCCTGGGCGGCCCAACAGGTGGCCGCCCTTCATGGACAGCTAGCTCTACAAAGAGCAAGTTGATGGAGGCGTAAAAAAGAATTTCCCCACGGGGATCAAAGTTGTAATTCTTATTATTCAGTGTTCAGTTCGGTAGTATCCGAACGCCCTCCTTCTGAGGCTCTTCATAACGCGTGTTCTCTTTTTGCAGTTGAGGCTTATTGACTGGGGCCTGGCGGAGTTCTATCACCCTGGACAGGAGTACAATGTCAGGGTGGCATCTCGCTACTTCAAAGGGCCAGAGCTGCTTGTAGACTACCAGGTGTGTGTCTCCTTTGTGATGCCTAATGGATTGAGGTTCACTTCTTCCCTTCAGAGTTGTTTGAGCATCTTTTGACTTTCATTGAATGAAAGAACAACACACTGTTGCTAGGAGGCAATTGATGTTGATTTTTTTTCTCACACTGTAAAACAATGTAAAGTATCGAAGCGCTAAAATGGTAGCCGGAGGAAGATCACTAATGTTTGAGGTCTTTTGCAGATGTACGATTACAGCCTTGACATGTGGAGTCTTGGCTGTATGTTGGCGAGCATGATCTTCAGGAAGGAGCCATTCTTCCATGGTCATGATAACTATGACCAGGTAATGAAACTCCCCAGAGATATGTTCACTGGTAGCACTTTGTATCCGGCTGTAAGAAATTTCAGTTTATCAAGATGACTTCTTTACTCTGCGCCTCTCCTTCCCCCAGTTGGTGAGAATAGCCAAAGTCCTTGGAACAGAAGACCTTTATGACTACATTGACAAATATAACATTGAACTGGAGCCGAGGTTCAATGATATTTTAGGAAGGTAAGTGGTCCAAGGTTTTTTTTTTTTTATTATTATTATATAAAAAGAAAGTATTCCAGCAATCAGAATTCCTTTAACCAGAGTGATTATCAGAGGAGGAAATGAGGATTTCCAGATGATGTGATGGGTCCAAACCTCTGCCCTTGCCAGGCATTCCCGCAAGAGATGGGAGAGGTTTGTCCACAGTGAAAATCAGCACCTGGTCAGCCCGGAGGCCCTGGACTTCCTGGACAAGCTGCTGCGATACGACCACCAGGCCCGGCTGACCGCCCGGGAGGCCATGGAGCACCCCTACTTCTGTGAGTAGTCACCCTGCTACTTTAAAACCGGACTCTTGGACTGAGTAGGCAGCCTTTAGTTTCTTGTCCATCGTCTTCTACTCTGAGCACACAAATTATCCACTAAGTTTGATCTGACACAAAGTGGCCCTGTTCACAGTACGTAGTGATGGACTGAGAAGAATGTGTCTGATATTAGCTAGCAGTCAACCCCAAGATGATGTTATGGTGCCAATTTCAATGAAATCGCAAGTTCCCTTCTTGTGAACCATGTGCTTGAATATGCAGTAATACAAGTGTGATTGGTGCTGATGGAGAAGATTGGTCTACTTGCAGATCCGATCGTGAAAGACCAGACCAGAATGGGTGTTTCAGCCAACCTGCCGAGTGGAAACACGCCTGTGAGCTCAGCCAGCATGATAACAGGTGAGAGGGAGCCCTTTGCGTCATACTCATCGGAGATCTGATGTCGCTTTCTAGTTTTGCACAGGCGTGCGCTGGCATTTCTGGGTGCGGGATCTCAGCTGAGCATCCTTTAGTGTCCGTGTGGAATTCTGGCCCGTACCTTTGCTAGCTCTGCTCATCAAAATTTTCTCTCTGTGGAAAATGATGGATCAGCGGGTTAATTATGATTTAAAAACTTGGCACTTTAAAACCTCTGAAGCAGTGGTTCACAAACATGTTAAACTACTGTGTACCACCTCAAAGTATTACACACTCCGTGTACCACCCTTATGACATTGTGTCTGATTGATACTGGGTAAGAGCTTATTTTCACTGCACAAGTCATAGTTTGACATTTTCTCTCCCTGTACTAGCATGTGTGGTATGTTCGGTTGTTGCAGTGTGTTGCTGCTGGTGACAATTTCATTATACTCGTTATGTTTAATTAGATTTACTATTGTTTTATGAACCATGATTTTGTACCCCCTTGATAGTTTTGTGGCGCAATTAGTAGCCTGCAGTGCTTTGGATTTCATTAACTTAAAGAAATTTTAACATACTGTTGATATTTTGTCTCTTATTTTACTCGTTAATGATATTGCTGGTAGCTCATTACGTGGTAACAGTTAAACACTTTTTTCCTTGCTGTTTTTTGACGAATGCAGATGATTTAGATGTAATTTTTCTTTATTTGGAGACTTCTGTTTGGAAAGAAGAAAATATGAATCATATCGAATCGCAGTAGTTTATATATATTTTCATCATTGCATGATAGTTTTGACCACATTCTGTTGTTTGATATCTCAATGTGGGTTTGACAACTGAACATTTAGTCCACTTCATAAAGTACAGTATCACTGTTCGGCCTGAAAGTATCTGCTTTTTTTTGGTACATATCACCCAACCCTATCATGGACTGCAAAATATTTGTTTAAAATGCAAAATTAATTTACATAATAACCAACAATTGGCTTTGTCATGTCACCAGTCCTATACTTTGTGTACTGTATTTACTCTTGGTGGCCAGGGCCTTTACCCTAAGGCAAGTAAAGGAACAGGCCTTTGAGGAAGGCTTATATTAGAGGCAGGCCAGGGCCTTTACCCTAAGGCAAGTAAAGGAACAGGCCTTTGAGGAAGGCTTATATTAGAGGCAGGCCTTTATTTCTAACTCCCTCTGTTACTGCATCATGCTGTTAATACAAATTCTATATATGAATGAATCAAATACTACTGTTTGAACCTTGTAACGCAGTACATTTATTGGGAGTATTCCCAAACTATGACGGTAGATTTACAGTATTGCAAGGTCATCAATTTAAAGCGCTGGCTAATAGTATCAGTAATTGGCGCCTTAGTGTGTTAACTTTTCATCAATGCCAGGTAAATCATACATGCAGTCAGTTTAACTTGTAACAGAGTTTATCATGGCTACATGTTACTGATATGAGTTTGTACAGAGTTTCACGTACTAAACTGTGGAAAGGAAACCATTTTAATTCATATTTGTACAAAACATGCTTGTTTTAAAGCCCTACATAATTTGACAAAATGTCAAATTATGCAATTAACTCGAGTATGGGTACTAAAAAACATCATGTTTCACATTATTGCTGTCAGCTCAGCCTTATTTAAATGCATCTGATTACTGGGAAGAGGTGACATTGTTCTATGTTAAATGACTCCCTTCCCAAACCCCCTCCAGGGATCCCCGCCTTGCCAACAGCTTCTCCCCTGGGGCCTCTTGCCGGGTCACCCATCATCTCTGCCACCAGCACACTGGGCACACCCGTGCCAGCCGCCGCGGGGGCCCAGCAGTGACGGCCCCCCCCCCCTTAGCTGCCACTGGATGCCATTGCAACCACCTTGCTGCAAACTTCTTTTCCAATCGGGTCGTTTGTCGAAGCATCCTGGGAATGTCGGCTCCTCCCTTCCCCACCGGCGTTTCCTTGCTTCAGTGAATTTGAGTTTTTAAGTAAACCTGAAATAAGAATGAAGGTGAATGTTTTTGTATGTCTCATACAGGTATTATGTTTCACAGGCGACATGCGTCTCAAAGGCACATATGTGCTGCAAAATTAAAATTGTGGGGTTTAAAGCCGGCTAGATTTTTAACGTAGGTGAAACGGTATGAAATCGTAACTAGGAAATGACCTGCAATCTAAAGGGAGAAAGAAAATGGACCAAAACATGCTGTATACCTATAAATGGAGTGTTAAACACCACCTTCTACAACTCGTGCTGTTCCGTGACTGTACTTTCTACCATCCCTGTCTGACAATGTTCGACCTTTTAACCAAACCTTTCTACTCTCTGCTTTGAGATGAGCGGCAGTCCACTGGCTGCGATACGAAAGATCAGAAACATTTTTGTTGTTTTTCTTGGCCAAGGATCCCACCTGTGGTGCTGGCATGCAAGTTTTTTTTCAGTTCTACAAAAGCCCTGATACTGACAGTATATGCAGATTGGAAATAAAACTCATCACATCATTTACGGCCCTGTATATATCACCTGTCTATCAGCACAGCGAGATGGGGAACCAGAGCTATAGTTTGTTCTGCCCAGGATTTTCCATCTCTGGAGGGCCTTGTATGCAGGACTCTGCTCTAACCACTTCTGTTTTACTGGTTTAACATCATCGGTTTACTCGCGCACCCTGGACTGAAAACAGTGTTTGACATGTAAATGAATGTGTAAGTGAATTTGACAGAAGCCCAGCAGACATAAGGGCCTTTGAGAGTGACACTGCTAGGCTCTACTGAACCTTGCTGCTACATTTTCATTTTGGTTTTCCCCCACGGTTTTATGTGTATTTGTGTGTAGTTTAAGTTGCAGGTGGCACAAATCCCCCAAAGCCACCCTCCTTCAGTGGTTTTCTAGTTTTTTTTTTTTAACAAGATGCTCTTATTTTCTTGAATTTAAGTAGAATAACCAAAGTTTACTGAATTACTTGTAATGACTGACCAAAATTATTTTTTTGTTTCGTTAGAGGCGGGTGGAGTGGTCTTAAATACCTGCCTTTAGCAGCTGGGCATGTGGTTTTGTGCATTAGCTGGGCCCAGTGCTCATCCATAAGGACCCGGGCTCATCGTCATCCTACATCAGTGTTTGGACAGTACATGACATTACTCTGTGTCCCAGGCAATCCAGACGTGAAAACTGTGTTCCCAGACAAACAGGACCCTTGGATTAAAATAGTAGCCCCGCCCCCCCATGCAGAAATGTAAAACATTGAGTTTTTATGCAAAAGGTGTCTGAGGATTGACTGAGTTGCATACCAATACCCTGTTAACCAGTTAATTACCTTACTCAACACTTGGTTTTCGCTTTGTTATATTCTGTAAACATTAAATGACAATGGAAAAACTTGAAGGGTGGAACCTTACATTATAGTGCCATTGATAAGAACTTTGTCAGTTCATGGTCTTGTAAACTTTGACCCAGGCTGTACGTATGCATTAAACTTTAGTTTAAAAAGGAAAAAAAAAAAACTTAAAATCCTGTAATACATGCACCATTGGAGTTGTTTAAAGACATCACTGTATATATTTGTCCTTATGTGGAAACGCAGTATGTAAGAATGTGTAAATAAATGTTTTATTTATCAAGAATAAATGTCCCACATTACATTGACAGTTTAAACATTACTGAAATGTACAGCTTAAAGGTGCCATAGAAGGCATCTTTAGTATTTTAAATTGTTCTTTGGTGTCTACATAGAAGGTATGTGAAGCTGGTTTGGTCAAAAAGTCCTGAAGTGGTTTTACCGGCTCATTTACAGCCCTATCGTTTGGCCCTGGAAGGCAACACTTTTGTTTCCCCCTTTTTGGTGGGCACATTAATATGTTGATGAGTTCTGCTTTGATAGGCTATTCATGGCACTGTGATGGCTCACACGGAACCAACATTTCTAGTGGTGTGCCATATAACAACGTTTCACTCAATGACGCACCACATATCGACGCCAATCCCATAAGATTATAATGGCGCTGAAATTATTTTATCGCCTAGTGCTCTTTTGGCGGAACGCATTACGTGTTGGTGGTGATGCTGGTGTAAACTTACTGCACTGGCAGCCATGTAAAAGTATAGCACATACAATCATGCACAGTAAAAATAAAGAGAAAGATGCTTTATTGTCATTGTAAGTACAATGAGATTTAGTTTGGAACGTGTCAGCAAATGCATAGTAGACTTTCTATTTAATTGTGTCTGAGGCATAAAATAGAATCAGAGAATAAAATATGTGCACACTATATAGTTTACGAAATGTTTCGAAACATCAGTCACGTGACCGCCGTGTCATTGTTCAAGGGGGAAAGAAAAAATCCTATAAAGAACCCCGCGAAAAAATCGGTGCGTATTGGGTGTTTGTGGCGTTGTTGGTTTGAGCGAGTAGTTTGGTGTTCTTATTTAATTATGGTAATTATGGCAAAAAGTTATCACACACGGGGCGACATGGTGGTGCAGTGGTTAGCACACCCTCACACCTCTGGGACCCGGGTTCGCCTTGGTTACATGTGTGTGGAGTTTGCATGTTCTCCCTCTGTCTTCGTGGGGTTTCCCCCCACAGTCCAAAGACATGCTGAGGCTAATTGGAGTTGTTAAATTGCCTGTAGGTGTGAATGGTAACAGTGTGTGAGTGTGCCCTGCGATGGGCTGCCCCCTGTCCTGGGTTGTTCCCTGCTATCACACCCTGATTGCATATATAGGATGCCTATGACAGAATATAAAAATAATCACAAAGAAATAATATTGTATTATGCACATTTTTGACAGTTCGAGCATTGTGACATTCGAAAATTGCAGCAATAGGTTTTTATTCTGCCGTATTTGCTATAGCTGCAGTTCCGGTTTTTGCCAGCAGGCTGTGCACAACTAGTGTTTCGAAACTCTTCGAACCGTTTTGAAACATTGTTTTGATGAATCGAAATTGCCATCTCTACTGTACTTAATCATCAAAAAATCAATTTTAGAAGGTACTCTACTTACAAGAAAAGTTTACTGTAGCCTAGGTGTGTAGTCGGCTATACCATCTACTTTTGTGTAAGTACACTCCATGACGTTCGTACAACAACCAAATTGCCTAATCATGCATTCCTCAAAACGCATCCCTGTCGTAAATTTTGTCATTCAGTTTATCCTAAAACAGTTTGTCAAACGTAATACTCCCACTTAAGCCTTGGCATAAACCTTAGCATGGTCACAACTTTTTTCCCATTGTACTGTAACTGATACACAAAATTGTGTTTCCATCAGCAAATGACTTTACAATGCTAGTTTCATCATACAACTTTTATCAAGAACTATATGCTGAGCAACTCAAATTTATTGTTTATAATGAATTTGGACTTTTTGATTTCATTATTGATTAAGATATTTATCTAGCCAAAAGTAGGCTATAGGTAGTAGGCCTACATCAGTCTGTCAATGTCAGTATCACAGACTTCTTAATGTTGTTTACTACTCTGTTTACTACCCTGCTAACCTGGGGTATGTTTCCCAAAAGCATAGTTGCTAACAATGTTGGCAGGTTACATTGTTGGAATGTGCAACTGAATGTTCTAACTATGCTTTTGGAAAACATATCCCTCAACAGGGCTTACTTTCTTAGGCTATTTCTAAATAACCTATTTCTTAGGTTATTTAAGTTATAAATAACCTTACATCAATGACTGTCAGTACAGTCATTGTCAGTCATTACAATGTGACTGATGCGTTCCAGAAAAACCTCATGTTCATTAAAATCGCACATTAAAATTCACATATAGAATTTGAAAAATGGGGCCAAACAAAATTAATTACTACCCCAATTCCAAAAAAGTTGGGACATTGTGCAAATTGTAAATAACAAGAACAGAATGCAATGATATAGAGATCTCATAAATTCATGTTTTATTCACAACAGAACATATAAAACATTAAATGTTTAAAGTGAGCCATTTTGCTATTTCATGAAAAATATTGGCTCATTTTGAATTTCATGACAGAAACGCGTCTCAGAAAAAGTTGGGATGGGGGCAATAAGAGGCTGGAAAAGAGTGGTACAAAAATCCAACAGCTGGAGGAACAATTTGCAAATAATTAGGTCAATTAGCACCATGTCAGTAACATGATTGGGTATAAAAAGAGCACCTTAGAGTCGCAGTGTCTCTCTGAAGTAAAGATGGGCAGAGGATCACAATCCCCCTAATACTGCATCAGCAAGTAGCGGAGCAATTTCAGAAAAGTTCCTCAGTATAAAATTGCAAAGAGGTTGAAAACATCATCATCTACAGTACATAATATAATCAGAAGACTTACAGAATCTGGAGAAATATCTGTGCATAAGCGACAAGGCCGAAAAACCATACTGGATGCCCGTGATCTTCGGGCTCTTAGGCGGCACTGCCTCACAAACAGGCATGATTCTGCGATGGAAATCACTCAATGGGCTCAGGAATATTTCCAAAAAACATTATCAGTGAACACAATTCGCAGTGCCACCTTAAGATGCCAGTTAAAATTGTATCATTCAAAGAAGAAGCCATATTTGAACATGATCCAGAAGCGCTGACGTCTTCTCTGGGCCAAAGCTCATTTAAAATGGACTGTAGCTAAGTGGAAAACTGTTCTGTGGTCAGACAAATCTAAATTTGAAATTCTTTTTGGAAACCAGGGATGCCGTATCATCCGGACTAAAGAGGAGAAGGAACTTCTCAGTCTGCGCTCAGTTCAAAAGCCAGCATCTCTGATGGTTTGGGGATGCATTAGTATATATGACATGGGCAGCTTGCATACCTGTAAAGACACCATCAATGCTGAAAGGTATATCCAGGTTCTAGAGCAGCATATGCTCCCATCCTGATGACACCTCTTTCGGTGAAGACCTTGCATTTTCCAACATGACAATGCCAGGCCACACACTGCATCAATTATAGCATAATGGATTCGTAGAAGGAGGGTCCGGGTACTGAACTGATCTGTCAACGGCCCAGATCGTTCCACCGATTGAGAACATACTGTATGGTGGATCAAAAAATGAAAATTATGACACAGAAGACCTAGAACTGTTGAGCAACTACAATCCTGTATCAGAGAATGGGACGACATTCCTCGCTCCAAACTCGAGCAACTGATCTCCTCAGCCCCCAGACGATTACAGATCTGTTACTTAAAGAAGAGGGGATGCCAGACAGCGGTAAACATGGCCTTTGAGACGTGTTGCTGCCATGCTATTCAAAATTATCTTATTTCTTCCTTAAAATGATACATTTTCTCAGTTTAAACATTTCATATGTTTTCTATGTTTTGTTGTAAATAAAATATGGATTTATGAGATTTCCATAACATTGCATTCTGTTTTTATTTATAATTTGCACAACTTCCCAACTTTTTTGGAACTGGGGTTGTAATAACAGTAATACCAATGGCCAATAATATAAATATACACATTTTAAAAAGAAGTAATACAATAAAAGATCAAACCTCTTCTATAAGTCTCTTGAACATTTCATAGTAACAGCTTCAACTGAATGTGCCAACTCAATTCTGTGTATCATTCATTCATTCATTCGTTTTTCTAAATAAATCCGAAAGTTAAATAACAAAGACACTCATCTTTTTAATATCCATTTCCAAAAACAAAATGACAAAACGGATTAATTTCCAATTTTGAGCTTAAATCAAAAATGGAAAAAAAATGAACAATGAGCGATTACATTCTGTTTTGGTAACAATTTGCCATTTTTTGAATTATGTTTTAAAAGCAACTACTTCTAGGCATCATCAGATATATTTAGATCATAAATGGTCACCTTCAGGACTAATAAACACTAACACTCTGTCCACCCACTCACCACTCAGGATATGCACTATGTAGTTTTCTGGTTATAAGATTTAACAGCAGACATCGCCAACTAAGGCACTAGTTTGCATGCTAGTCAGCTTTTATCAGACGCACTTGTGCTGCTGTTGGTATTTGCAAAGATTTGGGTACTAGGATATCAATCACGTTAGAACAGATTTGTGGTGTGGTATCATGCATTGTAGCTGGACTGTCTGTATGCATCTTCCCTCTCCAGGTGTACTTAGGGAAACTGTGCACACATGCATGCCCCTTGAGAGAGAAAATATATGCTGTAACGGTGTAATGTTCACAAACAATTCGTTCGCAGGGAAAGAGTCCCTTACAGTAACTAATCACTCGTGTTCACCTCCCTGCAAAAGTTTGTTCTTTTCATTCTTCCACCTTATCAGAAAAAATAAGGTGAATGTTGCTCCCCTACTTGACTTTGGCTAGTGAGAGCCAAGGAGGCAAGTAAAGGCTGTGAGGGAGCGTTTGATTGGCTGGAAACTAAACCTGGGGCTGAATACTTGCAGTGAACAAATGAACGCGAGTCTCTAGTTCAGTTCTGAAGGTGAGATATGAAGGAGTGAACGAGTTGGTGAGTGAGTCAGTGAATGAGAGACTCAGATACGCGTCTGAACAAGAGAGCTGTACCTCAGTCATAAGGGGGATTCAGCATCGATTCAGCAGCTATGGAACGAATCAGAACAAGTCTTCTAGGTGAAGGGAGTCAATCTAACCGTATCCCAAAAAAGGAGTCATTTGCACATCACTGATACTGTACGTTGCAGGTCCATTGGGCTTGTAAGTGGGCTGGTGTGTGTGATAAGTTTGGGGGCGTCTTATGTAACAGTTTATGATTTTTGAATCAGCCCATATTACCACCTTCTCTTACATATGCGGGATTTATATTTGAAAGAGTGGAAAATAGTTTTTGAGATTCACAGACTCACAGTATGTTCATTCCACGTGCCAAAGCTCTCCTTATTCAACTATGCTGAGGTAAAGTCAAATTTTCATTCTATGGCACCTTTAAAAATGTTGTCTTGTATTTCAAAAGCTCCCTTTAATACAACTTTATTAGCATCCCCAAGAACAGATTTCTTTTAACAAGAAGTTCCCTCATTTATCAATAAAACTGTGAATTGGAAAAAATAACTGTTTTGCAAAATATGGAAGCAGCTTCTTACAAAATTTAAATAAGCATGAGGATTCTCACATGAACCCGTAGTCACAATTCCCTACTATTCACAGATGTTTGCTTTGAACTTCCCACCATGAGAAGATGCCATGCAGCGAGAACTAAAATAGAACTGGAAGGGGATTGGATGGTAAGATTACCTGCTCTAAGGCTGAAATACTTTCCCCCCCCCAGGGTGATTTAATCCTTACCATTAACCAATGTAGGTTTATGGAACTGTTGCGTACAACACAGACATGCTGGCTGTAGTCACTCTTTCATAGCCCACTGACGAAACTCCTACTTTCATCACGTTACAGCATTCGCCTCCATTGTGAAACCTGAAAGGAATCAGAAACTGTGGGTGTTAGAATGATATTTAGTTTAAAGGAATATAATCATTAAACTGTATGTATTATCATATCAATTGTGTGTACGTTA
>JAODKE010000138.1:10406850-10421538 GCA_026779605.1 Mormyrus hasselquistii | reverse complement strand
TCAGCCGAATCATCTCGCTTGCAGGGCGGGGAGGAAGAGGGGGGGCGGGGGGGGGGGGGGGGGGGGGGGGGTGGGTCTCTCCCACTGAAGGCAAATGTGTTGGAGAAAGGGTGAGGGGGTGCATATTATCCAGATGGCAGATAGGCATCTCCAGATCTGTACGCTTTCTGTATAGGAGATGATGAACTGGCAGAGATGGAGAGGGCAGTGTGATGGCTGCCCGAGTCCGGGAAGGGAGGGGGGGGGGGGGTTTAGGGGGTAGGAGGTAGGGAGGCAGAGGACTGGTCAGGAAGCCAAAGGTGAGCCCAGTCAGCCCCCCTACCCACCCCCCTTTTGGCAGCCGGTTCCCAGACCGTCTCCTTATTGCACGCTCTCCGTTGCCATAGCAATGGCTTCCTGGATTTCCCGCACGGCCAGGATGCGTGTGAGCATGTGCTCCAGCTGCTGGCGTGTGACTGGCTGGGTGGAGTACCAGATGGGGCTGTTTGGGGCGACGACCGGTTCTGGCGTCAAGTAGAAAGTGTCGTTCCTCCCTTTGGCGCTCAGTGGACTGGGGAAGGCATGCATGTTATTGTGGCTTCTCAAGGACGTGCCGCGTCTTTCTGGAGATCATCGTAAGTGTGACACAAAGTACAGCTGGAAACATTTTTGCTATATCCCAGCATTAAATCGGCTTTTGTGAGCAGGAATAATTTACTCTGACCCCCTTTGCATTCGGCTTTTTTGAATTTTGAATTGCCCGTTTATTTTCTGTGAATTGATGAAAGTATATGAAACTTCAATACAAAGATCAATAAAGCCTGAAAAGCATATACAGACTCTCCCCTAAGTTTCGATATTACAGAGTATTGATGCTAAAAGGCTGTATGTGGTTGTAACACTACCCACTTACCACTTGAAGAGGTAGAAGTCATAGAGCTTGATGGGACATCGTAGAGGGTTCTCCGGGTCTTCTGCCTGCTCTTCGTACATGTCATCTGTCACTGGCAGAGAGGGTCATACGGTCACGCAGATGACATGGGGCTTTTGCCAGCAGGGGGCGTAGTGGTCAGTGACAAGCGTTCACTCACCTTTCTGGCCCACCTGGTGCAGCCCCACCCCCTTCAGATAGCGGATGGTGGTGCTCTTGTCCTTGGGGTTGGAGGGGTTCTTCTTGGTGTGCCGTAGCACTTTGGAAAAGGCTACCTTCATGTGCTGTTCCACCGTCCTCAGCTGGAAGTACCTGTGTGGGTTCATAGCAGTCAGTGTCTCACACGCACTAGGTGGCGCCAGTGAGCAAGCTACACCGAGGCGTGCAAGCGCTCACTTGGTATTGAAGAACATGAGCGTGCTCAGCAACGTGTTGGGAGAGTGGGCCCCCAACTGTTTGCACTCCCACAGCATCTCCTCGGTCACATGACTAGGGAGGACATAACCTGGAATGGAAGGCAGAGGCACATTAGCACCTGAAGACCAGATAGGACTTTCCCTGGCCACGGTCTTCACTGTGCTTGCCTATGGTACACTGCGTGCTCACCCAGTGGATGGACGCGAGGCTTCCAGCCATCCAGCACCCGGTGTAGGCACTGGGAGAAGCGCAGGTAATACTGGTCTGAGAAGATGTCGTCCACTCGGCCATTTTCAAATAGGTACTGCAATTAGATATGGAGGATTGCGAGGAGTCAGAAGTCTATGGGTTTTATTTATATTACGTTTACTTAGGAGATGTTTTTCCAAAGGGACATACAAGTAAAGAAAGTTTGGATTCACTGCACAGGGTCAGCCAGCATCCCTGAAGCACCTAGGGTCAAGGGCCTTGTTCAAGGGCCCAACGGGACTGGCAATGGGATTTGACCTTGTAGTCTTCCAGACCCAGAGCTACACATTTGTTCATACCTTCTGTATACAGAGAAAGATGTAGTAGAGCATGTCGGGTTCGAAGGACTCTCCCTCCAGCCCACGAGCCTCCTGGATCATCAGGGACAGACCCATGTTCAGTTCAGCCACGGCACACGATACCAGGTCCTCTTGAAAGCGCAGGGGCTGGCGGCCTACGCGTGCAGAAAGCCCAAAGAGACATGCATTTTAAAATTATGCACGTTGGGCCCTTTAAACCAAGTAAGTCACATGATTCCAGGCCCCACCTCAGCCCTTTCCCAATTGCCACGGTAACTCACGGCCAATGGGGGCCAGTCTGGTCTGGTTATCCTTCTCCAGCTCCGTGTTTTTGCTCTGCGCCCAGATGCGCCACACGTCCAGGCCCTCGTCAGGCTTCAGCATCATGGGCAGCAGCAGCTCCGCAGAGGGCTGTGGTGTGGCATCCACCTCTGCGACCTGCACAGCCTGACTCTGGGGGGGCCAAACCACCATTAACAGATTATCCCTCAGAAGACCTAGTATATATGGTAACAGACCACATCTCTTGCATTACACTGAAAAGGCATGGCAACGGCATCAGCTTCATGCTTTGTATTGCGAGATTAAACCTCTTAAATGTCAAAAAAAATATAGCAGGCCAAGCAGCAAATGGCCCTCACCTGCAAATCCTGCTCCGCCCCCCCTGTGGTGTGAACCACATGGTGCTGTGGGTCCCAGATATGGACGGGCTGTGCACCGGCAGGGTACTGGACAGCCACAGGGATATGAATGTTCCCATTGACGAACTGGGCTGGGAAGAGAGCGCTGGCCAGCGTCTGGACCGCCTCCTCAGACGTGGCCCCCGGGGGAGCCATCGAGGCGACAGCCTTGTCCTTATCAATGCCGTCGCTGGTCACGGCCTCGGGTGAGATGGCGACGTGGGTCACGCCTTGCTGGGCGGAGTACACAGGAATCGTCCAGGTCTCGCCCGTAGAGCTGGTGATGGTGCCAGTTGTGCTGTAGAGGTGCGAGCTGTCCACCGTGAGCAGGTCGGGCCGCAGAGACAGGTAGCTCTGCCCCTGCACCTGTCCCTGACCCGGGGGGGGCTGGGGGATGGCTAGGACAGTTGCCAGCTGCTGCCCGGGTAGCGTGTACGACACGGCGATGGGCATGTCCACCTTGCGCTTCTTTGCTGGCTGAAGGACGCCCCCCACGGGCCCTGCTCTGCGCTCACCCTCCTGCAGGGAGCCTTGTGCCTCTTGCTGGGGTGATGCTGCCCCCACCGTCTGGATCTGAATCTGCTGTCCCCCATCAGCAACTGCTGCTACCAGCTCTGCCTGGATCTTAACAAAGGCAGGTCATTCATGACCAAACCCATAGGCAGGATGGAGAACTCAACATGCCTCCAGCCTGGAGGGACCAGTAAGTATTGATATGCTCCTAGACTGGCTAATCCTGTGTTTGATTGTGTCTCTCCAAGTCAGAAATGCGATAAGAGCGTCATGAAAAACGTCACTTCCTGTCAGAAACACGCCTGCTTTCCGACGTTGATGTCGGACAGAAATTTGTTGTCCGGGATTCCCCTATGACGTAATTTCAACATGATGGCTTAAACAGTCAACAAAAATTCTATTCTATAGATATTTCAAATTTTTATTTTGTTAAACGTATTGATCGTTATAAATGTAACTGCACGTGGTCGATTTAGGGAATACCATATCATGACCGTAAACAGTATCCTAGCATGCAATATCATGCAACATTTTACCAGTTACAGAAGTGTCTATTGTTTGTTGTTTGACTGCCTCTTGAAAAAAAGAATATTGCTATGGATCTACTGAAATATTCAAGCTTTTAATATGGTTTGACTAGTTTGTGTTTCTTGTCCGTTTAACTCTCGGAAAGAAGAATCTCACTCCAAATCTGATAAAATATAAAGAAACAACACAACAGCGTGTTCATGGAGGCAGCCATGTTTGTACTGAGACGTGCAGCTCGAATGAGAGATTGGTCGGACGTGACGTCACGCATCTCAGAATTTACGACTTTGGAGAGATAATCAAATGCACCATAAGATCACGTGTGTATGGAGTATGTAAAAACACATGGGTCTACTGCACATTAACATACAGGAATATATACAGGTAAACAGATGAAGGTCCAGCTTACCTGCTGCTGCTGTAAGTGTTCTTCAGATATCTCCCCCTGCACAAGCTGCAGCTGGGAGCCCGGCAAGTGCTGCTGGGTGGTGCTGGGGATCTGCAGCACCTGCTCCACCGAATGATGGCCCTGGATCTGCACCTGACCATGAACATCAGCAGAATGTCTGGTGACTGAAGACCCTCGCCAGTCGCCCCTCGCCCAGCAGACAGAATTCCCGCCTCGTCTGCACTGACCTGCACTTGGATCTGCTGCTCAGAAGCCTGGTGCACGGCAGCGGTCAGCTGCGGAGACAGCTGCGTGGGTGCCACCTGCTGCTGGTGCTGCGGCAACTGCTGAACCTGCAACTGCACCTGAGCAAGAGGCAGCTGGGGTCAGTCAAAGATTACCTCAGCTGTACAGTAGTCGATTAATGTGACTGCTATAGAACATGTTCATATTTCAAGCTTTTAATACTAAAATAAAAAGAAATATCAATTAAAATCAAACCATATAACCTACAGCAGATTATAATTTTTATTATACTATTGAAGACTATTGAAAAGATGCACTTGGCACAGACGCACAAAATCATCCTCTTTTTCTGTGACAAAAGTGGGCAACGTTATCGTTAACAGCATGCTGCCCTCTACAGCTGGTGGATGACCCCAACACACACTCTCATGGCGAAACAGGATATACGAAAACCAAGTAACCCTTATGCATCTTAGAATGAAGTGGTAGCATTCATACCAGGGTTACAAGAAATGCAGAATTTAAAAGTTGCAATGGTTAATACTACCACATTAATAATCACTGAATGTAACAGAAATTTTCAGAGCCCGTTATGGCAGCCCCATAGTATAGGCACTCCTACCGGACAGGCAAGCTCCAGCAGGGAACCCGCCACCTCTGTGCTGTCGGCATAGACACAGTTTGCTCCTTGCTGATAGACCACAGTGGTGCCACCCTGCTGAAAGTCTTGCAGAGCTTCGGGGCCCTTGGCGGCCAGCGACTCCAGAAAGCTCTTCATGCGATGCTGTGGGACCGTCCGCACTTTCTGACGCACGTACTCTTCGAAAGGGACTGCGTTCTCCAGCGAGTCGTTCATGTCACTGCACGCCTCCCACTGTCGGACCTGAAGGAGAGGTTTATACAGAAATTATTCACAACCAGGGTCCCCTGAGCCAGGTAACTGCACCAGGTATAAAATGCTCGGAACGATTACTGCAATATGGCATTCTGATTGTTCTTTAAAGACTAACAATACATTAAAAATGCAGGCACTAAATATATATCACTGCAAAAGTCCGTTTATCTCATACTCCATACATGTGGTCCCACATTGTCATATGAAGTAAAATTACTGTTTCTACTAATTCCTTAAAACTGGGATAAAACTTCTCAAAGAGCGTCCTACAAGGTCAGGGAGCACTCTGACCGTTGAAAAGTTTGTTTCATAAAGATAAATATGAAAAATATTGGTAACATGAGGATACAAAAATATCAGACTGAACACGAATTGATTCCCGACATTTTCAGATTTAAATTTTAAAAGTAGTCTCCCTCTACATATAACCCTGGCTCATTCGTCTTTAAAATCATTATCCTCCTCAACCGAATAAGAAAAAAATAATGTATTTATCAGTATATTCCGTTTATTAGATCGACATCCAATCCTATTTGCCTGCATCTTCCCACGCTACCTTAAATATCTGCACTGCGAGTTGTTCCGCCAAAATAAGGCTTTCGAAATAAACCTTGCAAAACCCCAACTTACTCCCAGCAACATGCTGTCTTGTTCACCGGTCATATGTGCTATCACACGTCAGTTTCCTCAGTCTTTTTACAATACATAAACAATACGCATTTCGCATGAACGCATACTTACGCAGTCAATAACAAAATGGTTTATATCTTGCTTAATGTCGTTATAAAATCCGGCAGAGATCGGACGTAATCTGTATCTCAGTTATGTTTAGGTTTATAAAAATCGAGGAGATCCGATGACATTTCTGTGAACGACAGGTCGGTCGGTGGAGAGTTTAAAAATAACAAACAAAAAATGGCCTGCAAACCGGTTGGACCAGGCCTCGCTTAGCAGAGTCAATCCTCAGACTTTCCTGAGTCTGAAACCCGCTCCGGCAAGCCTGGTGACACCGGGAGCGCCCACTTCCTACCACATCCCATGCTGCTTCAGCTCGTATCGCAGTCGGGGTCGTGAGGTGACTGAACAAATAATACTAATCTCTCAGTAATTTTACCCTTTGTCTTACGCGAATTTTGTGTAGGAAGAAAGGTTTATACAAATTAGGATACAAAACTGTGAACGACCTCCCGGCCATAACCACACAGCCAATTCAACAATTGTCAATTTAAGATGATTTTGGGTGCCCTGTTACCAATTCTGGGTCCCATATGAATATAATTAATATGATAATGATTTTTAATACGTGACTAACGCATGTAATCAAACTACTATAAGTGTTCCATTTATGTCATTAACTTATTAATAATTCGTTTATCAATAAATTAGATGGCCCTTTGTGATACTGGATTGGACGTTCCAGCAGCTGAACATTTTATAATATTGAATGAGTTATTGTGATAATAGTATTTACACGTTGCACTACCCAACACGCGTGCATGTTTTGCCAAAGAACACTTGGTCTGGCAGTGAGCTTTGTCACTACCTAAAAGGGGGCTCAAAGAAGTACAATGGAGGGGCCAAGGGGGGCACGACACACGCGATATGTTGACATGCATTTTATGGCTAAAATCACCATGGGGACGAGATCATGAACGTAAGAATTAAAAATCGCCTCATTCTGCAGAAGACATAAAGATCCTACGTTCCAGTCGTCTTATAGTTGGCTACCGTTAGTGACACTTTCAGGCCCCGTGCATTCACGACAAATTGATGAAAGACTGTCTTTTTTCATCCTAGCTGTCAAAGAAGAAACAAAGCCCTCACAAATCAGTAAAAGTAAATCCCGTGCCACTGCTTGTATATTTATATCTCAGTAGCATACAGTAACTACAGAAAGTACAAGCAGACAACTAATTATTAGTTGTTGCGAAAGATACTACTTTTATAATATTGCTAATTCAATCGCACAGGTTGATCACATAGGCCCAGTATGTAAGGGAATCCTATTCCAAAACCCCTCTGACACCACCTGAAAGGAGGAGAGGAGGCTTTTGCTAGTTAACGAATATACATACAAGTCCTCACACTGTCTCTCTGGCACAAAATGAGGTTAAACAAAGGTAATTTAATAATGAAACTGTCCGAATGTATATTACCCTAAAAAGCCCATGTCTAGGACAGAAACTGTATCCATTAACCAGCAGACTCATTCAAAATATTTCTTTTACGATATTACTCAGTATCGTGGCAAACAACACGTCATCAATAATTCCTATAATTATTTAGATATTAAACTAATTATTAATGGCTCACGGACAAGTGAGCACATTGGCCAAGTTTGTGAAAACTTAAATCCTGTGAAAGTTCACAAACACTGACAAAGTCACATGATTTAAAGCCACCGGAGTGCACGCATTTGAATTGTCAGTGTTATTGTGCCATTTACGGGTCTTGGCCAAATGTGCACACCACGATCTGAGCAGCGTTAAACCTCCCTCCCCATATTACTGTTAATCGCTACATCACGTCAGTTTCCACACACCTTGGCTAACCAAGCTCACAATTCGCACTCGATCGAAAGAGTGATATGAAAAAAATGTACGAAACATACTGGCATTAAATGCAAAACCTCTGGGAAGAACAATTCCCTGTAGCCCCTTACCCCTTTCAGTCTGGGCCAGGCCGCTACACTCCGCCCTCGCCGGCTACGCTTCTCCTTCCTTGGCTACTGAGGCACGGATCCACCGCGCTCAAACCTTTTACATCAATGGATACTTTGCTGTTCGTGTGGTTTACCTACGTGGATCTCGCTTCCTTAAATGATAATTAAAATAGTTATTACTGTTATTGCTCTTCCCACGACTCAGCTCTCGCTGAGCGCCATCTTACATTCAACCCCTCGCAGCCAATCAGCCGGCTGTGCGCAATTCTCGCGAGGGGTCGATAGCCAAGACCCGCGAGATTTGTATGGCGCCATGCAAAGGTCTTAAAGGAGACAAATATGAACTATGGCGATATGTATAGCTTTGCGCTGCCTTTTATTGAGTTGCTTATCTTGGACTGTAATACTGCATGAAAAGATGAGTTTTGTAGAACGATCATGAAAGGCAGCTGCGATAGAATCGGAATGTGCAGAGCAACTTACATGTATTATGTCGGATTAAGTGCGGTAATGGCGGTGGTGACCAACCCAATATTAAAGTAATGTATCTCCAAATAAATACTAAATATGGCGTTATGTTTTAGTCTCTAATGTGTATAATATAAGAGTAATGCATTCGTGCTTTTCCATGTAGTTGCATATATATGGAAAAAAGAAAGGTCTGGCATTACAATAACTAATTAGAATCTTTAGAATTTTGACTGCAGCCCAAAACAAAAATGCAGAGTTGCATTTGAAAAAACAAATATATGATTTTCGTATTTCTATATATTTTTATTTATTATAATTTCCTTAAACAACCCATATGAGTTTAGTTGTTCATTGGTGAATGCTTAGAAATGTAAAAGTACATCAACGTTGAGATCTGGATGTGTCCAGTTTACAGATAGTTTTAAACCATGTTTCATAGTCGGTTATGCAATACGGAAGTTTAAGCCATACATACAAACACATATAGTTACATACCAATAAGTAAATTTTCTATTGCAGCTTCCTCTGACCAAAGTGCTTCACATACTCAAAATTAAATGAGTAATAATAACGGAATATATACAAAAGCAAAGAATTCTATCAGCAAAAGGTATAAGTCAAACGACACGCAATATAGCAGACTGAAGTCAAATGGAAGATTAGAATGCATTTCTGCGCCCTTAACAGGGTCTCAGACTGCCTTAAAGAACTCAGCATGTCAGTGAGGGCCTCCCCCTGCTCTCTTCACAACCCACTGCCTGTTCACACTTTTAAGGTGGACTGAAAAAGAAACATCAGACTGTAGTTGTATATCACGGTCTCAAGCTGGTTTTATCCAGGAAGGAGTTAATTCCCACGGCCTCCCCATAACCCCATGGAGGCCCTGTTTTGTAGAATGTGTGATAGTGTCCACTAAAGCCTGTTGTCTATTTGCCTATGTACACCAGGGCCAGGCCCAGGTCATGTGAGGCTCCTGGACTCTTGCGTTTTAGAGCCCCCCTTGTCATGGGTGGGGGTATGGGCACATAGAGGTACAGTACTGAGTTCTCTTCCACTACTGAGGTTTTGTGTTTCAGCTAGCTTGCTTTATTGTGGCTTTTCAGGTCTGGACCTGGTTAACCTTATCTGACAAGTTACCAAGGTAGCATTGTTAGCCATTATTTCTATTAATATAACTATTTGGCTGGGATCATAACCGTATCTACAAAGCCCTAACGGTACATTGACATGTATGCTATCATACTATAAATTTTAACTAAATAAACTGAGTAAAGGAGGGGCTAACATTACATTTCAGAGATACACTGGAGCCAAGGAGTTTATATCATGACTTGCTATGTTTTGACTTGTCAAATAGCTAACATCATGGTGCCCTGATGCTCAGCTCACAACTTAATCCCTGAAGGGCCCTTCTTTTAAGCTTGCAGGGGGTCCTGGGGCTCTGGTGGGCATCTCTTGGTATAGATGCAGAGTGCCCTGGTGATCAACACTCACTATATACGCTGAGGAGCCTGGGTGGCCTTGTGGTGATCAGCTTGCGCTACACTTGCAGAAGGCCCTGGGGGGCTGTGGTGGCTAAATTGTGCTGTATAGCATAGAGATGCACCGATTTGATATTCGGCGCAGATCCAGACCTATTTGACTAAATTAATGAGATAATTGTGTGTTTGACTGAGAGTAGTTGTTAGAGCTTGATCAAAACTGCTGTTCTTATCATAGACAAGAATTTTGCTGTTGTAGTAGTGGGGTCAACAGTCCAGAAGGGCCATTAATCAACCAAGTCTTTATTTAGCAAAGCAGGTTATTGAGGAGAAAAAAACTATACATGAGCATGAACTTCAAAGAATCATACACATGGGTCTCCCAGAACTACAAGTCTATCTGCTGTTTCTTTTCTGCCCATCGGCCTCTACAGGGTTCTCTCTTGAGCACCTTTAGCAGGGGTAGCCAATCTTATCCGCGAACGGCCGGTGTGTGTGTGGGTTTTCGCTGCAGCTCCCTGATTAGATTACTAATTAGAGGACTGATTGCCAGGGGCTTCACGTATAAATGGTGTGTACGCACAAAAATGTTTCGTGCGCCCGTTTCCATGCTCACGTCAAGATGCACAAAAAGAAAACTTGGTGTAACCCTGCGCACATTTTCACGCAGCCTCAGACCACGCATGGGCACGTTTCTGTTTGGCGGCGCCCAGCACCAGAGCAGTGCTCCTGTTTTTGTGTGGTTTCCCTTTCTTTATTATATTCGTATCCATGACATGGATTTTATGAAATACACCTAAATTAATTGCACGCCATTTAGAAATTTAAGGCACCTGAAATTATGAAATTTTGGGCTTAGCAAAGTCACAGCATAGGATAAAGTTTATACCCTCTAGTTTTTAAAAGCTCTCTAGAAATACAGCAAAAACTGATGCTATTTCAAATAAATAATTTCAGCTGAATCATCTTTAGCGTGCCATTGATACAGTCAGAATCAATGGCCTTAGGGCCACCATTTTTATTTTCATCAAGGAGTTCAAACACTAACTGGATAAATACACATAGACATCCTGCCAAATAGAGATAATGTCATGGCCCTCCAAGACCTGCTGGACCAGAGTCCATGCCTGGTTCATGAGAGACCATTTTCCCACAGCCTGTCTCCGCTCAGCCCACCAGTTCCCCACTGCAAGAAGTCACTTAACCTCATAGTTCTTAGCAGCAAGACGCTGCTCGGCCCGCGGCAAGTCACCACTGCAAGGGCCGGAGAAGGACAGTAGATCTTCAGAGCCAGCCAGCATCTGGCTTGCCATTGGCCACTCTTGGGTCAGAGCCTGCGGTGTCGTCTGCTGCTGTCCCACAGCCAGATCCTGCCTCTTCACCCACTACTTTCTCTCGTGAAGCGAGGAGCTGCTCCATCCACCAGCCTCCCACAGCTTGCCGCTGCTCAGCTTGCAGCAGTCCCACCGCTCGCCCCCAGCCCAGGAGAGGCCGTGCCAGCAACACTCAGCCCAGGAGGAGCTCTGTCACCTGTGCCAGGTCCTGCAGAGGCTACACTGCTCGTGCCTGACTAAGGGGAGACTGAAACTCCATCTGTACCTGTACCAGCTCAGGATGTTGTGTCTCGCCTGCTGTGCTGCTGGCTCCCTCTCCACCTGCAGCTTCGCCGGCATCCCCTGCTGCCTCATTAGCTCCTCCAGCCTTTGGATCCACACCCACCTGGCCAGCAGCCCAGACTGCATCCACCTCCGCATTCCTAGCAGACGTGTTGACCGCTGGCCTTACAAATCCTGACCTGCTCGCGGGCCTCAGAGCTCCTTGTCATTGCTGTACTGGCAACTGACTCTCCGCACACTCTACGAGCTGCTGTCCCTCCTGGCACAGGTTCCTCGATGGCCCGTCCAGGGCCCGCTGGCACTGCAGCCTGCTTGGTGAGTATGGTCTCACCTTGCCTACTGCTCCATAGAGGCCAACCTTGCCTGCAGTCTCACCAGAGTGTTTCCCGCCTGATGACTAGTCGATGTCTCCTGATGTCCCATCAGCGTCTCCCGATAGTCCATCGGCACCTCCAGATATCACATCTTCTCACTCCATGCGCAGCACTCCCCTTGCCTGCTGACTCGTCTGTACCTGCCTTCTCAGATGCCTGGTCACCTACAGGTATGCTGTCCTGGTAGGTGTCACATATCCAAGTGTCACTTCTAGAGCTCCGTCCACAGCCGCCTTGCATAAGATCTGCTGTATCCCCTGTCGACTTCGCACTGGTGGCCGCCGAGCCTTAGGAGGCAGTCAAGATCTTGTCTCCTCTGGTTCAAAAGACAATGGGGTTAAGAACTCTTTTGGGGATATGGATCTGGGCTATACTGCTCCAGAGGACCCTGGCCGGCCCATCCCATAACCCTAAAGGGCTAATGGGTCTCCTGCATTCTTATTGCTGCTGCTCGGACCCGGACGATCAACCAGACCAACCTTGGTTCAGTCCCCTCCCTTACGAGGACCACCATGGAGCCCTGCAGTACCTACTCATGTTCCCTGGTCTCCCCCATTTCCTCGTCTTCTGTGCACACCAAGCCATGCCCTGGTTGTTCTGATGTTCCCTTGTGTGTTCCTGACCCTAAATTAAGTTGCTAAATGTTTAGCAATGCCCCTGGCTGAAGGGTGAGGTGAGGTGGGGTGAGTGCTGTCACAACCTGGCTCTGCCTGTTCGTATTTGGCCAGCAGAGGGTGCTGCTGGCCATTCTGAGTCCATCTTTTTCATTACCCCAAGTGTTTTCCATTAAGTGTGATTAACCATAGGTAATTATCCATACCTCGTGTAAAATATGTGCTTTCTAATCCTGTGCCCCTCTGATCTGACACTGTAATCTGTAGTTGTCTGAATTCCCCCAAAGGTCCGCATGAGGACTTTCTGGTAGCTGTATCCCCTTAAATTCTCTTTCAGGGGTTTGTTGCTCCTTTACCCTCCATTGCATGCTACAGATAAATCTCTCTGCAACCATAGATTTAATTTTTACATTCTGCATATTTATTCTCTACATTTACTCTGTTTCCTTTTTGTTAACTTGCATATCCATATATTTCACTGTTGACTTCACACGAATCCCATGATAAAACAGCAAAAGGCAATCATGTATTGACATCAATTCACATTTGTTTAAATTCAGAGTAAGATGAGGTGTTGGAAAAAAATCCACATAATTTAAAATCTTGGTGATTTCCGCTTTATTTCTGATAAAAATTGATGTGTCATATGCCAAATCAGTAAGCACAATATATTCCTCAAACACCTTCAGAGTAGTAGTCTTTTTATGTACATTATCAAGAGTTCTGCTGCCAAAATGAGCAAAGGGAAAATGGGGCTGCTTCCCTGAACCTCAGATCTTGCTAGATTACCTCCCTGGGAGGCAACTAACTATTCAAGTCTTGGGAATAAGCTTTTATCATACCTCTAAACGTCTGCCCAAAGCCGTAGCATTCCAGGGTATGAAAGAAAAAACTATACTCTACCATATCACAGGCCTTCCAGAAATCCAAAAATATATAAAAAAAAAACCCATCATCTTCACTGAGTTGTGTTATAAAGGTCAATTTGGGTTTGGGTAATAGAATTATTACTTTGTCATGACAGGATGGAGGGACCATCCACATGCAGTCTTAAGATGAACTGAAGAGGATTTATTATAAACAACTAATTATAACTAATTATAAGACATGGTACACGCAAATGAGAAGGCATAGGATGGCCAACAATGACATCTGCTGGCCAAACAGGAACAGGACGGGGCTAACGGAGACGGATCATGAGATACTCCTTGTTTCATTGTTTCATTGACACCATGTAAGTCTTAGTAATTTCCATAAAAGCGTAAAGTAACATATCTCTTATGGAGTCTCAGAAGAGTTTTAAAAAGCTAGATTAACTCACATGTCAGCACATTCCACTCCTTTTATCTGCAGTTTTTAAATTCAGTTGTTCTAATGCCAATTTTTTCTAACCTGCAAAAGTAGGCAGTACATCAGTCTTATCTTCTATCCATTTAGCCTTAGACCTAATGCAAGCGTCCTTTGTCTTCCTTATGTAAATCTCCTCAAGTAGAGGTTGCAGCTTTAAAAGTTTTTCATGGATTCATTGAAGCAATTGGTTGTATCACTGTCCTTAAAATTCTTCGACCTGTTCAGCTGTTTGCTAAAGAATTTTGCAAACTTGCAGACTCCGTATTTAAAGAATTCCCATTTGGCTATATAAGAGCCTAGGTTTTATTTCCTCAATGAGGGTTTCAAGTTCCCACCAAAAAATATAATTTAAAAGAGTAGCCAAAGTAAATCAGGAGTCTGTCCTCAATTTACTTGAGTCTAACATTTGCGTTCGGCATTTTCCAAGGGTTCATAATATTTTGGGTTCGGCCAAAATCTAAAAGAAAGGTGTTTTATTGATGAGCAGTAAAGTTCCTATGCACCTCAGCATTTGGTGACCCCGCTTTGTAACCCTATGTGGTCTGCCACTTTGTGGCTGAGTTTCCGTTGTTCCTAAATGCTTACATTTTGCAGTAATACTACTTACAATTAATCAGGGAAGAAATTTCACAAACTGACTTGAAAGATGGCATCCTGTGACACTGCAATGCTTGAATTCACTGAGATCGTCAACGCATTCTTTCACAAATATTGAAAACCTGACTGCATGGCTAGGTGCTTCATTTTATACACTGTGACAACTGGCTGGAATGTAACACCTGAATTGAATGATTAAGAGGTTTGACCCAATACTACATTAATTTAACCAATCTCAATGAACAATCGCTTTCTCAGATCTTCAGTCTTCCATTACTCAACACAAAGCAAGACAGCGAACATACAGTCAGGTCCATAAACATTGGGACATCGACACAATGCTAACATTTTTGGCTCTATACACCACCACAATGGATATCAAATGAAACGAACAAGAT
>JAODKE010000138.1:10324902-10357090 GCA_026779605.1 Mormyrus hasselquistii | reverse complement strand
GGTTGAACAGCATCCAAACCTGTTAGAAGCTTATAGACCTGGATCATGTCCCCCCTCAGTCTCCTTTGCTTGAGGCTAAACAAATTTAGCTCAACTAACCTTTCCTCGTATGACATTCCTCTAAGACCAGGAATCATTCTTGTCTTGACATTGCAGAAACCAAATAATAATAATGTTTTGTCGATTTACAACACATATCATACAGTAAGACCCCCCTATACAGCTTCACTCTGAAAAACCGGCTGAAAACCCCTTAGTCTATGTCTCAGTCAGAATATTGAATATTGTCTGTTTAGCCGATTCTCCACGGAATGACTGATGATTGGATTGATTGAACTATTTGTAGACTTAGTATATTTTCTATGTCATAGACAGTTTAAATGTCTGAAAAGAATCTGTCATGTTAGCACATTTAAAAAAATATATATATTTATTTAAGTCTTTGCAGACAATGCAGACAACACAGTTGTACTTGCTTAATTTATCATTAGGATAACTTTAAGAAAAGCAGTGTTATGCATAGTAGTTTAGTTACCATCAGATAGATTTAGTGAGGATTTTATCCCAACCAGTTTTAATTGACACTGGCGAAAGACATAGTAAAGTGATGGATTCAAATGTACTAAGATTCAAATCTGCAACACTCTGTTTATAAATAGTGCGTACTATCACTATGTGACGTGTACATTCACTAAGCAAATTAGAAAATGAGTTTCTATCAATTCTTCAAAATACACCTTACAGTACAAATACCAAAAAGCGCACTTCAAAAAGTGTGATAATTGCAACCTTACAATGGGTGTATAATTCAGGTTGGGAATTACATCAGGGCTGCTTAGAGATCGGGCAGTCGTACAGTACAAATCCAATATGCCCAAAGAGATTCAGATCTTAAAAGCTTAACGAAATTATCTGGCCAGCTCGTCATATTCACTGCAGTATAAGCAACGCTGTCCTGAGCCCGGATGGCAGCGGCTCGGCGGGTAGCAGGACTCTCTTTGTGGGGGAGTTTGTATGTTCCTCCGCATTGTGCAGGTGTCCTTCAAGTAATGACATTTCTTCCCACAGTCCAAAGACAAACACATATGGTAACTGGCATTTCTAAATTGCCCGTGGTGTGTACAGCTGGCACCCCGGTTGCCCAGGGTGTACCCCTGCCTTGTATCCTATACTACATGGGACAGGCTCTAGGCCCCATTCCCCCCAAAGAACTGGCCAGGGGTTAGCAGGTGTAAGAAGATGAATGGACGTCCATGTGAATCAATCATCAATGGTTTTTCTCCTTAATTTTTGTCCAGGGTATCTTTGAAAACTCCATAAATTCTACATATAAGAGGAATCTAGGAGCAAAAAAGTGAATGTTCAGTGCTTTTCAGTGCCAGGTTCTCTGAATCTCCCTTACCCCCATGGGAGACCCATACCACCTTAAGTTCCTCCTTCCGGTCCTTCACACCCAGCGGTGCGTTCGGCAGGGATTCAGTGGAATCTCCTCCGAGGAGTCTCCCGGCCTACCAAGTCCCAGGGCCAAGGCACGGGACCCCGCCCTCAACCGGCATGCTCGACGCTTCCTGCTCTCTTCCCCGCAATCCCCCATGAGTTCAGTGAGAAAGGCTAGGCTTTGAGAGGGCAGGCTGTAAAGTGGGATGCCCTGGAACAGCTCGGGCAAGCACTGACTGGCACCTAGGGACAGTGGCGGCAGGGATTCAAAGTGCGCTAAGACAAAACGCTCGCCTGCCCGGCCTTGCAGACAGTCGGCCAGGATGCAGCTGAGGGAGGCACTGAAGACATCAGCACGTGCAGGAAGGCCACATGGGGGTGCTGTTGAGTCAGGATAACCTGCTTCTTGCCCACCGCGTGCCCACTCTTGGGCTTGCTTCCAGGCGGCACCGGTGATCACCAGGACGACTTTTCCACTGCCGTGGCGCTGTAGCCAGTCAAGCCGCGAGTGCAGCCAGGGCACGGGACCAAGCGCACTTAGCTCAGCGCTGCACCACAAGTCCAGAGACACGGAGAAACCCAGTGTCGATAGGGTCGAGCCCATCCGGCACATCAGCACTGGAAGGGTTGGATCTGGGTCGGGGGGGCAGAGTAAGACCACTTTCCCACCATCAAGGGCACCTAAAAGGCAGCAGAATGGGTCATGAATACCTATGAAGCATGTCTGTATGTGAGCAGTGAGATTCAGATGCATGACCTCACCTCTCACATCGCTGCCTTTGAACCACCTCCAAGCCCAACCTGTGAGAAACACCAGAAATAAGTCACCTTCCCTTAACTACAGAGCGAGGCCTGCAAGGAATGGGTTACAGTCTTGTTGAGCACTGAGAAGTATTTTAGTATATAAAGTGTACATGTAGATCATGAGGTCTGTAGGAGTATATTCTTATATAAGTATATGCTTATGAGATCTGTTAGGGCACTTTACCACTGCACCAGGTACTGTACTTTTGGTACTTCGAGAAGGTACCAAAATTACAGTACTTCAAGGGGTTGGTTTTCCACTGGTGTAAAAATTGTTACTAGTGTCAAATGACATCACAATGCGCATTTTGTAATGAATTTGAAAAATGGTTGTAGTATATTATATGGCTGGACGGTGCCAGATATTAATATCAACATTGCATGTTATAGACAGGCAGTTCTTACGTCGCAAATAAGATATATTACGACTGGTCTTTTTCTGACTTTCAATTCTGTATATGGACATTATAGCGCAGAGGGTTAAAGTTTCACTAAACTATTTTTACTTTGTTACTCTGTCATAGAAAAAAAAATTAGTAAGCTTCGAAATTTTAATTATTATTCCTTTTATAGTTTATCTAGTATATGTATAAAAATCAGTTTAAAATTTATCTTCGCTGCCTTTGCATGAGCACTACATGCATTCTTCAAAATCGTTTAATCATCATTTTCATCCTTGCTATTCAAATCACTCAAAGACGGGCTGTGAGAAATTTAACTCATTTTTTTGTTTTATAGATACCCCAATATTTATTACATCACATCACTATATTTACAACGCTATATAGTATATTAAACAAAATTGTTTTTTAATTTATTTTTTATCTTTTTACCATATCTGTTCTTCCGACCACATCACATTTTTTTTTTTTTACTATGTTTACTGTGCTAAAACGTAGTTTTCTAAGTTTGCAGCGCTTCAAGGCGACGTTTGTATTGTGTTTCAGAGGCAGGCTATTTGCATGAACAAAGGACAAAGAAAATGTTTCAAATCCCACCCCAAAGTACCAAAGTAATATCCCAGCTGGTTTGGCACATTCGGTACTGGTACTTGACTGGAAGTCAATGGAAAAAGTGAAAATACCAAAAATACCATGGCAAAAGTACGGTGCTTGGTGCAGTGGAAAAGCCCCCTTAGTGTTGGAGTACTTGAGACTGGTCTTGGTAAAAATTGAGAAATTTCAATAAGCACAAGTAATTTTCCCTCATAAGAAAGATGATATCAAGACCATGTCAGCATTTACACATCAAATTATGACATATCTGAGTAGGCCAGAATGTCCTGAAAACAAAACCATAAAACATATGTGGCTGACTCATGTACAAACAATGTAATAAGCGTAAAATCAAAGGGATAGAAAAACGCTCAAAAATGCATAGGGTTTAAAGGGTTAACACAGTACCATGACTGGGTGTAAAATAGCTCGCTTCAAAATTGAAATGTAACCAATAAGGTGTGTCTTATTTGAAAAAATGTTATATTTGAACAGAGGCTTTTATATTTAAATTTTAAGAAAAAAATGTCCAGACATGTTCAGATTATACTGTAACATAAATTTTAGGCCATACTGCCTAGCCAAGATGGTGCCTGTGTTCTCCACATTTGATAGGGTGTTGTGTTATGTAGACTCAAACACTAGTCTGTTTTTGATCTTGACTTGGTCTAGCCCTGCCTTGGTCTTGGTTCCTGTCTGAGTCTTGCCCTGCCTTGGTCTTGGTCTTGTCTCGGTCTCGATACACTTAGGTCATGGTAATGACTTGGTTTCGGTTTAGGTAGTCTTGACTACATCACTAGAGTGTGCCTGTGTAGTGTGTGTAAGATGAATTTGAGGATGTGTGAGATACACACGTTTGAGGGTGCCCTGAAGCAGGAAGAGTCCAAACATGCCCAGGCAGACCACAAGAACGGCGAAGAGCACAGCCAGGGTCCAGCGTCTCCGGGAGTCTGAGGGGCAAGAAGCCACGGATCAGACTGATGTGATACAGACCTCTACAACAAACACGTCTGTGAATAGGCTGCTCTTTAATCTTGAAAATCAAATTCATCGAACAAGTCAAGGATAAGTTCCATGTGAACAATTTTCTCACAGAACTGGGAGAAAGAAATACATAGTTTTTCTCCCAGAATCAGTAATGTGTGCAGATGGTTTGGCCAGTCTGACTAATTAATTTCTACAAAGCACTTTCCAAACCAACATCAGTTACCAACAGATATACCACAACAACACAGACCTGAGGCTATACAGTAATTACACAAGACAGCTTGAAAGAAATGAATACTATAAAATGGTAAGCAGGAAGTTTACGCAGAATAATAAATGCTGTGAGGCCCACTAGCCACCAATGCTGTGCTAATCATATACATCTTAGAAAGACAAATGTTTTTATGCTTTTGGCTTCTTTGTTCAGCTGGTTTGTGGCTGACACTCACTGGCAAAGGGGCAAATGGTGTCCAGCACTCCATCCTTCCCCAGGACTTTTACCTGGACAAAAGTAGACAGGCAAACATGTGACACGTGACCCAAGAAGTTCCAGAGTATGACGAAGGTACTCGGTCAATTTCACCACACCGCTGACCAGGGATGTGCATTAACAATTGAAAGTGCCATAAAGTTCCCCTTTAAGAATTATAACAACAGAAACCCATTCCCGGTTGGTAAAATTCACTAGGTCCCTCAGTTGATCACCCACCCCTGGAAAAGTTTCTGTGCAGCACTGAGGGTGACAAACACAAAGACAGGCCAAAATACTCCTGTCTTACACACAGGCATGCACACACATATACATTACTCATATTACTCAGGCACACACATATACATTACTCTCATTACTCATGCACACACATCCACGGCTGTGCCAATATTTCTGTATACAGATATGCTCCTAATCCACTCATCTAATAATCCATTCACCACAGTGCACTGCAACAGGAAGGAGATGGGCATAAAGAGGGAGGATGGTCTTACCTGAACACATAGGTAAGGATGGGGTATGATATTACTAAACCTCCCAGTGGTCTGTAGAGTAAGAGATTCCAATAAATTAATACCAAAAGGTGAGCAGGCAGTATGTTTAAACAGTGAATGTTATAAACAAGGTGAAATCACTTAAGAATATGAAACAACTCTGAAGTGACTAAAAATAACATAAATGTGCAGAACGTAAACTGCAGACACACTGCCAGCCCACTGGAGGTCACATACTTGCTTCTCGACATGCAGCCGCTGTCGTGAGCCCTGCACTTCTCCACAGTGGCCTATTCCTCCTTCAGGCATCTGACAGAGCCACAGTTCAGCCTCGACCCTGCAGGGGGCGCTCAGTTTCCAGGACAGTGCAGTTTCATTGTTGTTTGTTGGAACCGGGTCCACAGACACAGTGACATTGTTCAAGACGTTTATGATGAACTCTGTGGGAGAAGAGAAAGATTCCTATAAAGCACAGTCAAGTGTCCCAAGGTAAATGGTAAATACTGCTGAATGGATATTGTATACTGGGAGAATAAGTTCTAAAGTGTACCCTCAGGGAGATACTTCTGACTACAGCATGGAATTACTCTGCATGCTGCAGTAATTTTTTGAATTAAAGAATGCAGATTAATGGTAGGTATGGCAGAATAAGAAAGTAATCCAGTCTGGAAGCTTAAAATTCACAAGTGGGAAATCTATCTTTATTTCTTATTAGAAAAATTACTACTGGATACAAAACACACAAAAAAAACTCAAATATCTATCCATTGATCTATCCATCCATGTATCAACTGTAGTTAGGGTTTTAGGGTAACCCTAAACATATGTAGCCATTAGTATTTTGCGCTTTGTAAAGAGTGTCATTCCAATAAATGATTCAAGCAAATATAAATAAATACAAATCAGTATACAGGTAAATGAAACATATATAAACCGAGGGGTGGGTGTACAACATTTACACCTGAGTGCAATGGTTAGTTTCTTTCCATCCTGTTCACAAGGAAGACAAATCTTTACAAAAATCATTACAATTCAGCTTTAATGTCCAAATATAAATAGGTGTCTGTTGTACAGTATGTACTTGGTTTAGAAATACAAACATGTATTCTTTTGCATTGCCTGGAGAGTGTAATGCTAACCGAACAGCTCTGGTGTCACTTGCCTGTTTGGTTCACAAAGGGACAGCTTTTCGCACGCAGTGAGTATATGCTTCCAGTCCACCATACCTGTTAAAAGGAAGAAGAGCAGACAGCATTACAGTACAAGGCAAAGCGCATCTGGACAGGGCAGCTAGCAGCCGCAAGGGTATTTAGGGACGAGCACTTGATAAAATGAACTGACGAAACAGCTGTCAATATCTTAATAAAGCATCTGTCTGTGCTAAACATTATTATTATTATACATCCACCCCTCCTATATCACAAAGCCAGATTTCTATCTTAGCTGGATAATTTGTCTGATTTAAGATACCTCAGCACAGACGGACTTTATCCTTATTCAATTACATTTAACCCATTTAGCCTTAAATTCGATGTGTTGTCCGGCTAAGCAAGAAATCCATCTTTGTGATAAGGGCCTTGGTCAGTTATAATACTACTACTACTAATAATAATAATAATAATAACAATGATGATGATGATTATTATTATTACTATTATTATGAAAAATACTTAGAAAACTGATGTATCACCTTGAAGCACAGGCAGGGGGCGATTGAGATCAGGGGAATAGTAATCTTCTCTGTGTGATTCTGTTGCTGGAGTTGAAATGGACATATTAATACATTGAAGGTGCTACATGAAGTATCCCTTCCACAGATTTGTGTTTGTGTCTAATCACCTTTATACATCTATACACTGATATCCTAGCTTAAATAGCCCAATAGACCCTCAGACACTACACCACATCAGACTTTAAATGTAAATTAAACATGCGCTGACTCTCAGGCTCAATATGGTACTAGAGAATCCTTAATTTATAGCACAGAAACTCACCCATTGCCTGTACGGCCGTTCACCCTGGTCTCCATACGACATGTACAGCTTTGCGGACCGGATATGCTCCGCGCCGCTATCATCTAGCCGCAGGGTGACCACCGCTTTCTTCCAATCAATTTCAGTCCTTATTGTGGGAACTGATGGAAAAAAACTGTCAGTCACAGCATATGATTGCAGTGCGAGTTCAGTGCATTTGACCAGTCGCAGCTGCCAATGAATAGACAAATGCCAAAAAACAAATCGGGTATTAAAGACAATAAAAAAACAGTACCTGTTGAGGTAAATGCGCATATAAAGTACAGAAACAGCTAAAAGGTATTAGCTAGATTAGTCAAGGAAATAATATTCAGGTATAAGTTAGATAATAGCTATATATTCCATTAATCCAAGGTCTGCCCACCACCCATGACAATAGGAGCATTTTATACTCACCATCACATCCTTCCACATCTCTGTGCAGGGCTGAAGAACAGACTGAGGGACAGAAACAGGAGAGGATTATAGAAAATCGAACAGCTGGTACATAGGAGTCTAAAACTGACAATTGAGAGTCTATGTCTCAGACTTGGTACATGTCAGCTATGTTCCATTGCTGTGTGAGGATCAGAGTACATGCATATGCTTTGAAGATGTAGGTAGTGTGTAAAGTGTATGAATGTGTAAAGCAAATACAAAATATCAATACACCCTTTTTGAAATCTAAGCTTTTGTTTAAAGACTGAAAATAAAGTGCATGAAGATTTTTTTTAAATGAAAGCAGCCCTAAGTCTGTTTGAATTGTCTAGCAGTTTAGCAAATGATTTAGCAACTTCCGTATTTTTTGTACAGAACCTTGGATACTTTGTTTGATATTTTTTTAATTGAAGCTGGGCTGTTCAGGTGTGTAAGCTATGTGTAATCAACTCAAATAACCACAACGAAGAAAAACCATCTAACGATTGCAGTGCAATTTCGTCTTTGAGGTGAAATACAGCAGATGTCCTTTCTTGGACGTGCTTGTTTACCATCTTGTATGGAAGGGATTGTGATGATTCGCTGTAAGGTAGAGGGAAACACCTGCACCATTACTTGGCTGTCGAAATCCACCTTTTCAGAGATCACTACGGAGAGCCAGACCTGTAGGAGATAAACAGCATGAGGCAGAGTGATCAGGTAGCTAATGGTAGGGTAGCACATCTAGAAGGGTCAGCTCAGATGTATACTGAGCCAAATAAATGAGACATGCTAGGCATGTGAATTGGTAACACTTGTAAAGTATGTATCAATGGAATACGGTATCAATCACAGTGCAACACTGTCATGTTTTTGCCATGATAGCAACTTCAATAAAATATACAACATGCAAAATGTCATACAAAAGTAGCAAAGGTTTATATTTATTTACCTCCTGCGTTTCATTCTCCTCCAAGGCAGCAGGGGGCAGACTGAACTCCAGCCTCTTGCAGAATGAAAGCAAAGGTGGAGCATTGTAGCACAAGCTTAGCGAGGCCGCTGCTGCGGGACACAGACACCAAAAGGGGATGGCCGTTAGAGACAAGAGCGTGTCCACAGGGATTTCATAACTCTCTATGTGAACCGATGGAGACAAACGGATACCAGCGGAATCCTTATATGAAATACATTTTCTTTATTGCCATAAAAAAATTAAAATGTAAGAAACGGGCAAATTATATATCGCTTTAAATATAGGTTGCCTGCCAAGATAGGAAGAAAGCTACACATGGGTTTGTATAGTGTAAGAACAAATGGGACATAAATCAGATTTCTTAGCATGACAGCTGACTACCGATCCTACCTTCTTCATTCTCCAGGCTATTGTAAGCATCAACCTCATCCTCAGCAGACTGTTCCAGGTACTCATATGATATCTTGCCTTCGACATCCAGAGGGAAAAACACAGCTTGCATATTTATGGAAGAGAATACTGAAGTTTTTTTAACCACTAATATAATTCAAACTAAACACTGGAGAAGAGTCACGCAATTGTAATATTATGGACTTATACTGCGCACTCAAAACAATCTCATGCGCAAACCACAGAATACCCTGTAAAGGGCTGCAGTACATGTGTGGTCATAATTATGTTATTTACGAGTATTGAGCCTCATTCACCAATATTTTCTTAAGAATTCTCATGAATTTGTTTCTACGAAATTGTTGCACAAACCAGCACAAACGCAGCACACACAATTGTCACTGGTTTGGTGGAAATCAGACGCAAATGAGGGGCTAACTTCACGCTGATGATGCCACCATGTAAACAAATATTTACATCTCAACTGAAACTAAAATGGCACAAACAAAAAAATCAACGGCACAATCCAGCACAGACGCGGCACATATGATTGAGACCAGTTTGGTTGAAATCTGAAACATATGGGGGGGGAGGCAACTTCACGCAGGTGATGCGCAGGCTGTGAGCCGCTTAGCACTAAGAGGAAAAAAACTTAAGTAATGCTGAAGTAGAAGTATTAATACAGTAAAATCCCGTTATAGTGGACTCGCTAATAACGTAATATCACCTATAACGGACGGGGTCCGCTGGTCCCGGCTGTGTGCCTTTAAGAACATGCAGAAAAAGCATTGGATATAGTGGACTGGCATAAAACGGAATTTTGCTTATAATGGACAAACAATTAATTTGGTTCCCAGGGCCGCTTTTAGCTGTAGTTTTGTTCGGCTATAACGGACATGCCGAAGATATCCAGCGCAGATACATAGTCGGGATTATTACTGCAATAGTCACGCATCTGCAGATTAAATTGGATTACTACATGTACAATATAATAATCTATATCACAATTGTGTCTGCTGGGGTGTGGCGTGAGTAAATGGTGTCCTGTAGTTGCTTTTTTGCCCATACAGTAACTCTGGATATAACAGATTTTAGATACAATGGACTGTTTTGCCAGGTCCCTAGAAGTCCGTTATAACTGGATTTTACTGTACAAGAGGTAATACAAATAGACACATGCTATTTAGTAGCGTAACCAGTGTATATAAAGCCCCCAAGAAAGCTGATACATGGAAATATATCACCTTCTCTGTGAACGCTGTGTGCCAAATAAATCTAAATGATCTTCAAACATGCGTTCCCTTCTCAGAGCATGATTGGCAAGCTCTTCAAGAAGCAACAAATGACATTTTTATAGCAAGGGCAATGCGTAGAAACATACCTATTTATAATTACTACCATGAAAATATTTTTTACACTTTAAAATTATTTTTTATATTTTACTTTTATAAATCATTCAAGTACTATCATTTTAAGGATTGTAGAATGAACTGCTATAACTGATTATTTTGAACAAACTATCATTACTCAAATGTGCGTATGAATGGTCTTGAGTGTACGTACATTCTGTTCCTAGTTAAGACCAAATTCAGATAAGAAAACATTGGTGAATGTCAGAATCGTCGTAAAAAAGTGAGTACGTGGGGTTTAAGAACAAATTTGTTCGTAAGAACGAACGGTTGGTGTATGAGGCCCATTGTTCCTTGGAGAATACCAGCAAAACATGTATAGGAGTGTTCCCATAAACACATGTATGTTAATCCGTGAATAGTACATCTACTGAAATATACAGATATGCAAAAGCAAAGGTTGTCTCCACAGCCAACCAGCCACGCAGAAGATTACCAAGGAGCCGGATTTTTATCTCCAGACATGGTCTGCAGTTCCTCTGTTCTGTGCAGCACAGCAGTGGCTTAAGATCCATATTACTAACGGTCACTGGACCCTGCACTGGCCACCCAAGGAACTCATCTAGACAGAATAGAGAATCACACGGACAGGATGCCATCAACACAGCAAACAAAGGGAGAGGAATAACAGGCCGATCTGCATATAAAACTGAGCACCAGATACACAGCACGTCATCCACAACTCTCATGTGTAATGGGGGCAGTGTGTGGCTCAGTAGACTAAGCCTCTGTGCCTGTCATCAGAAGGTTGCTGGCTCAAGCCTGGTCTTAGCATGTCTTAGCACGTGGACCCTTGAGTAAGGCCCTTAACCCCCATCTCCCTGGGCACCACTATGGACGGCTGCCCTTCACTGCCACGCTGGCTCTCATGGAGAGCAAGATGGGATATGCAGAAAGAGAACTTCCCTATGGGGATCAATAGTTTTTCATTCATTTTCATTCAACGTAGAGTGCTTACCCCTGATCCTGCAGTCTGAAATGCCCTGAAAAAATGAAAGAGAGATCTTTAGAGAGAAATACATATACTGTATACACACCCCCTCACAAACACGCAATACTGCTTCCAAAACTGTGCACCTTTCAGAAGCACATTTAAGTATATACAGTACAATGGAAACATACACTAACATTTAGATATATTTCTACAGTATTTAGTCTGAAAGTATTATAAATGAAGATTGTAAGAATGTACAAAAACAGAATAATGCATACATATTAAGCAAGAAAACACCACTACGGCTTGTTTAAGGTAGGTGCATTTTTAGTTATGGTGCATGAAGGCATGCCTGTTAACCAAAATCACAAGTTCCAGAAAAATTAATAAAATTAATAAAATTGGGAGAGCTGACTATGAGTTTGTTGGGCACTTATGAGCATTTTAGCCTCATTTTAACTATAATGGACTATAGGAACTGAGTTTTTATAAACCACTAACAAAACTTCTAGTGAAACAGAACTACATGAACAGCCTTAGCCAAATGATCCAAAGCAGCCTCAATCAGTTATACAGGTTCCAAAGGAGGAGAGCTGTTTTTGTATAATGTATGCACTTTTGAAAGTTGGGATGCCACTCTATACAAACTCGAAACCTCAGAAGGAAAGCCTGTTACTATAGCAACAGCATACTTGCTGACGGATAGGGTATCCACTTCTCTGGGGGACATCAATAAGTAAGGAGAAGTATACCATGGTCCATTTCGCAGACGCATTTCCATTACTTTTTCCATTACAAGCAAATCATTTATTATGGACCATTTTCCAGCACTTAAAATCCGGACTTCGCAAAAAAATAGACCCTTTAATTTACAGAAACACTGCGTTACGTATTGTATTGAGGTTTCACAACGTTTGCAATATATGGAAAAATTACATATTTTATATCTAGAGAAGTATCTCTTGTTTTTAACTCTGGGGGTACCGTTTTTTGACTCACCCACCCAACCTACCAGTTTATTATTATTATTATTATTATTATTATTATTATTATCATTACCTGGGAACAGGTGAACTGGGAGTTCTGGTCGTAGTCGATCTTCTCCAGAAGAACGGCCGAGAAGCCAAAGTTCGCGGACAGAAGTGCCGCGGCCACAAGCAGCCATAGATAAGACATCGTCCCACGGGTAAGTGACTCGGTCTTCCCCTTTCAGGCTTTGCAGCTGACAACGGGAACCGCTGCCCTGGCTGATCACACCGCCACCGGCGGCGTGGTTACTCCTGTAGCTGATCCGCGCTACCCGCGGTTCCTCGATAGTCCCCGTGCACACCTGTATGAATCAAGTCCGCTGAGCCAAAGTTACATCCACTCCCACAGCATCCTACGCGTCTTGCACGGAAGTGACTAACTGTATGCCAGCTCCCTTTTCCAGTCAATGGGGTTAGGCAATACTTGGCTTGATTTCAAAGCCTTGAAACGAAGCACGGAGCTCCTTGAAACCTGGTTTTCGAGTTGTTCTTGGAGTTTTCTGAAAAAAATAAAAGTGTATATTAGATGAACAACTAGAGCAGCCTTTCAAATGACAGAGATAATTTGATACTGCGTGCTGTGAAGCAATGTGAACATGCACATGCAAAATAATATCTGTTCCTCTTTTGTGAAATTACATTTCCGCACAAGCAGGCTGACAAAAACAATTAACCACATTTTGTAAGATGGATTCTGCAAGAAACTTTATTCGGAAATACAAATCACCTAATGGGCAAGCAAAAAGTGATATTCAAAATTCTCATCACTAACCCCGGGCGACCCCCCCAAACACACCACACACACACACACACACACACACACACACACACACACACACACACAAAAGCCCTATTACATCTTTGATCAAGGTATATATGCATGTTCCAGTTCGAAGAAATGCAAAAAACATATTATTGTTGGTTCACAACAGATGGATAAATAATAAATATGGAAGATGAAAACTGAGCCACAGTTATAGCAGACAGACAGGCAGGAAGGAAGGTTTTGGGAAGCTGTCAGACTGTGGTCATTTGACCGTGTTGCAATGAAGCCATAGGGGTATTAGCGACGCTTGGGTAATTCCATTTTCAAGAACTCTGCATCAGCATGAGCATGTCTTTTGGAAATGGTAGATTTTTTTTTTAATTAGCATTTCGCATTCGCGACAAAGATGAGCAAAATACATATGGTGGCCTTTTACCTTTTCCAATCTCATGTTCTTGATTATGTTTTTTATATAATTTGTTGAAGGCTGTATTTGTATGCACATAAGCATGTTGAGTAATAGGAACTGAAAATGCTGTGGTCAGTGTTTGCATGCCATCATTGTACAGCCCCCTCCCTGGAGGGGGATACATACTTTATATCCAGTCAGCCCCCATCTTATGACTGTTTATCTACTCAAAGCGAAGCAGAGTTCATACTGGAGAATGCAGTATCCAGTGGTGACAGCACTCTGCTGAACTTGGGTTTCTCAACTGATTGGAGACCTTCTGATGGCAGATCACCGTGTCCTGACCCACTGACACCCCCAAGTCATACACCACTTTCTCAAACCTGCATGGAGTATGCAATTAGGCCCATACAATGGACATTCATTGTGTATGACTTAAATAAAAAGAGCACATATTAAACCATGAGAATTGTGTATAACCCAGTAAAACTCTTGTAACTCTTTGAGGTCTCATTGACATCCAGCAAATGGTTGCAGTAATATTTGTGCAAATTGTAATAATATTTAGCAGAAGCATACCTATAAGTTTAATGGTGGAATGTGAGCTGGCTTGGGCATTGTAGTGGTTTTTCAACAATTCCATATCTCACATCTACTTTCAGTTTATAGGAGTAGGAAATAAGGAGAGAATTGAGCATGATACTCACAAACTTGTGTAGGTATAGATAAGGCACTGACCTTTGGAATGCTGTGCCTCGCTGGTATATGACACACATGATGAAGAAGGAATCCAAGGTATATTACTGTTTTTTTTTATGCTTTTTTTACTCAAGCTTCAAATGAGTTTAAAAATTCATTCCTTGCAACTGTAGCATACTATACTAGCCCCAATCTCCAACACATCTACAATTAGATTTCTATGCATTAGGAATAGCCGTCTTCAGTAATGTTAAATAATAATATTTCCAAGCATTTTGACTGCAGCTTAGAGTGCTGACATAGGAGCACAAGCCCAGGATAGCGATAAGATATGATGCAATGATCAAATGTTGATCAAACCAGACTGATGGGCACTGATAGTGCACATTCTAGCCTGCTTGCTGAAGGAATGCTGTAATTGTTTGGCTAAAGATCATCTCTGCACCACTAATTCCTTTAACATAAGTGGCAGGCATTAATAATGCATACACGTACAAACTTTACAGAGGATCTGATGCACGGTGAGATCATGCACGGTAATCTCACAGCCATGTACAACTACATGCAGTCACATACTTAAAGTTTCGGTCACACCAGTACACACCTACAATCAACTTAGCAAGGCAGGGAGCAACTGAGAATTACCCTATAGGAACCAGAGCTAAGACACCCAACCCAGTCATAGCAAAGAACTGGGTCACTTAAACAATAACAATGCCTTCTACATGAATGCAAGTGAAAATGAAACTGAAACAAGAAATGATTAACAGCCTAAGTATTTGAGAACTTTTAAATGGTCCATGTGACCAAACTGTGGTTATATCAGGTGACCATTTTTGCCAGTAAACAAGTTTAAAGACTGTGAGAAGAGCTGACTGCTAGCCCTACCACTGGCAAAGCAGTAGTGAAATCCAGAAAGTTATTGTTGATTTGTTTTGAGAACAAACAGCAAACGACACAAAAAGGACTTGTCACAACAGTGGGGTATTAATAATAATAAAAAAAATCTTTCAGTAAAGCTTTAACATAATAATGGAAATCCTTTTTAACCAGGCTTAGGCAGAAGACACCCACAGCAGCAATCATACATTCATTGGAGGAAACTCACACATAATGCCAAATAACATAAGAAATCAAACACAATTCCGGACATTTCATGTCACACTCAGACCTTGTTAATCCGAGAGCTCAGGCACATAGCCAGGCAAATTATCAGATTGCCCCCCCCACCCCCATTAATTCTACCATGGGGGACTGGTAATGTTGTTGGATACCGTAAGAAATTTACTTCTCGCTATGGGCCTATGGAGTGACATGTCAAAGCTATCAGAAAGCTCATAAGTGCAAGCTCAACACAACACAACACAACACTACACAACACAACAGTGGTGTGCAAAAAGGCTGCTCCATCTACCAACTACCATTGAAGTGGCTTGGGAGACAAAAGATGGGCTTTTATCTTAATTACACTAAGGTACTATAAATACAATAACTATAACTATAAATATAGTGTGCGATTGTGGACTGTCAGTCTCGAATGTACGATTTAAGTTCTCATTGCATTCAGAGTATAGGCTTTGCTTTCTTCAACACAATTAATTTAACTAAAAGTTATAAATGTATGGGACAGTTACTTGGAAGGAAATCTTGGACTGCTTCCTCCATCTGAAGTTTTACCAGAGGTACACCAGTGATAGGCAGTATTCATTTTTCATTTACTTACTAGACACTTATCTAGATAATATACAATTTTGCATTGCTGTTAATGTGTATTTTATTAAAACACAAAAGAAAAAAAAAAACACAAGAGAAAAGTATTTTTTATGCATATGAAACCACTTCCCCTTCCTTAGATTGCTCTATCTACATAAAGTGGTTTATAGCTTATCATGTGCTAGTTCGTTTCACTAACCAGTCATATTACAAAAGCATTTTCGACACTGGTCAGTCTCTTCTTCTCGGAAAACCCTGTTCCAGTCTAGTGATTGAGTAAATACTGTGAAGAAAAGGAACAAATGTCCTACCAACAGAGAATGCCATGCAAAATTCCGTCCCAAAGAGCTTCAGCTCAAATCTTAACTCACCTCCAGCTATCCGTTTGAGGTACTTTCTATGTGATCAAATTCCATTCAGACTTAAGAAAAGATCTCGCCAGACAAGAACATTAAAACCCCAGTATTACTTACTCTTGATCTGCCCATTTTTTGTCTGATCGGCGAGGACTGCAGCGAACTTCTGACTCACCTATAATCTCGACAGGTGTGCGACTTTGTTTTCCAGGTAAACCGCCCAGAGAGGCCAGCCCTGCCCTCCAAGGTGCTTTGCGAATTGAGTGGCACCTCTGGAAACACCTCACACACAAATACCTGACACTACATGCCTTTCATATCTCACATGCATACCTTATGGACACACATGCAAGTCCCAAATCACACCTCGCACATAAGAAATATTTATTTAAGAGAACAAATAACAAGGATATTACATTTTATCTGTTGCCGTGCCATTATTGCTGAGCTGTATTCACTCAAGCCAATAATCTCTCATAGGGTGGCTACTTTCTAGCTTTCTGCTAGGCAACCTGTAAATCTGTAAGCCATGAGAAGACCATTGTTTACTACGGTTCAGAAACTTTTCCCTGGGTCACATCGTCTTTGACAATAGGGCCTCTATATTTGGTTTGCCATCGACACTGAGGCACTGGCATCTAATTGACAAGGAGAGTCCTCTTGACAACAGTCGCATCTTCTGCAAAAATTAACTCCTTTTTCACTCTGGGTGGTTTTCAAACCCATTTTTCTTAAAACAACTCAGGACCATAACATCAGCCCTCAGCCCTACTTTTGCTTAGAAATTCGAAATAAATTTCTATTTGAGAAAGATAATATTTAACAAACAAACCATATCTGATAATAACAAACACTATAATCATATAATGTTTGTAATAAAGTATATTAAAGCTGTTACGCACAGCTTATAAATGTTCTATGCATGCATTATGAATTTTAATGGGGGCAGCACGTGGCTCAGTGGGCTAAGCCTGTGTGCCATGGTCGCAGGTTCAAACCCAGCCTCAGCATGTCTGCGGGTCCTTGAGCAAGACCCTTAACTCTCAGCTCCCTGGGCGCCTCTACAGGTGGCTGCCCTTCGTGGACAACTTGCCCTACAAAAAAAAAAAAAGAGCAAGTTGAGGGAGGTGTACAAATAATTTCCCCACGGAGATCAAGAAAGTTCCATTGAATTCCCATGCATTGTATTAGTTTCACTTTGGTAAAACATTGCTAAAACACTAGTGAAACATTAATTTGTACTTTTAGCCAATGACTCCTATGAGGTCCAAAGTTTACAGCTGGTACTACCATGTACCTTTTTCTCAAAATAGTAGCAAGACTATACAAACAGGCACTTCTTTCCTAAAGATTCTATTCCAGATTTTCACTGAATGGGGCTCTTTGTGTTACTGAAGGTGCATTTACTGTCAAGCCCTAGACTATATTGATTTTGGTGGCTCACTGCTTCTCTTTCAGGCATGGGGGTTGAAATTCTACCGCCAGCTCTGGGTGTGTGGAGTTTGTTCAGGTATTCTCCAGATAGTCTGGTTTCCTCTCATAGTCTGAAAACAATGAGTCCAGGAAAAGCATTTTGGGTAATTGTGTGTGCAGGATGTGTGCCCTGTGAAGGACTGGCATCCCACCCAGGGTGTCTCCCGGTGCCCTGTGAAGGACTGGCATTCCACCCAGGGTGTCTCCCGGTGCCCTGTGAAGGACTGGCATTCCCGCCAGGGTGGTCCTGTGCCTTGTGCTCTGACTCTCCTGGGATAGACACCAATCTGGTTGGAAGATAGGAGTATATCAAATTTTAAAATATTAAATCTGGAAAATTATTCCAAAAAATCATTTATAGAAACTGACAAACTCTTGGAAAATTCTTAGTCATTATATGTTTTTAAAACAAACTTTAAATATTCTGTTACAAGTCTATAAGGAGTGAAAAAAATATAGCCATGTTTATTTTTTTAACTGCATCAGGAAGGTAGGCTACAAAGCTGAACCAAAAGCCACATCAAAAATCTTTCTGACATCTTTGTGTGCAGCCTAAGCCAGCTGTCCTAACAAAGGTGATGATCTTTGTTAACCTGATCAACCAATCAAATGTTAGCAGAATGGTTGGTAGGGAAGAAAACCTCTCTGTACTTTTTTATGGTTACAAATCAGAAGTATGTATTATCAGGGGGAGGGGGGCATAGCCCAGTCCAGCAATACCCTAGATCCGGCCCATTTGGTTAACTTACTTTTTGTTTTTTTCTTTTGCCATAATTTAAAGACCATACTAGACACAATGGTCTAACACGGCATTCATAAGAGCATAACTTAAAGGACTAATTAAATATATTGCAATTAAAAAAAACATCTTATTTACTTGCCTCAATGTATAAATTAATATTTTTATTTTTCAATAAGGTTTCTAAATTGGTTTATCATCTGCAGTTCCAGCATTCTTGCTGTGTGTAATAGCATACACTGGAAAACATTATAAATATAAATATGGTACATTATACAAAAAATAAACCTCACAACTCATACATGGCACTGTTCTTCCTCATACAGGGAATATACTTTAATAGGTACTTTGACTGTATCTGTAAATATGATTAATGCATGTTCTTCAGGTATGAAGTAGAACTTGTCAGCAACAGTGAAGCCAGATGACAGAGTTGGCGGCTATTGCATACCTCAGTTAATCAAGTCATACAGCAAATGTTATGAAGGAATGCTGCTGGTCAGGTTTGGCTCTGGTCTGGTAATGATAGTCTACTTGCTTCACAGCCATTTAGTTTCAGGTGTATCTGTCAACAACAGAAGTTGTTCTGCTTTCTACTGCAGAATAAAAATTGAACTATACAGTGGCATGTAGTAGTTCCATCCATCCACTTTCAATACCCACTTGTCCTACACAGGGTCACGGGGGTCTGGAGTCTGTCCTGGAAACCTTGGGCACAAAGCAGGAAACAACCCAGAATGGGGCACCATCTCACTGCAGGGCAAGTGCATGCACACATACATCTATAGTTTGTGGACTGTGTGGGAAACTGGAGAACTCATGAGGAAACTGAGGCACCAGTGCCATAGGTTCAGTAAAACTTTCAGGTGTGCGCTTTGAGCTATTTAGATAGAAACAAATACACATACACACACACACACACACACACACACACTATCACAACTAAATGTGATGCAACAAAATGTACCAAAATCAAGTGACTGTGATAAACAGGAAGTGATAATGTTTCATTTATATAGAGCCTTTCTGACACTCGATGCTTTGCAGTAAATCCAGTCCATCACACAAAAAAAGTACTGACCTAAAGCCTGAAGCTATTGATTTTTAAAAACTAATTTTGAATTAGTTTTGAATTACTCAAACGCAAATATCCAGGCAACCCAGGGGACAAACCATGTGAAATGTGTTTGATACATTTCCTTCTATGAATACTGTTTATTACTATTAATTTTCTAACAATATTTGATACATAATAGCGTCACTAATCTTTACATTACATTGGCTCGACTGACAGCGGTATGAACTGTGCTCTAATTTTGACAATGGATCTGCATGTATTCTCTACAAACCATGGATTTAATTTGTCTGCATGATGTAATCTTTGGCATTTTTTTTATGTTCAAAAGAAAACACCACTGAAGGCCTCTTCTGAATGAAAGTGCCTTTTTCCCCTCCCAAATACTTACATAATAAACACATTTCAGTGGAATTTCTCAAACCTTGCTCTACTAGTTTACAGGTCACATTTTCATGCACCCACAGCGAAGGGATTTCTTACGTACGTTAAATCAGTGAAATTTGTGATTCCTGGTTTTGGAGGCTTCCCTGATTGAATAGTAAGTGCTGTTCTTGCTCAGTCAAACCTGGCTATTTCCGGTCTGGCTTGCCTGACCAGACACAGTGCTGGCCCTTTCTTTCTTTGATCCTGCGCTGCTGGCATGTGGAGCTGTAACTTGTGTGCTAGCCTATCTGCCACCCTGTATGCCTGCATGGTGGAAAAAAGATTGTTCCAAAACCGCCACCTGGTGTCTGCTTGACAGTAATGCAGTTCCTGCACCAGGGCCCTAAAATCACAGGGTAGCCGGTATAGCGGAAGCTCCTTAAGCTCCTTCGGAATGTCCTGGCTGCAGCAGAGGCCTTCAAAACACACCAGTGCAAAGCCATGACTTTGTCCATAGCCGTGCAACATGCCCCGTAGATAAGCCAGTGCTGCCCTCAGGACAGATGTGGTGACTCCACTGGGCTCCGTGCTTCTGTCACTTCTCTCCATGCGATGACCATCTCCTTCACTCTCCTCTTTTCTCCTTTGGTTATTCTCTATTTGTCTCTCTCCCGTTTCTTCCGCAGTTGGGCCACACCAGGCTTGGTAGGCTGAGTTGCCTTCTGGGCTCCAAACAACCAGAACACGACCCCCAGCAGCCAACACGGTCTCACACTGGCCATACAGCCAAGGCAGGGGCCCCAGATCAGCAACACCCCCGTCTTTTGATGACAAATGTGGCATATGCACGCTGGAGCACAGGTCCCCTTGCAGGATGGAGGCCAGAGCACACATAGCAGACAGCTGATCTGTCTGCTCTGAGGAGCACACCAGCAGGACAGGCCTGCAGCCTAGCTGCCAAGCTGGAAAGAGAGACAGGGGTTAGTAAGCAATTCTTCCATGCCAACATATCCTCACATACCCCAATACTCCCAGTTTCCTGTACCTGAGAGTCTTCTTCGGGCGGCATGGTAACTCAGGTATGCCAAAATAACCCCAGAGGTTATGACTATGGCTGTTGCCACAGCAACAAGGCCCCACCTCTCGTGTGAAGCTGAGAAGAAATGGGAGACACAGGGGAGAGGCATCAGTGCATCTGGACTAAAGGGACAAGTGAGCATTGGCAAGTGAATGAAAATATGGTATTGGGACACTCACAGAATGGACAGAAGAGTCTCCAGCTGTAAAGTAATGTGTCCGTCTGCCAGACCTATAAGACATCAAATAAGATGTACCGAATCTGCCCTATCGCCATTATACTGACACTGTAATTCACACATCAACCTGAGTTTTTACAACCTGATTCATGCTGTGCGATTAGAGCAACTTCAACTTTAAAGCAGAGACCTCCAAATAAAAACAGACCCCAGCTAGAGAATTACCTACCTAATATGCAGCAATGGCCAAATGACGCCTCGCGAACCGCTTGTGGTACTTTTATGACACCACAACACAGGGCATTGGTTTGCTTTGAGCCCCTTTCTAGTGGCGGCGCAAAATATAGCAATTAATTCATGAAGCTTCATTTGCCCATAATTCTAATATGTAACGATAAAACGACTAAGTAAATTGAGTGATCACCTAATTAAGTAATATGTATGACAAATAGGTATGGAACAGATCACTGTATCACCTGCACACACAGCTCTGGCCGGAGATGGATGAATGGGAGATGTAATTCTTTGTTATTGGTACCGTCCTACAGGACACAAAATTATATATTAGATCCACCAGGGTCTTACCTATAGTATGCAAACATTCATGCACACTATTTCTCACGTATACTGTTACATTTAGACACTCAAACACACGGTTAGCAATTCACAGCCCCCACCAACAAAAGTAGATCTTTGGAACAATGACCTGTGTTATCAGCCACTCCTTGGTTAAGGGATCTAGGCAATGCTGGATTCCCTTGGATTTTGCACTTGTTTAGTAGGAACCTAGTCGTTGTTCTGTTTTAACTTGAATATCTTTCCTATTAGTTTCTTACAGTGTTTTGTAATATACTGTACAAATGTGCTGCTGCAGTGCTAACTTGCACTTGTACCTGGTCATTGACTGGAAGCTTAGCCTAGCTGCACGCATGCCTAGTTGTAGGGTTACCATATTTGGTGTGATGAAAAAGTGGACGTGTCCAGGGATCAGAATATTAATGAGTTTTCACATTCACTGGCCAATCAGGTAGCGCTTCTCTCATGAATATTAATAAGGTCCCCTGTAAAATGAAAATTCTCATCTGGGGAAACCAAGACGTACCTGTACGGAAACCATACAGTTATTTGTCGTTTTACAGTCTACTCACAATTGACACAATAAATGTGTATGTAAGTCTTTTCCAACAAAAGTTACAAAGGGCTAAGCTAAAGTTGTGCATTGTTCACCAGAAGTCTCTGGAAGTTGACGTCACTCGTTAAGCAACATGACATGTAGGAATGTGAATGTCGTTTAATCTTTAAACACGTGCACTTGCAAATGCTGTGTAATGATACTAAGAGGCTGCTGAATACGGGTAATTGGCACCTTTTCCTTTTCCGGTATATTTTCCACTTCACCACAAAACCGGTTGGTCAAGAGTTACTCTGATTATTGCACCAGTTTCCCGAAGACTTAATATTCCAGCCGTCACACGCACACTTTTCTGTGTTTCACCTCATTTACCTTGCCGACAGAGTGGACTGCACCCCAGGTTACACACTCCTGCCCCTGTATAACACAAAGCTGAGCAGAAAAGGATGCTGGCACGGCACTTTCGATGTAAACTCGCAGGTGTTGGGAGGCGGGGATCACTTCTGCGTGCCATTTAGTATGATCTATGGGGGATGAAAGAGTAGAGAGGGACACAGCAAAGGAGATTTTGTGTTACAGACCTAGTGTGGAGCGGATGTGCTCTCAGGTAGTTTTGTCACCTCACCAGAGCATTTGAGCGGATAGATCATACAAGTGTAATATTCTTATCAAACGTATAAATGACAATAATGTACAGCAGGGGTGGCCAGTCTTATCCGCAAAGGGCCGTTGTACAGGGGTGTATATGCAGGTTTTTGGGATAACCTGTAGGTCAGCTGCTCAAACCCAGATGTGAGGACTCTTCAGCCAATCAGTCCTCTAATTAGTAATCTAATTAGGGAGTTGCAGCGAAAACTCGCATACACACCGGCCCTTTGCGGATAAGACTGGCTACTCCTGATCTGTTTCAGTGAGTAAAGAATCACTTTTCTCAGAAACATGAAAGTGTGCTATGCTAACAGGTGGAAGTCAGAGCAAAACGCGAGCAAGTTTTATATGGTTGTAGCATCAAATCTATAAAGTAAATAACAGTATAAAAGCCTTTAAAGTATTGGTAATAAATTAGTTTTGTCATTCAAAGTGGGTCTAATAGGATTTTTTAATTTCACGTAACGCTGTCAGTGAAATTTTATTTTATAGAGATGCAGCAGCAGCATCAACAAAAAAAAACAGAAATTTAAAACGTGGATGCTTAGCCTGTATATTCTTTAGGCTATTAAACCCTCTGATTCCTTTATTTTTAAGCCTATTTTGTGTGGAATGTCATTGCCAAACCTGTCCGTTGTTGCCTATATGTTGTTTAAAAATAAATATTTTCTATTCTTAGCGGCAATGTTGCCGTTGCTATTTCTTTATGATATAAAGCTTCGGTTCAAGGTGACATTTGTTAGATTCAGATTATTTGTCCCTCTTTTAAATTGTAGCGAGCGTGGAGTGATTTTACTGGAGCAGGAGGAAATTTTAGTGGAGCGTGGAGCGGTGTTGAGCGGAGCGGTTTAGTGCGAATCAGAGCAGAGGAGTGGGCGGAGCCACGGGAGCAAGGAGCTGTGCACCTCACAAAAAAATCGTTGTCTCAGTTTTGAAAGCTAAAGGGATTTTCTCAAGGCAGAGGTTCTGGTAGAAAGCTAGTAGAGAACAACCACAAAAATAATGGCAGCAACATGTCATTTGTCAACAGAACAGCTTATCCCTCATGTTAACTTTACATTCCTAAACTATATGCAGAAATACCAGCTGCACTGTATTTTCTCAAGAATCAACAAATAAACGAAAAAAGAGAATCCCTGTCAAAATTTACATTGATCTGTACATCAATGGCATGTTTCAAGGAAGATTCAAAAAACAAGAGGTACAACCAATTGAGTCTATATCACTTAAGCTCTGTCTTTATCTAAGCTGTGGTTTAGTAGGTCTTGTGCACTGTACACTAGAGGATCTCAAACCTCTGGTCTATGAACCTCTACTGGACTGTGGGCAGTATTCCACCGGGCCATAGGGCAAGGGATTTTGCAGTGGGGTTGCTTATTACTAACTAAACTAGATATTGTCCATTTTTTACAACCCCTCACATTGAAGAGTTCAACTCACACCTGAAATAAATGTAAAACTTAAACTTGTGAAATCAGCGATTAATCTGCTAGCCCCCTGACCCCCCTCCCTGGTCATTCTACCAATCCATGAAATTTCTGTAGCCCATGGACACATAAAGCTTGGTAACCCCTACTCTAGATGTTAGAACTTGTGTGCCCGTGAAGGTGATTGGTTGAAATCAAGGTCATTAGTTCAAATCTTGTAGTCAGCAAAGTGATTTCACAGTTGGGCCCTAAACTCCAATTGAAATGCAAATTTCCAAAACTCATTCAGTCTGGTTCTTACGTATAATTGCTGTGAAGCGAGTAAAGTCAAATTTATCCAAAGTGCTTAGTTTATGATATGCCCCACTCATCTGATCCTCCCATGGGCCACGCCCCCTCATCTACCCCATGTGGAATCCACGTGTTTATCAGTTGTTTCCTGTTGCTGTTAATTAGTCCTGTGTATTTCAGTCTGCGTTTGAGTACGTTTCCCTAGTCCTGTCATTGACGTCGCATGTTTCCAGTGTGCTGTGATAGATTGATTCCTAATTAATCCTGCATTCCCAGATTCTCCGTCTCCATGCTCCCACTTCGCCGTTCTGAGCGTGACAGATTAGATGAGGACTGAATGAGTTTCGGTTCCCAAAACTGTATCATGATGAGGAAGCCTGATTTTAGGTCATTGACAGTCTTATCTCAAAGACAGCAAATAATGGACTTGGATCCTACGCATATTCTAATTTCCTCCCACAATAGAATAATAAAGATAATGCCTTAATCCTACAGATACCAAGTTTAACAAAACTCAATCTTCACATATCCCCTGTGGCAACTCCTATAAGAAACACATACAAATTATACACAGGTGATACAGAAGCTTAGGGTCGGAGTCCAAGGTCAGCTACAGTATTTATCTGGCACAACTGGACCAGTTTTTGAGGTTAACAACTTTGCTGAAGAGCCCAACAGTAATATAAATCAGAAGAGATGCAGTTTAAGTGGAGAAGTTTGTATATGATGTACTTTATGTACAGTTTTTGCTCTCAAATTTGTCACTTCCTGTTAAACCTAAACCTGTAGTGCTGTGAGAAAGTGTCTTAACTGGTGTTTCAGTTTGTTCTTTTAAAGATGTACGACACCGAAAAAAGTCACTTCCGTCATGCTTATGAGAATAAAAGAGTTGTGGCTAGCGCTTTGTCACAAAGGAAGGCTTCTTCTGTGACCGATCGCATGTACGCCCTTAAATAATGAATTATGCGCTTGAAACGCGCATTGCATGTCTATGAAGAATAAGCGTGTCACATCCACAGGATCTCCAGGGCTCATCTGTGGTTGTTTTGCTACTTTTACACTCTAACTCAGCCTTGTAAGACGGAAACCAAGATTGCTGATAGCGGACACCTGTGTAAATGTGTGAGAAACACAGTGGGAGTATACCTGATATTTACAAGCCTCTCCGCGAGCTCACAACGACCAGTCTGTCAAATTTAGTTTATATGCCTAGAAATATCTTTGCAGTGGTTGCTACTAGTGTCTTTGAAATTATGGTGTTACACCACCTTTTTAAATATGACTAAATCGTTCGATATGATTGCAGAGATCCTTTACTGTCCCCAGTCAACGATTTTGAAATATTGTTAAATTAACAGCTTCAGCATATAAAGCCTTAAATTATCTTCTTCCATCCTCATAGGCTTAAGGGGTCTCCATCACCCTTATTATTATAGTGCACATAATGTAGTGAAACCAAGCACATAGTTTTCTGTTCATTGTTACTGAAACAAAAAAGCATGCATATATTTTACAACAAGTTAATACTTTAACTTAACGATGGCCAAAAGAAGCTTCATGAACCATTTGCTGTATTTTCTCACCCAATTAAGATAATGCTCTTTCAAAAAGAACTCAGAAAAATGTAAAACAATCTCACAGCACGTCCCACAGCATCCATATAGTCTGGTCTAAAAATACCACAAGTGCCTCACGAGGCTTCATTCGGTCTTCACTACTTTATCTGGCGATCTTGGGCAAAGCCCAGCATCATGATACAACTTTGCATTTATCTGGGTATTTACCTTCCTTAAAGATGCAGTATTCGTGGGAACTGCTGTTTAGAGACAGCTGCAAAGAGATGGAGGAGGGTAAGCAGAGAAAGAGGGAATTGATGACCTGCTAATTAAAATCAAATTTAAGTCAAAATCAATGCAACACAAATTCTCAGCTTCAGGATTAGTACATTTTTCGATCAATGAATTTCCATGACTTTTCCTTGACTTCTCCAGGACCGCAAGCTAAATTTCAAAAGACGTTTTTTGTTCAACCCATTCAGGAAAAAAGTGTTTGCAGTTGTTATTTGATCATCATCATCAAATGACACCATTACAAACATGTACTTTGTGTAGAGGACCCAGCTATTATGATCTTGTAGTCATCCCTTGGATATGGATCTACCTTTCATTGCATAGAATATGCTGCTTTTCTCTCTTGTTCAGACACACACTATCAAAAAAGTTGCATAGTTCATTTTCGCCCTGGTCTAACGATGGTGAGTAAAACAATTATTAATTTCTAGCTATCACCAATTATCTTTTGTAGCTATCACCAGATAGAAATCATTACTGTATTCCTTACATTTGCAATAATAAGAAACAATAATTACTAAGCTGTAAAAAAATTATTTGTGCGTGCCTCTAATAACCCTAATGTGACATAAACGTCATATATGCGTCAGAAAAGTAAGCATGAAATAACTTGAAGTATACCCAACATGTTATACTATGCATAAAGTTAAAGAATTAGACATAATAATAATAATATATATCATGACTGTTATTCGTCACGAGGCCGCAGGATCAGGAGGCGAACAGCATAGTTTAGCTTTTAGCAGACTCTTTAATTATATAATCCTTAAAAGGACAGTGATAGAACAATGAGCGAGAATAAAGAATCAACTCACACATACAGACAGGGGGCCTTTAAGGAGACAAAAGTGGATATAGGCAGACAGATCACAACAAGTCCAGCAGCTTATAAGGTTTGGTCACCATACCTTAAGAAGGACATTGCTGCCTTAGAAAAGGTGCAATGGAGGGCTACGAGAATGATTCCTGTTCTTAGAGGAATGTCTTATGAGGAGAGATTAGCTGAGCTGAATCTGTTCAGCTTCGAGCAAAGGAGACTAAGGGGGGACATGATCCAGGTATATAAGATTCTAACAGGTCTGGATGCTGTTAGGTCAAATGGCTATTTTAATATTAGTTTAAATACTAGAACTCGTGGCCATAAGTGGAAATCAGCAGGAGAACATTTTAAAACGAATTTAAAAATTTTAAAACACTTCTTTACACAGTGTGTAGTTAGAGTATGGAATAGTCTTCTTGCTAGAGTAGCGGAAGCTAAAACCCTGGGTTCCTTTAAATCAGAGCTAGATAAGATTTTAACAACTCTGAACTACTATTTAAGTTCTCCTCAAACAAGCTTGATGGGCCAAATGTCCTCCTCTCATTTGTCAATTTATTATGTTCTTAAGTTGTTCTTATAAAGACAAAGAAAATTTGAAAAAGATCAAGATAAATCCAACAAAATACATATGAACCTTCCGCCTATGTTCATTTTTGAAACCGGTGGAAACGCGAGCCGGTTCTCAAAATGCACCAAACGACAACCAGCCCAGTACCAGCTCTGTGTGGGTGGAGATGAGACATAGGATATGTTACGGTTTTTAGATACACCTGTGTGGCAGTATGATATGGCTGATGTGAAATGTCCAAGTGCGGTTGTCAGAGTCAGAACTAACTGCTGTATAAATATAAAACATTTCTTTTAGCACTGTCCACAAGACCACACTAAATGTATGACATTGACAACACACACACACACACACACACACACACACACACACGTTGGTAATTATATCTTTGTGGGGACTCGCCATTCATTTCTATGGGGAAAACTCTTATTACAACTTGACGACCTTAAACCCCTATCCAACCCTAACTTTAACCACAAGTAACCAAACAAAATACTAGACTTTTGGCATGTTTAGTTTTTTGATTGCATTAACAGATCTTTGTGGAGACCTGAAAAATGGTCCCCACAATGACAAAAAACAGGTTCTTATTACATTGTGGGGGACATTTGGTCGCCAAAATGTCATACAGTATAAATCTAATTCACACACATAGATTTATTTTATTTATAGCAGCTATTATTTCAACTTCACACATTCTGTAACGTTAGGTACACTTCAAGATAACATTTCATTCTTTTGTGACACATTTATAATGCATATATAGCGCTTATGTCACATCAGGGCAATTTTAATGGCAACATAAATAACTTTCTCTTTTAGAATAAACTTTTACAATGTAATGATAAATGTACACAAACTGTTACCTTTTACTTTGCTCGTTCAAATTTAGACATATTATTCAGCATATCAGACAAAACAACAGGCCTCTTTTACGAATTGAGTGGTTAAGAATTTAAAGCCGAAATAATGATATGGTACTAAAAATAAAACATGAGACACGATACAGCAACAAACAGTACTGCATTACAGACTGAACCCTTTGCCCTTGAATGGAAAAGTATTAGCCTAAGTATATGTAATGCTGAAAGATCTTTTTAACACGTACATTTGTACCGTGTTGATGAAGTCTAAAAATGTCACCACCGGTTTTTAAAAGCGTATGTTTATGCCAATGCTCCACAGGAACATGCCGTGTCATGACATATGGATGGGAGAAGGACCATGTCTAGAAGCGCTAAAATGCCATGTAATGATACTGCTGGACAGCGAAGGGGTTACACTGCAAAGTTAAAAGCATTCAAAAAATGCTGTTCTCAAAAATGACTTTTCCAAAACTTTCTGATATTTTTTATTTTCCATAACTTTTCCAGGTGTGGAAAAATGTGATTTCTTAATTCCATGATTTTTTCAGAATTTTCATGGTCATATGAACCCTGCAGATTCATGATGCATGGATCATAAACTGAGATGAAATACTGTTCCTGGTTTTAGCACAAAACAAGTAATAAACATAATATAAACATGTAGGGCATATTGATGTAAAACATTGAGACATAAGACAGTAAAATCTAGACATGGACGGAAGCCAAAAAATATAGTGAAACACCAGATTAGAGATTGAGAATGTGACAAACAGATGCCATTGAACAGACATACACTCACCTTGACACATATGTTGGGGTGTTTGTCCACATGAGAAATGTTATAGTACTGAAAGAGGGAGAAAGCACCAGAGACTCAAAACTGGATTTCTTGAGTACTGGTTTACGACAGTGGATACAGGCCATACGCACCAACTTACCGTTATCACAGGATTGTTGGCATTCTGTAAATGAAAGACAAGCAAATTCTTATTAGTGTTTAATTACATTTCGAGACCTTGATGGGTTAAGTAACAGCAGATAGTTGAGATCTGAATATACTAGACTATGCCATGCAGTCCGTTGTTTATTTTTATTCTGTGTTTGTTAATTTGTTTGTAAACTGCAAACGTTTAGGTCGCAACATTTGTACAACTATTACGTAACTTTTTGCTGAGCAATGGCTACCAAAATGATATAAAGTACAGTGCATTACCTGATATCTACAATAAAAAAGCACTATCACCAATAAACAATTGTGTCGGTCCCCACAATGTAGTACATGTAAGTACAAACCCCGCATGGCTTATATGTGTCATCTTCTCTCTACATGCTTCTTTCATCACCTTTGGCTGCTGGCCAGAAAACGCTTCATTGTATGGAGATCATGTTTTAAAAGTCTGACAATTTCTAATTATTTTGTATCCCTCTAACAGGCACTTTATTATTTTCTTTTTTATGTACTCTATAAGGTCATTTTTTGTGGGGGATTTCAATAGAAATAATATTTTGTCTAATAATTCTGCAGAGGGACGTACCCACAGTTTCCTGTTTTGCTCCAAACAGAAAACACTCAGATAAAATGGTAAGCATGCTGTATTTTTAAACTGTCCATTCTTAACTAGAAAGTCATCTGGACAGAAAATACTGGTGTGCGGAGAAGATGCAAGTAAAATACATACTTGCCTATTAATTCTGCACTCAGTGTATTGTACTCGTATAATACAGAAAATTTTATCAAAATGTATCCAACCATTAATGCAAACACATTTAAGGAGGCTTAACATACCATGATTATACCTAAAATTAAGACTCAGTTTCAATACTGAATAAATAGTGAATTTATGGTCTAATTGATCTTATTCCATGAATAGCTGGAGTGGGAGATATATATGTTTAATAATAAACATGAATTTGCCTTCAAATAATAATCATACCTCCATTCAAATTTCAACAATTTAATCTGTACGGGTTCAGAAAGGGGTTAGACGTTATCCCACTCACTGATTCAGCAAGCAGGGTGGAGTTAGCAATGGCCAGGCAGTCGGTAGGTATTTTCTGGTTTCGCCAGCAGAGAGCAGCAGCAGGTTTGTGGGGACATTGAGATCGCCACATCAATCTCATATCAAATTCAGTCACGAAACTGGTGCGCCATACACCTTCCCCTGGAGAAGTAAAGCAGAGTAACGATTATGCTACTGTAGCAGCTAGTACAGAGAATGACCAGACTGTGCCTGCAATCGATAAATAAACTTCGAATTGGTTTGAGTACAGAGATGAAAGTTTTAGCAGTACCTCTGGTAAAGCCAATATAGACACACATAAAGAATGACTCACCCTCTAATGCGAGGGTCTTAAAGGGACACACAGTTGTACGAACAGCATCAGGACTTGCATAGTACACCTACAGCAACAGAAAGCACCATATGAAAACTGCACATTTTTCCATGGTAATACAGGCACTATACATGCAACCAAAACTCTGCATACTATATTTTGCATGTTCCAGGACATATGTGGTATTCAGTGAAGCTACATAGATTTAAGATTATCATGCAGTCATTACCTGCACACAGAGACAGGGCAGCAGGACGGGGAAGCTCAGGTTGACACTTGGAGACTCTTTAGTAACCTGTGACATGCACCAAGACCAGGTATTTTAGCTGCTCTACACAATATCTTTACACTGAAAGGATTTACACCGATAGCTGTACAGTAGAAGGTACTTCAAGTGTAAGGAAGGATGAGAACATAACATTATCAGAGATATTATGGCAAAGATTCAGAGTGCTGCAAAGAGACCACAGAAGTACCAGTTCTTGGACTCGAGGCTTGTGTTCGTCGCAGATTTCCTCACGCTGCTTGTAGCACAATCTCACACGAACATTAACCTTAGTTTTCACGTTCACATAGACCGTCAAAGTTTGAGTAGGTCTGTCTACGGACACAGTGAAGTTGGGTCTGGTTCCACCTTTAAAACAGAAGCCACGTGTCCTCAAAGTCATTCTCAGAAAGTCCCTTGTGCATGAATTCCATGATAATCAGCAGCAATTCCATAATAATCAGTTGAAAACACCACTGTTAATTTGTAGATGACATTTAAATTTGAAAATAAATCTTCATGTTGACTGGAAAGCAACACTGGGACTGTGCACCTTCGGATTGACAAATCTGTCTGTTTGGAGGAAATGGGAGAGTGAACTGGTTACATGGGGGCGGCATGGTGGTGCAGTGGCTAGCACTGTTGCCTTGCACCTCTGGGGCCCGGGTTCAAGTCTTGGCCTGGGTTGCATGTGTGTGGAGTTTGCATGTTCTCCCTGTGTCATCGTGGGGTTTCCTCCGGGTACTCCGGTTTCCCCCCACAGTC
>JAODKE010000138.1:10297335-10307640 GCA_026779605.1 Mormyrus hasselquistii | reverse complement strand
ACTAAAAATCACTTGGCAAAGAACCTTGATACCAGTTGCAACCAACTTTGGGGTCAAGCATAGTCAAAATAGCATTAGCAGTTCACTGAATAAATCAAAGGCACATAAAGAGTAAACACAAATAGTAACTTGAGTATTTTAAATGTATGTGTTTGAAAATATTGTGACACAGTCAGGCTGGTCAACAGTCTTCATTATTTGCAAAGGTTTACCGGCATTTTTTTAGCTGCACCGTTAGCTGTATGTATATGTACATGATCTGTATCTATGCATTTGAAATAGTCTCTTACCTGCCGGTACTAATTCATGATGGAGGAGAGTTGAATCATTGCAAACAAGAGAAAAACACGTCAAGTTAAAAATCACTGAACAAAAGTGATATTTATAATGTTACAGTGTAAAGCTACAGTGTGAACATTTGGATTTCATAATGTACTTTTTCATTTTCTGAATAACTGTCAGTAAAAGTGACTGAGATCTGATCACATTCATTTATCGTGAGCATCAGGACTCACCATGATATCGAGGAGACCCTTCATGAAGATAAACAGGTGACCCATGGAAGCACACAAGGATTTTGGGAAAATACATTAAATAAAATTTAAACAGTCATCATGACTGTAGAAGTCAACAAAATTTATCAAAGGAATAATTGCACTGAAGGATTAAGTCAGATTGAACATACACACACGGCTTAGTTAGCAAGCTACCTACCAAACTAGTCTACTAAAAATCGCTTGGCATAGAACTTAGATACCAGTTGCAACCAACACAGGGGTCAAGCGCATAAGTCAAAACAGCATTAACAATTCACTGAATAAACCAAAATCACATAAACAGTAAACATAAATAGTAACTTGAGTATTTTAAATGTACATGTTTCAAAATATTGTGATACAGTCAGGCTGCTCAGCAGAGTAGACAATGCATACCGGCATGCCTTGTGCTGCACTGTCAGCTGTGAAGTGGCCAGTTAAATAATATGTGTTTTCATGTATTTACATTGTAAATAGTAATTGTTCTAATGGTTTGCATTTAATGCTGTAATGTAATGTCTTTACCATGCTGTGCATGTGCTTTCATTTAGTGGCTACCCTGAGTGTGAATATTGTACAATTTATTGACTTTACCTGTGTGTACTGCTGTTACTGTAGTTGTCTCTGGAGTTGTGGTATTAATAGAGGCAAACTCCTTATGTTTTAAAATATATCATGTCTGTTTTTCTTAAAACATGACTGACCACACAAACACTGTTAGAATATTTTGTAATGTACCTTTTCCCTTCCTGATTAACTGTCAATAAAAGCGACTGAGATTTAATCACATTCATTTATCATGACTGATGATATCAGGACTCACCATAAATATTAGGAAATCCTTCATGAAGACAAACAGGTGACCCATGGAAGCACATAAGGATTTTGGAAAAAAAATCAACATTAAATGAAATTGAAACAGTCACTATCAGTGTATTAGCTAACAATATTTATCCCAGAAATTATTGCATTCAAGAATTAAGTCAGATCAACAATGCAATGAAGTGGAAGCAGAAATGTTCTGAGGAAAATCTCTCACTTTTGTGATTTTAGTATCAGATTTTGTCTAGTCTGTCTGCTGGGACGCCATATTGGTTGAGCTCTGTGCACATTGATAAACTCTCTGCCAAACTGGATCATTTTTCCTCCTTCATACTGTACACATCATTAGTGTTATCCAGGAAAACCTTAAACATCTAAAATCAGGAACACCTACAGGAATTCCTTATGCGGTGGCTAGAATGGGCCCAAAAGGTATTATTATAGTACAGGGTGGATTGGTGGCTCTGAGGATAGGAATCTGTCCTAGCAGTTGAAAGGTTGCTGGTTTGAATCCCATGAATACCAGTAGTTGTACTACTCTGCTTTGCCCATGAACAAGGCCCTGAACCGGCAACTGATTTTGTACTGGGCACAATGTTAACCTACATCCAGCCCTATAAGGAGGTCACCCAACTTACAGGGAAATTTGGGGGCTGGTGGCAGGATTTTCACTCCAGCCACAATGCATCCTCTGCATCACATTCATTTATCATGACTGATGATATTAGGACTCACCATGTATTCCAGGAAATCCTTCATGAAGACAAACAGGTGACCCATGGAAGCACATAAGGATTTTGGAAAAAAAAACAACATTAAATGAAACTGAAACAGTCACTATCAGTGTATAAGCTAACAATATTTATCCCAGAAATTATTGCATTCAAGAATTAAGTCAGATCAACAATGCAATGAAGTGGAAGCAGAAATTTTCTGAGGAAAATCTCTCACTTTTGTGATTTTAGTATCAGATTTTGTCTAGAGTCTGTCTACTGGGACGCCATATTGGTAGAGCTCTGTGCCCATTGATAAACTCTCTGCCAAAGTGAATACTGTAATTTTGCTTCCATCATACACATCATCAGTGTCAAGCAGGAAAACGGTAAACATCTAAAATCAGGAACACCTACAGGAATTCCTTATGCGGTGGCTAGAATGGGCCCAAAAAGGTAGGGTTATAGTATAGGGTGGGTTGATGTCTCTGAGGATAGGAATCTGTCCCAGCAGTTGAAAGGTTGCTGGTTTGAGTCCCTTGAATGCCAGGAGTCGTACGATTCTGTTTTGCCCATGAACAAGGCCCTTAGCCGGCAATTGATTTTGTCCTGGGCACGATGTTAATCTACATCCAGCCCTATAAGGAGGTCCCCCGTCTTACAGCGAAATTTGGGGGTTAGTGGCAGGACTGGCACAACAGCCACTAGAAAACACTCACACTGGTAAACATACAAAATGTTCATTCAGGAAACATGAAAATGGTGTAAAGTGATATAAGGAACATCTTTGAGATGGCCATAATAAAGTCATTTAATTCCATTAAGATGGAGTCACAGTGAAAAAATATTGAGTGCTTTTTATTCAGCTCACTGATGTGTCTGATGTGATCTGTATATGCAGGTAAACCAGTCACTCACCTCCTTGTAATCCTTAATCACGGCAGAGGGAAAACAGAGGAGAAACACACGGCAAGTCAAAAATTAGAACTTAGTAACAGTAAAATTGACAATCAGGGTTAGAACAAAAATCTCTAATAATAAGAAGAAAAGGTGTGACTGGAAAAATCATGGTTATGTACATTAGACAAACAACCCGGATTTTACCAAAAGGAGAAATTTGACACATCATTCATTCAAAAGCTACATTTTCTGAAAGTACAATAAAACCTAATGTGTTTTTTTGTGTTTTAGTTAAGAAAATATTGTAAAATATTTTGCAGTGTACTTTTCCTGTTTTCAAAAAGACTCAATCACCAAGTGACAGATTAAAATACATCATGTAAGCCGATCCGCTGATATCTTTACAGACCCATCAGTGGTGGATGGATTAAAAAGGTGGGAGCACAGTGCGGGCAGTCGGCAGTGTGACCTATATATGTTGTTTTATTTCTTAATTTTAGTAGGTCTGCTCCTTATATATAAATTCTGCACTCCTTCTTCAGAAGACTTCTTTAGAATGAAGTCAACATGATTAGCTGCAGGATCTGCTGTGCTTCATAGCTTGTAACTCATCTTAAACACACACACAGCTCAGTTGGCAAGCTAACTAGCAAGCTACTCTACTACAAATCGCTTAAAGAACCTTGATACCAACTGCAATCAACTTTGGGGGTCAAGCACATATGTCAAAATAGCATTAACATGTCATTGAATAAACCAGAAGCACATAAATTGTAACTTGAACATTTCAAATGTACATATCTGAAAACATTGAGACACATTGAGGCTGGTCAGTAGAGACCTTATTTGCATAGGCCTACCGGCATGCCTTGTGCTGCACCCTTAGCTGTGAAGTAACCAGTAAACTAATGTGTGTTTTCATGTATTTACATTGTAAATAGTAATTATTGTATTGGTTTGCAGTATCTGCTGTAATGTAATGTCTTTACCACACCGTGCATGTGCTTTCATTTAGTGGCTACTGATATATCAGGACTCACCAGTAAATCCAGGATGCCCTTCATGAAGATAATCAGACAAGGATTTTGAGAAAATACAACATTAAAAAAAAATAATCAGTCATTGTGAGTGTAGAAGTCAACAACATTTATCAAAGTAATAATTGCACTGAAGAATAAAGTCAGATTTAACATACACACACGGCTTAGTTAGCAAGCTACCTATCAAATTACTCTACTAAAAATTGCTTGGAAAAGAATCTTTATACCAGTTGCAACCAACTTAGGGGTCAAGTCAAAATAGTATTAACAGTTCTGAATAAACCAAAAGCACATAAAGAGTAAAGATAAATAGTAACTTGAGTATTTTAGATGTACATGTTTGAAAATATTGTGACACAGTCAGGCTGCTCAGCAGAGTCTTATCTTTACAGACTCGTCAGTGGTGGATGGTGATTTTTCAAAAAGGTGAGAGCACAGTGGGCAGTCGGCAGTGTGACCTATATATGTTGTTTTATTTCATTATTTTAGAAGGTCTGCTCTTTATATATATATATAAATTCTGCTCTTCTTCAACAGAAGACGTCTTTAGAATGAAGTCAACATGATTAGCTGCAGGATCTGCTGTGCTTCAAAGCTTCTAACTCAGCTTAAACGCACACAAAGTATTTACATTGTAAATAGTAATTATTGTATTGGTTTGCAGTATCTGCTGTAATGTAATGTCTTTACCACACCGTGCATGTGCTTTCATTTAGTGGCTACCCTGAGTGTGAATATTGTACAAATTGCCCTGTCTGTATCAATATTAGTTGTCTCATCACTGTACTATTAATATATGCAATTTACTATTGACTGGTGGCATCAGGACTCACCATATCGAGGAGACACTTCATGAAGACAAAGAGGTGACCCATAGAAGGACACAAGGATTTTGGAAAAAAAATCAACATTAAATTAAAACAGTCACTATCAGTGCTAACAACACTTATCCCAGAAGTTATTGCACTCAAGAATTACAGTGTCAGATCAACAATGCAATAAAATGGAAGCAGAAATTTAGTGAGGAAAATCTCTCATTTTTGTGATTTTAATATCAGATTTTGTCTAGAGTCTGTCTGCTGGGATGCCGTATTGGTCGAGCTCTGTACCCATTGATGAACTCTCTGCCAAACTGGATAATTTTGCTTCCATCATACACATCATCAGTGTCATCCAAGAAAACATCTAAAATCTACAACACCTACAGGAATTCCTTATGCGGTGACTAGAATGGGCCCAAAAAGGTAGTGTTATCGTATAGGGTGGATTGGTGGCTCTGAGGATAGGAATATGCCCCTGCACTTGAAAGGTTGCTGGTTTGAGTCCCTTGAATGCCAGGAGTGGTACTACTCTACTTTGGCCATGAACAAGACCCTTAGCCTGTTCTTAGGCTGTGTCTCCTTCGCCGACATCCGTATGTCCACAGAAGTTTACCCTCCATCAGACAGGGTTATCCACGCCGGTCATCTTGTCAGCTGGATGTTCCAGCATGTGGCGATTACATCATCAGAACACTGTGGCTTTTGGGATTTGTAGTCCCGATACGATTGCAGCGGCTCCTGTGGCTCTTCGGATGCAGATAGTAAAACGTGGAGTGGATTTTAATCTTCTCAGAACTTTCAAAAGACATATGGCAGCACCTCATCTTAAAGTTGGACTTTTCAACGTTCAATCCTTAATAAAGTATGTCTCATTCGGGAGCACATCCAGGACAAGGATTTGGATATTATTTGCCTCACAGAGACCTGGCATCAGCCAAATAATTTCTCTGTCCTCAATGAGGCCTATACGCCTGGATATAATTATCTTCTAGAAGCAAGAAGTTCAAGTCGTGCCGGTGACTTAGCCGTCATTTTTAAAGGTCATTTGGGCCTTTGTCCTGCGCCTTTGCCTGTGCTGTTCTCCTTTGAGTGCTTAGCCTTCTCCTCCAAACCACCGTACTCAATCACAGTACTTCTTATCTACAGGCCCCCTAAATATTGTCCCTCCTTTCTCTCTGAAATCTTAGAGGCCTTGTCATCGTTCTGCACCACTTCATCCAATCTACTCATATTGGGGGATCTGAACATTCACGTTGATACTCCCACCAATTATCAAACTGCTGAATTCTTCAACTGCTGGACTGCTTGGACTTGATACAACATGTCAAAACTCCAACACACTCTTGGTGACTGGACTTAGTTATCACAAACTCTCTATCTGTGCATCATCTCTCCGTATATGACCTGGGTGTGTCAAATCACAAAGTCATTTACATGGAGTGTCCCTTCCAAAACAGTCTCAAGAAGCCAAAGCGGCAGATTTCCTTTTGAAATCTAAAAGCCATTAACCCTGAACTTCTTTCAGCTGATCTTAAGGACCACATTCCTGTCTCCATACCAATCTCCACCAATACAGTGGATTTCTACAACTCCACCCTCTCCACCATCTTGAACTGCCACGATCCAGCTAAAACGAGGACAGCTGCCTTTTTGCGCTCAGCTCCATGATTTGCAGCAGAGCTAAGGAAATTAAAGGCAGCTGGTCAAGCGCTTGAGAGACGCTTTTTAGCTTCAGGTCTGCTAGTCTACAAACTAGCTTACCAGGAACACTGCAAATTATATGCAAGGGCCCTCAAAAATTATTGATCATGTTTTTGCTCATACATAATGTCTAATAACCCAGGTAACTCCAAAACTCTTTTTTTTCTACCATCACTCATCTCCTCCAGTCTCGAACACCATCACTCAGTGACTCCACTAATAACCATCCATCCATCCATTCATCTGTTACCTATACTGCTTTATCCATTTGGGTCGCGGGAAAGCTGGAGCCACTACTAATGACCTCTGTAATAAATTCATCTCCTTCTTTCAAAATAAGATCCTAACAATCCGCTCTTCATTTGCAACTCCCGTCACTGCACACACTACTGGTGCCAACACACTGTTAGAGAACCCTTCCCTCTTTTGCTCCTTTCCTCAGGTCTGTGTGAAGGATGTTGAGGCCACTGTTAGGGCCATGAAACCCTCTACATGCGCTCTTGACCCCTTCCCAACAGTCCTGGTCAAGGCAAATATGGCCTCCCTCGGCCCCATTATTATGACCATCATCAACTAATGCCTCCAGTCTGGTTATGTTCCCCCTGCTTTGAAATCAGCCATAATCAAATCCCTCCTTAAAAAGCCTAACCTGCACCCTCAAGACCTGACCAATTACAGACCCATTTCCAACCTCCCCTTCCTTTCGAAAGTTCTAAAAAAAAAAAAAGAAAGTGGTTTTAGTTCATCTTCAAGGACAGCTACACGACAATAAAATTCTGGACAAATTGCAATCTGGTTTCCGCTCGGCACACAGCACCGAAACAGCCTTGATCCGGGTCACAAATGACCTATTGATCACTGCAGACCGCGGCTCCTCTTCTCTCTTCGTCTTTCTGGATCTGACAGCAGCCTTCGACACAGTTGACCACCACATCCTCCTCTACCGCTTACAACACCTTGCAGGGTTCACTAGCATTGCCCTGGATTGGTTCAAGTCATACCTCACAGACAGATCTGGGTTTGTCTCCATTGGACATCTTAAATCATTGAACCATCCTGTCACCTGGGGTGTTCCTCAGGGATCAGTATTGGGGTCCATTCTTTTTAACCTGTACATGGCTCCACTTGGATGCATCATCAGCAGTTATGGGGTCTCATTTCACTGCTACGCCGATGATACCCAGCTCTACTCAAAGCTGGGTAGCAATGTGTCTAAGGCCCCTCCCACTTCATCAGCCCCTTCCACATCTACACCCCCCACGTCCCCCACACTCACCACCTGTCTGGATGAGATAAAGACATGGATGTAGCAAAATTTCCTTCATCTTAACAGCTCAAAAACTGAAGTAAATTGAAGTTCAAATTGGCACTCCACACCAAATTCAGCAACAAAAAATCTTCAGTATCTCTTTCTCCGGACAGACCATTTCCCTTTCTAAAACAATCGCCAACCTTGGTGTTATTTTTGACCCTCAACTCACTTTTGAAAACCATATCAAAATTTTCAATCACATTTGCAAAATCTCCTTTTTCCATCTCAGAAATATTGCTAAAGTCCGGCCTACACTTTCCCTTTCTGATGTAGAAAAACTAGTGCATGCCCTTGTCTCCTCCAGACTGGATTACTGTAACGTGCTTCTCATCGGGATACCTGGTAAAAACATAGAAAAACTTCAGAACTGCGCTGCCAGGGTCCTGATGAGATTGAGGAAACACGAACACATCACTCCCCTGCTCCGTTCACTTCACTGGTTTCCCGTTTCTGCCCGGATCACCTACAAAATCTCCCTGCTTACCTTCCAGTGTCTGCTTGGTAATGCGCCTGTATACTTAAAAGAACTCCTCACCCCTCACTCTCCGCTCCACCAACGCACACCTTCTCCTCCCTCCCAGGCCTCGCTCACGTACCGCTGCCCCACGGTTATGGAATGCCCTACCTCCATATTTGAGGGCTCCACAGACTGTGACATGTTTTTTTAAAAAAACATTTCTTTTTAGCCAATGTTTTTAATGATTGCTTTAATGTTTAAATGTTTTATTCATCCTTTTAATGCTGTTTTAAATGTAATGTTTTTTCAATGTCTGTATGCACTTGAGATATTCTTTGTAAAATGTAAAGTGCATTCATTATAAATAAAATTTATTATTATTATTATTATTATTATTATTATTATTATTATTAGCCTGCAATTGCTTTGTCCTGGGCATAATGAGCATAATGATAATCTGCATCCACTCGCACTATTCTGTTTTGCCCGTGAACAAGGCCCTGAGCCGGTAATTGATTTTGTACTGGGCACGATGTTAATCTGCATCCAGCCGTATAAGGAGGTCCCCCAACTTACAGGGAAATTTGGGGGCTGGTGGCAGGATTTTCACTCCAGCCACAGGGAAAAAAACTTACACTGATCCATTTGGACCTGTGTGGGGCTGAGGTATGACCTGACACTGGGCTGCACTTAGGTTCTCATCCCTGAGGTGGTTCGTTGTGTGGTTGGTTGTGGCAACACACTGTTCAGTGCCTGCTACTTGCATTACTTCTATGATATAAGCAATGGAGAAAACAGAAAATATTCAGAAATGGAAAAGGACTGTAAAGAAACATTAGGAATATTGAGAGGGGCTTAATTAAGCCATAAAAAAAAATTATTTCATTCTGTTAAAGTCAAGCATATGATTTTATTAGAGTGAAGCAATCAGTGATCATTGTTGACACACCACAGCAGAGAGTGCACAACAATGAGATGCATCCTCTGCATTTAACCCATATGTGATGTGACATAGGAAGGGGCAGCTAAATCAGCACCCACAGTACCTTGCTCAGGGTAACTCACTGGTCGAGGCTGCAAAACCAGCAATCTTTGAATTACAAGTGCACGTCCCTAACAACTAGGCCACCACTGCCCTGTTGTTACGGTGGTTAAAACATAACAAATGGGAACTCAGCTTTCTGCTGAACATGCTGCAGTGATATGATGCAGCAGAACATGACCTGTCTACAGAATATATATGCATGTAAAAGAGTCCAGAGTGCAAGAGAAAGGAGAATATTGGCAAACATACAAAATGTTAGCTCAGGAAACCAAAATAGAAAAATGGTGCAAAGTGATATAATGAACATCTTTGAGATGGCCATAAGAGAGTCATTTAATTCCATTAAGATGGAGTCACAGTGAAAAAATATCGAGTGACTTTTATTCAGCTCGCTGTAGCAATGAGACACAGTGGGATGTGATCTGTATATGCAGGTAAACCAGTGACTCACCTCCTCCTACTAAATCATGGCAGCGGGAAAAATGAAGAGAAACACATGGTAAGTTAAAAATCAGAACTTAGTCACAGTAAAAATAACAATCAGGGTTAGAACAAAAATCTCTAATGTTATTAAAGAAAAGGCGTGACTAGAAAATCATGGTTATGGACATTACACAAATAACCCTGATTTTACCAAAAGGAGAAATTTGCCACATCATTCATTCAAAAGCTAAATTTTCTGAAAGTATAATAAAATCTTGTGTGATTGTTTCTGTGTTTTAGCAAATAAAATGCTGCAAAATATTTTCCAATATACTTTTCCTGTTCTCAAAAAGACTTAATCACCAAGTGACTGAGATTAAAATACATCCTGTAAGCCGATCCATTGATATCTTTACAGACTAGTCAGCGGTGGATGGTGATTTTTAAAAAGGTGGAAACACAGTGCGGGCAGTCGGCAGTGTGACCTATATATGTTGTTTTATTTCTTAATTTTAGTAGGTCTGCTCCTTATATA
>JAODKE010000138.1:10280271-10290721 GCA_026779605.1 Mormyrus hasselquistii | reverse complement strand
CCTCCGCATTGAGAGGAGCCAGATGAGGTGGCTCGGGCATCTACTTAGGATGCCTCCTGGACGCCTCCCTGGTGAGGCGTTCCGGGCATGTCCCACTGGGAGGAGGCCCTGGGGAAGACCCAGGACACGCTGGGGGGACTATGTATCTTGGCTGGCCTGGGAACGCCTCGGGATTCGCCCAGAGGAGCTGGAGAAAGTGGCCGGGGAGAGGAAAGTCTGGGTTTCCCTGCTGAGACTGCTGCCCCCGCGATCCGACCTCGGATAAGCGGAAGTCAATGGATGGATGGAAGTTTCTAGTGGTGTTTATCACTACAAATATGTAATCGTGCACAGTAATAGAGAACACTGAATTTAGTTCACTATAATTGTTGTGATACAATCTTCTTTTTGAACATTTTTAAAATGATTTCTTTTTAGGGTGAAAAATGAGCCTTTCTTAGGTTTTGTTATTCAGTTTTAATAATTCCATTTCCTTGTCGTATTGAAATTGCAAGTGATTGTGACCCCAAAACCGAAGTGTAAACTGCATATTATTACATTAAAGAGTGTTTATTAAACTATTGTTCATATTATCAAGGACTGTTGCCTTGAACACGGGGCTCTGGGTTTGTGGTCAGGAAAGACGTGCATGAACATATCTGGTATTACAATGATATTTTGCCATAGACAATCTTGCAGATAGCCCTACTCTTGTCCAGGTGTTGCTTTCTTTTATAGAATCCAAAGTTTGCATTCTATACCTGTCATGATCCGCTCCGTCCGATCCTCCCGTGTGCCACGCCCACCTCATTTTCCTCGTGTAATACCCTGATTGTGATCACCTGTGTCCAGTCAATCCCAGATCAGTCTGGGTATTTAGTCCGCGTCTTTCCCCAGTCTTACAGATCAGTCATTGTTGAAATGTTACGGTTAGTCCTGTGGATGTTGGTTGTTCGTGCCTGTCTGCCTGTCTCTGCACAATAAACCCTGATTCCCTGCCAGTCCGACTCCTTGCCCGCTCGCCTGGCCACCAACCGTGACAATACCCATAATCATTCTTTTTTTTTTCATGCCCTGAATGTATTTATTTAGTGAACTTCTTTCTTGTAAGAGGAATGACTGGTTAAGTGGATAGTGTTGCAGCGCCAAACTTACCACTGTGCTCAGGCTTTCCCTCCTTGGGTTTGTGGAGCACCTGGGAGTTTTCACCCTCTGGCTTAGTAACTACCATTGAGGTCAGTGGGGTCACAAAGCTATACTTAAGAGAGAGATCGAGGGCCTGCTTTCTGACTGCCTCCTTATCACTCTGTCCCAGCAAAACCCTGTGGGACAGACACATAAGCACAGGAGAAATGAGAAATATCATACACATAAATATCACACAAAGAAAGGGACAAGCACTCAAGCACAACACACTTACACATCACACAAAGGAACAAGTACTCAAATACAGTATACTTATACTGTACATCACACAAAGAAAGGGACAAGCACTCAAACATAGTACACTTATACAGGTACATCGCAGAAAGGAAGGGACAAAGACTCAAACACAGCATACTTACGCACCACACAAAAGAAGAAACAAGCCCTCAAACACAGTACACTTACACTTCACTCAAAAGAAGGAAGAAGCATTCAAACACAGTATACTTACTCCTTCTCTAGTAGTTGCTTTACTGTAAGATATGCCCAGAGCCTCTGGATGTACATCTCAAAAATGTAGATGTCCAAGAGGTTCTCCTCCTTAACTGACATGTCTTGGTACGTTACTTCATTGTTTTTCTGTAAGCAAAACCTGCAGGTTACAACTGCACTAAAAATAGTCACAGAACATCTACAATAAGCACTAAATGTTCTTTATTGCAATTATGTAGGCCTAATTAATTTTGTATCATGTTAATTAGTTTACATAAATACTTAGCATCAAACAAATTTGTGCCTGGTAGAGGAAATGTTGTATTGAAGATTGTATGAAAAAGTAGATATTTTGCTAAATTTCCAGAACATTATATTTAGGATGAATAAATACTGTATAAAAGGAGTGTTCTCACCGAACGAGCCGTGATTGTTCCCGTGAGAGTTTCCAAGTCGTTGTCAGAGATTTGACCCGCAACCACAATCTCTGTGCCATTGTAATACTGACTGAAGTTGGACTGTGTAAGGTTGGACACACCTGTGTAGCTCAGTTGGACATCCAACAGTAGAGGTGTAGCTACTTCCTCATAAAAGCCCTTAAGAATCAAAGAAAGACAATACTCAGACATCTGTGCTCATGGACTCCTCCACATAGTCAGGTATTCCCAAAGATCATACCTGCAACTGTAGATCGGCATCCGAGTCGGGGTAGATTCTTCGGGCCACACCACTGTTCTGCAGTGCCATCTTCTCCAGAAACTCATAATTTACATCAAAGCCAAATCCCAGACAATAAAGGGAGTACCTCTTGCCTATGGCTTCCTTAACATTGGCCTGAATACTGTCTATATTTGTTACACCTATGGGGAAGAGAAACTTGTTTTTGGCTTCATACCTCTGAATTTCACAAGACTTTACATGCAACCCTAAATATATCTTCCCTTATAGCACTCAAGCTACACATGAACTTTGCCTCAACAAAATGGTTATGGTGTTGCATTTAGCCTAATTGTATAATCAAAATAATATATAATTCCTGGCATACTATTTAGGCTGTACACCAGCCTTGTGTCTTGTACTGCCTAAGGTCTCCAGATCCCCTAGTGACCCTGACAAGGATAAGGGGTCAAAAGTTGAATATTAGAAGACAGATATTCCCCAGTCCTCCTCCTGACTGTGAGTTCCTTCTGACTACTGCTATATGCTGTGAAACAGTGCAGTAACACAGGGAACCTTCACACTCTATTTGCATGGCAGTGAATCAGCACTTGTGTATGTCAGTGAAGAGATAAATTATTTTGAATGTCAGTCTCCCAGAAGCCAACTATGATTTCCTAAGAAAACAGCATGCATTTTTCTTTGTGATAGAAAAATATGTAAAAAATGGTCTACAATGAAGTAATTTGGTGTACCTGAAGTGGGGTCTCCGTCTGTGAGAAGAATGAGAATGGAGATGCTATCTTTGGTATTATGGGTCTCAGCCAGGTTGTTCAGCATCCTCACTCCTTCCAGCACTGCGTGGTTTATATCTGTGGCTGAGGAGGAAATGCAGATTTTAAATATAGTTTTTCTGAATTGCTAAGACACCTGACCACAGTCTTTCAACGAGACCGTCAATTACCAAAATTTATTTATTGAATCAATCACTCATTTGACAAAATTGTAGACAGTTTTTGTAGATCTACAAAAATTTGTAGATCTCAGTTACCCTTTTTGCAAAACTCTAAAAACATTCTCATTCATCAAAACACATTTTTCATCATGGTGAACTTTGATGCAAAATAAAAGTACAGGCCAGAAATATTAAATACAACTGGCACACAACAGTTATCATTTTAACAAAATGACTGAAAATTGTTTACATGTTTCTAAACATGAAAGAAGTCCATGAGTGACTAGAACATAAAACACATGCTGGATGAGAGAGTGTCATAGATGAGTCAAATTTCAGTGTCAGGGTATGGATGGGTCACAACAAAGAATTCTTCCCCTGTTGCCAAGCAAGAGAGAACATTGCCTGTGATGTAGAAGAAGTTCCCTGATCTAATCCTGAGACGTGATGATGAAGCAAAATTAATATTCTTCCTTTGCTTGGGCAGTGTCAGGGTCAGCTCCTGTTGTCCCACTCTGTGTCCCTTCCCGGTTTGGCCAGCAGGTGTTGCTGGTCATTGCGTCCCTTGTGTTGTCAGTCTTTATGTTTTCCCCTGCTCCCTGTCAGTCGCATGGCTCAACTCGTTGAGCATGCAGTTGCCTGTGAACCCCTCTGTCTTGTGTCTGTGAAGATTCTCAGTCATTCAGGTGAAACTGTCTGGTGGTTGAGTCATGGCATTCAGTTTGGCTAAAGAAGCTGCTTGGATGAACAGTGAAACGTTTCTACCTTTAAGAGAAAAGTCCAGTTGCCATGACTCAACTACCAGACCCTCTGTCTTGTGTTCGAATCCCACCTCCTCTGTTTTTGTATTTTGTTCCCCAGTGTTTCATTTGTATGAGTTTTCTTGTTCCTGTGTCTTGTGATTTGTATTTGGTTTCACATTTTATGCCCATGCTTGTGTTTTTACCTATCTGTTATTCCCTTAGTGTAGATTCTGTTTTTTAGGTTCTTTGTTAGGGTTCTCTGAGTTTAATTATTAGTTTCAGCTGTTGCCTGTTCTTGTGCTTGCCCTTGTGTGTTTTCCTGATTGCTTGTTGTGCTGCACTCTCCCCGGTCGGTTAATTGTCTGTCACTCCTGCTTGTCATTACCTTGTTCAGTTTTTGTATTTAAATTTCTGCCTGAGTTTAGTTCCCCAGTGATTCATTGTTGTATGTTGCCAGAAGATGAGGTATGCTGGTTGTGTTCAGTTCTTTGCCTGTCTGCCAACCTGCTCCTGATCCCTTATCCTTTGTTGTCTACCTTAGTTATCCTTTTAGTTTATGACCCCTCACGGTCTGTTTTTGTTTAGTGGTGTTTTTAGTTTTTGTTTCAATAGACCTTTGTTGTCCTGTAAGCCACAAGTGGGTCGTCCACCTCGTCCCCAGCCTGCACTATACCACGCCCACACCCAAAATCTGCCCAGATCCATAAGGGGCAGTAGTACATTTTATTATAATGTGCCTTTCATATAGATATTTTTTTTACTTTGTTCTTTACAGCATCTATTTTGGTGTGCTAGATACAGTATTACATATATTACATATGGCTTTACACACACACACACACACACACACACACACAAATAAAAATTATCACACAAATAGCAACACTCCACACCCAAGGAGCAAAACACCTCTGCAGATTTGCTTCACACTTTTTCCAAACATTACATATAGTGATAAAGCAGACCAGAAACCTACTGATTAAGGAGGTCAAAGTGGCTAAAAGAAGCTATGCAGAAAATCTGAAGAACAGGTTGTCAGCCAATGACCCTGCAGCGGTATGGTGAGGTCTGCATGAGATCAATAACTGCAGGAGACCATCCCCCCCTGCAGAGGCCTGGCTGATGACCTGAATGACTTCTATTGTAGGTTTGAGAGAAACAAATTCACACCCCACTCCAGCTCAGCAACAAGAGCCTCCATCACACCTCTGGCAGTCCCCCCTCCCCCCTCGGATACAGAGGCTACGCTCAAGATATGCGAAAAGGATGTGATCCAGCTGTTCCGGAAAACCAGGGAAACACGGAACCCAGGGGGTGTCTCCCCCTCCTGTCTCAAAGTCTGTGCTGATCAACTGGCTACAGTCCTCACAAAATCTTCAACAGATCCCTTGAACTGTGTGATGTCCCCTCCTGCTTCAAAAGCTCCACCATCATCGCAGTCCCCAAGAAACCCTCCATCACAGGACTGAATGACTACATCTCGTCTGTAGTCATGAAGTCATTTGAACAACTGGTGCTAGCCCACCAGAAGAACACCACTGACCACCTGCTCGATCCCCTATACTGAACTGGCCTGCGTGTGCACAAAACAACAAAGACGCAATGAGGCGCATGCACAAAAACAAGGACATCACTTTATTGGTTTGAAAACTGCCCGGTTACGATATGAGCCTTCCAGTTTTGACTGAACAGATCCCCCCCAAAATACTTATTAAATCCAGCACCTTACTGTCCCTCCAGTAGCCAACTTCTGTGCTCTACTCCATGTTTGGCACTCTTGGACAGTGACGTAAGAGCAGTGGCGGAGCTAGACTTTTATTTAAGGGGGGGCCAAAGGGTGAGTGAGGGTTTCTCAGAGGGGTTCATATAAATATGATAAATGAAGGAGAAAAATATGTTTCTCTTACACACTCATAATAAATAATGAGTTTGTAAATGTTTATTGAATAAACACAACAAACATTTACAAAATCATAAATACCAATCATAAAGACTAAGCCTAATCTAATTAATTCAATTAATGAATCTAGGCAGCTAATTAAACCCTCACATTACTGTATAGTGAAGTTGATTCAAAGCTTTAATATGACATGCATAGCCTGCTTACATGCAGTGGAAAACTAATGATATAGTGTTCTCAGGGCCACTTGGAAATGACAGGTTTCCACTCAAATCTTCGCCCGATCTCCTTGTTGGTATATTTTAATGTTTACCATTTCCAGCGGGGTTTCACCGGGGCTGGCAAGGGCTCTGTTCGGGGTAGCAAGGGCTCTGTTGAATTCCAATTTCATTGTTCAGATTGAGGTCACATTGCAAAAAATCAGACCTTTTATATACTAAAGTGGTCCAAATCAGAATGGAAAAAATCAGATTCCATAAAACCTGTTGCGATCTGAGTCACATATGAGCAAAAAATCGGATTTGGGCCACATTTCTCCTTCAGTGTGAATGTAGCCATAGAAATGTCTCCTGGTGCTTGGTCCCTTCTTCACCACCCTTTAATCTATCCCTAGCCCATGGTCATGTTCCTGCTGCCTCAAAAGTAGCAGCTGTCACCCTTACCCTTAAAGGCTTGCCAGCTGGTCCTAACCTAACTGACCTTGTTAACTACTGGCCAATATCTAATTTCCCTTTCTTTTCAAAAACATTGGAAAGTATGTAGTCTACTCCAAATTTCTTACCTATCTTCAAAATAATAGCCTCCTTGAACCACTTCAGTCTGGTTTTAGCCAATTCCACAGTACAGAAACTGTTTTAATTAAAGCCTTAAATTAAATTTTAATACAAAGACTTCACAACCTAGGAGTTTGTGGGGCAGTGCTTGACTGGTATATTTAAAATCTCACTAACAAAAGAAGTACATTCCTCAAAAAACATTTCATTACCCGATTAGGTCATAAATCAGCCACATCAGTTATCACATGTGGCGTCCCTCAGGGCTCTGTCCTGAGCCCACTGCTCTTCATCCCACAGGTCAGACCATTTGCTAATTTAATCTAAATTTCCATCTCTATGCTGATGACACCCAGATCTACTTCAGTTCCAGCTCCCTAAACAACCTGCCACTTGCATAACATTGAAACATGTGCTTCAAAAATCAAACAATGGATGAGCCAAAATTTTCAGATAGAATTGTCTTTGGAACAAAATCTACACTCAACAAAATCAGGCCGATTACCCTCCAATTAGACCACACCGCCATCACCCCCTTTCTTCTGGTTTGTAATCTTGGTGTTACCTTCAACCCAACCCTCTCATTTGACGCACACATATGTTCCACAGTAAAAACAGCTTACTTCCGTCTTCACAACATTGCATGGCTTAGGCCCTTCCTATCCAACTCTGCTGCTGAATCGCTAATTTATGCCTTTATCTCTAGCTTTACTAGATTACTGCAACTCATTATTTGCTGGTATTACTGGTAAATCACTCCAAATACTTCAGAGCGCTGTTGCCTGCCTCCTCACCCACGCTCATTCCTACCAGCACATCATCATACTTCCCATACTTCAGAGCCTTCACTGGCTCCCCATAAAAGAACATATCCAATTTAAAATACTTTTTCTTGATATTCAAAGCTCTCAACATCCAAGCCCTATCTTATCTTTCTGAACTGCTTCTCCCCCACCAGCCTCCCCCACACTCCTAGATCCTCCTTTTCTGACTTTCTCCTCATCCCTCCATCCAAACTCCATGGCTATGGTGACCACACGTTTTCCTGTTTAGCTCTCCGACTTTGGAATTCCCTCTCCAGTGACATTTGTCTATTGGTTTCTGTCTCAGATTTCATACACAAGTTAAAAACTTTTATGTGTGCTCAGTCTTATGACATTCCTTATTTATAATGTCCGATCCTCCTATGTGCCACGCCCCTTTGTTAACCTTGTGTGGAATCCCTGTGTTTACTAGCTGTTTCTCCTTGTTGTTGATTAGTCCAATGTATTTAAGTCTGCATTAGGTATGTTTTCCCCAGTCCAGTGATTAACGTTTTTGGATCACTGATGTCTGTTCTTACTCCTAATTCTGTCCTTCCTCTATTCTATTAAATCCTGAGTTTTACCCTAACTTCTGGACTCCAGTGTGTCCCTTCCGGTCGTGTTCTTAGCGTATCATAACACTTTGTTGTTTACTTTTTTCTATATAAGAGTATTTGCAATTGTGAAAAGAGGTATATACGTAAAATGTATCTAATACAAACTACAGTATAAGGTCAAATATTTCATAAATTATTTCAGTGGTAGGATATGAGGACCTTTGACTAGATCTACGATTCTTACCTCCCCGATCTAGAATCTGTCTCACAAATGCCCGTGCAGCCTCCAGGTTTCCAGGTGTGGCCGGGACCAGGTTGGGTTTCCATTTATAGATGGCATGATCAAAGCTGATAAGGCCAAAATGGTCTTCCTCTGAGATATCTCCTAGGATCTTCAGCAGGGCCTCACGAGTCTGAAGGAGCAGATCATATAAAAAATCACGTGAATTCTAATTCAAGTAATATGCCAAAAAGGAAACCAATTAAAAGGTACCTGTACCTGTTTCATTTTTATGCCGTGCATAGAGCCACTCTGGTCGATGATAAACACCACGTTTTTAGGGATGCGGGGGAGATCCGTCGGGGCAAAGTAATGCACAAAATATCCCTTGAGCACCTAAGATAATATCAGCCAGAAGAAAAATTTAAGAGAGAAAATCCAGGAGAAACATATGTATTTTTTGTTTATCATTCTGTATCATTATTTATGTGTTTACTTTAGTTAGATTGTCTCTTCTTCACTCTTACATGTAACGCACCCTGTAACCGAATAACCCCCTCTATTTATTCCTGCGCTACCTAATGACTCATCCGACTTTCAAATGCTGTTCTATCATCACACATACAAGTTTTCGCTAAAAATCGCACAATACTGTGGGTATTAGGCACTGTGACTATACCAATATCATCACTCGATACTTAGAGTCTCTTGATTTAAGAGACACAGACAAGCTGCCTGGCTGCATTCACTGTGCGCATTTTCAGACAAAAAACTGTACAGTAGTGGTTTCCAAACATGTTTGCAACTACAGTAACAAACTTCCCAAAAAGATCAATGTATTATTTGGAAAATCCATTGTATTACCAAATATTCAGCTTCACCAACATCAACAAATTACATCTTACATTCCAGCTGAGGGATCGACATTTGAGCTGTGCAATGGATATTCTCATATCACAAAGATCTACGGTCCTCAGTACTTTCATGAACAGGGTGATAAAAGTTGCTCCTAATAATTAAACATTTCTTGCGTGTACATAGCAATAATTTTTTGGTGTTTCATTTTATTGAGCTTAAATTAACAAGGTATGCTAGCTATGAAATGCTTGTAACTAAACAGTCATGTACCCTCATCAGTCATCGCCGTAAGTGGTCTATTAAGCTTCTAAATTTACTGCAACCCTTGAGACAAAAGGTCAGCAGTAGTTATTCCTACTCATTGCCCTACTTGGCAACCTTACCCTATATATACAGTCAATCCCCCCCTACCTGAAAATCACCCCTTGATTTGGGTCTATTGACATCATAGACAATGAGCAGGTCCCCGTCGAGTCCATTTGTTTCACAGCCTGTGCACTGTTGTTGCTGCTGCTTTGTGGGAGCAAACTGCACTGTGGCCTGGGAAGGACAGAGGTGGGAAGGGCAGAAGGCATGAACAGTACAGGTTAGGTATACAGGTAGATGTATAACCTGCGGGGCACTTCTTCTTGTCACACCTACAGCATTTCCTTTATAATAAATCCATATTTTCAGATTTTAATCTCTCCACTAACTTCATTAACCGAACTGAGCAATACACAGTATCAAGCTGGCATCAATTCTAAGTTGTCATTAAAGGTATCTTACTGAAAAAAGTCTCATCTTAATGCGGCCACGCGGTATCCACATGCTTGGGAAGCAACGGAATACATGGAACTGAGTTGTGTATTCAGAATACAAAAAAACACAACTGCATTTTGTTACAGTTATAAGAAAAATCAGATAATTGATACATTTAATGGGGATTATTACCAGGATTACACTAAATTTAAAATTAAGATTTAAAATCTAAAATTAAAACTAAGAATGATTTTCTGTAGACAGTATACATACAAGACACATCTCTCAAGACAACATTCTCCTCTCACAACATGGCAGGCACTGCAAAAAATGCTGTCTTTCACTGCATGGAAATTTCATGACATGCATTGTTGCAGATGTGTATTGTGTGCGCATATGCATTCAGGTTGCAATGTTTCTTGTACCAGAAATGGTATAATATAGACATGTATGATTTTCGCAATGTGGAAAACGTAGATGGAACTGTGGAATCTAGATGTAAAAATGAAATTCTCAACAAAAATGTGAAATCTCATGCATTGTAACAGGTACAGTTGTGTTCAAAATTATTCAACCCCCACTGAAATTGAGTGTTTTGGCCAGTTTGACATTGATTTTGATCATTT
>JAODKE010000138.1:10244525-10275746 GCA_026779605.1 Mormyrus hasselquistii | reverse complement strand
CAGGCGGAGACTCGAACCCGGGCCCCAGAGGTGTGAGGCAACAGTGCTAGCCACTGCACCACCATGCCGCCCCATATATATATATATACTGGGAATATTGGAGATGGGGAAATTTTAGGGAATAGCTCAATATTAAGCTACCTAGGACCTCTTTCCATATGCACTAAGCTGAGAATCATAACCTAGGAAAGTGGATAAGCATACAGTGGAGGTGTGCTACACATATAAAGTGTGTTGGACAATAAGCAGATTTTATCCTAAGACCTCTGTATGTTTAACTACAATACCATATGCTGCTGTAAAACAACTTTTTTTTTCTAGCTCAAAAAGATGTTTTAAATCACCAGAAAACAGTTTTGAATGGGCTGCAGAGATGTTTTTTTAATCTGAGTGTTTAAGAAAGGAAAACTCAAGGAAGCAACCTTAATGATTCCTGTACATTTCAGTCCACAAAACCTTAAAGAGATACTCTTCTAAGATTGGGTTGCACCAACATGAATTAAATTAATCCTGGTTAATCTAAGGTTAGTAAATCTAGGTTTAAACTGGTTTTAAATTAATTGGAGATGCATTGCACATTTAAACTATAATTAAAGTTGAATTAAATTTATTTTCAGTGTCCGCCATGATGGATTCCGAAGAAATGTGAACAAATTCATGATGCATCCTAGGTTAAAAAAAATATGGTCCTAAATAAAGTTGGTGCAAATGTCTCATGAACTATTTTTTAAAAGTAAAATCTGTTATTTTTTACCGTTACAGTTACCGCTGGTGTTAACCCTGCACTCCGTCTGATATAACCAATTAGCCTATACAATATGGCACGGCAAAGGAGTTCAAATTCATTTGAGAAGATTTTGAGCTAATGAAAGAGTTTGGGGCAGTAATTGAGGACAAGCGACCTGACAGCAATACAGTGGACACAAAGAATTAGACCTGGGCAGTGTTAAAGGAGCGATTTAAGGAGACGAGGGACAAGAGTCAAGCCTGCTGGAAAAACCTATAGGCAAAAGATCATTGATATGATTCCACGGCAGATTTCTCTCCTCGCCAACGATGTCGTACTGGATAAAGTTACAACTACTAGTTTGTAAGTTTAACAACTCTTAATCGATCACTGCTACATTTTTTTGTGAATCAGTAGATTTATTATTACTTGCTGCACTGACACACAAGCAAGTATGTTTGCTATGATGGCTATGATTAAAATTATTTTAACTTTAAATTTTAATTTTAAGATGGAGAAGTGGAGTTACATCAGAATTCCTGAAGGGGCGATTTAAATATAACTGCTAATCTAGTTTTATACTTGGTTTAAATTCAGTGGTGCAACAGACTTAAATTTAATCTAGATTTAAGTGGAAATTAAACAGATTACCAAAGGTTTAGATTTAACCAGGATTAATTGTAAACTGTATGTGACTACGTATTTCATGTATTTCAAAGTAGACATAAATCGCAAGGCCTCTTTGACTGGTTATCCAAGAAGACTGTCAATTGTACCTTGTTTCCAGTTGAGTGACGACGGATGGATGGAAGGTCAAGCAGGGCAGGCAAGTGGACAAGCAACTGATACAAATTTATACAATCCAGAAAGAAATCTCAATAAACTTAAATAACCGTAAAGAACTATATGCCTGTTAAGTCTTCCAAACTCCTTTGTTCTCTGCTTCTAAGGTGAAAGGTGAGTGGCAGCCATTTTAACTTCCTATCAAAGAGTTCTACACAAAATTAAATTGGCTGGTGACTGACTGTAATATTCTCTTGACCATGCAAATTAGCCTCTACCACACTCTTCCATGATGGGCACCATGGGAAGGGTTGACGGTCCATTTAACTCCCTCCTGCAGTAAACTTTGTTCAATCTGTTGCAAGTTCCAGGACTTCAAAGTTTCTTTCAGTTCCTTTTCAGTTGAGACAAGTTTGTTCCATTGTCAGATCACCAACTCAGACACCTGCCCTCTTCTAGCAATAAAACGTCTGAACGCATGGATGCAGAATCTGCATGATTTTGCAGTCCTCCACCACATTTGCCTCTTTTCCTCGAAACCCTTCTCTGGGAAAATCATAGTTGTACTGCAGAATCAAAAGCTCAGTCAGGTTTTCAACAGAAATCCGATGAGCATGAACAAGTTTCTGACCTTGCTTATTGATGTATGCATCCTCACTATGGGGAAGTCCATTCACCAGCCATCCTAGCGGTGTCTTTAAAGCAAAGGGCCCATTACCCTGGATATTAATAATCCTCCAAGGTTCCATCAATTTGGGTGCATTTATTCCTTTGAGAAGGTCAATTTCAGCATCATTGTTAAGTATTTTGACATCCTGAAGACAGGCCCATTTTCATAGATCTTCTTGCCTAGGGATGTGTTCCTTGCCGACTGGAATTTCCTGCCGAGTGTAAACTTCTGGTAATTCTATGAAATCCTGTCCTTCCGGGCCACGCAGTTCCATGCCCCTGACGACCTATTAACAGATTTCATTTGCCCCATTATGTGCAAATGTATTTGATGCTTGCCCTTGGCATTCAACCTTCATACAGTATAAGCTGTTCCGTGCAAAATGTTGCGGAGCTCCCAGGGTCAAGGAAAGCATACATCTGGACTATGTGATTTGCATTACTCAGTTTGACTTGCACCGTTACAATTGCAAGAGTACAAATGCTTCTGCCTTTAGTGAAACCAAGCCGCTGCTCACTGCCTTTCCAGGATCTTTGCCAGAATCACCTGCAGAATTCTGGCCCTTGGCTCCGTTGTGGGGTATGTGCAAGATAGTGGGATGGGGTTTTAAGCATACTGAGCAATTGTGTCTATTTTTGTAACCTTGACTCATGTCCCATTTAACCAGACAACCAAAGCAGATACCTTTAGCCTTTAAAAGATCAACTCTTGCATTATGAGACTTGTTTGTCAGTTCTTGACATTACATAATCCCGTATTGACCATTACAAACAGGACGGAATTTTGATGGACTGGACATTATGGATGTTTGCATGGTATTCTCTGTACCAGAACACACTTCAATGTCTTCTGGCACAAACACAACTGTTGTGGCAAAACTGCTCCCTCTGCTCTTCTGATTTGGACTCAGGATGGGCTTCCTGGTATTAGAGGGTGTCTTTGATAGTCTTTTAGATGCTGGAGCATCTTGAAGGTTACCAAAGATGCGGTCTTGTAGAATTCTGGCCTGCCTTTCCAGGAAGTGAACAAGATCGCCAAATGTGGCCCTTGCTCCTGTTCGTTCCTTGATTTCATAGGCATGTGATCTCCATTTTCCCTTTAGTTTGTAAGGTACTTTGGAGAAGAGGAGCCTCAGATCTGATGGATGATTTAGTTCACCCATGTACCTCAAAGTAGGCAAAATGGAGTTCCAGCAGCCCTTTTGCCTCTGCATATCCTCTGTCTGCATCAATATGAAGGCAACTTCTGAACAACGCCAGAAGTGAACTGTTTAAGGTAGTAAAGCCTGTCTTCAGTTCAAATTCTTGTATAAATGATTTGAAATTGGGAGGTTCACCACTGAATATATGTAGATGTCTAGTTCGAAGTGAATTCACCTTTTGCTGCTACACAATAAGATCGATGATTGCATCCATGTTGTTGCTACTTGAGCTTGAATGTGCAAGCGGTAGGGAAGCACCTGCAGCAGCTCGACTGGTCTGATTTAACTGCATTGTTTGAGCGAGTCTTTCAGAACTCTGCAGCCTTGTATTCAGCATTAAGGCTCTTTGCAATAGCGTTTTGGGAACTACAGAGATTTTTGAATACTCCACTGGTGAAAGTTCTGCATAATGACTTCCAGATATGCATTCATGCCATCTTCTGGTGATTCTAATCACTCTGTAGGTTTATGGCTCATTGGATCAACATCAATGATATGTAACACTCGTACCTTGGCGTCAGCTGCACAAAATTCAATTTCAAGTTCAACTCTTTCCATTGCATTTTGTACTTCAATCATTTCCCTTTCTAAGGCATGTTTTTTTTCTGAAGTGCTGCAGTTCGTTGCAGGAGGGCTGTCCTTTCCGCTTCAGCCTTAATATGAGCAGAAGATACTGATGAAGATTTGGAGGCAACACTAGCACCAGAACGTGAAGGTCCTACTCTCCCATCTGACATGTTGGATATGCTGTCCAGAGGGGAAACAACAGGCTGTGATACACTTTTTTTTATGTCTACGTCTTTCACAAATATTTCGAAGGTTTGCATTTTTGGTTGGAACCAATCATTATTATCACTTTTTGTTTCTACTTCAAGTAGCACTTGTACAGACTGGTGAGCATCTTTTAAAATCATTTAATGCCACATTTAAATGTTCAAGACCAATGTTAAAGGCTTCAATATTTCTACTCCTCAGTGATTCCTAAGTTTTGCTCTGTGTGTTGTGCAAAGCTCTTTAAAATTGTCATCAGTCATAAGTCAGAAACAAAAAAATAAATATTGTTCAAATTTTAAGCACACCACAATTGTGTGTTTCAATTTTACTCTTCAAAACATGGACTCCAACTTGCGATTCATTCCAAAAGCAAGTCCAGTGCCAACAAAAGGGCACTCCAGCAGTGACCAACTTCAGAGTTAAAGTCTCAAACTCAAAAACTTCTTTAACTCCAAAGACGTGAAACTTTTTGCTTCAATTACAGTTAAACAAAGGATTCCATGCTTTCCGAACAATTCAAATCATTCCATTGCCTTCAAATGTCAAACACCGTAAGCGATGGCAAAGTTCTTTACCCTTGTGACTGGGTATTTCATGTCCTATGTGTCTTGTTTCCAGTTGAGGGATGACAGATGGTTGGAAGGTAAAGCAGGGCAGGCAAGTGGACAAGCAACTGATACAAACATAAACAATCCAGAAAGAAATCACAATAAATTTAAATAGCTGTATAGAACTATATGCCTGTTATGTCTTCTAAACTCCTTTGTTCTCTGCTCCTGGGGTGAAAGGTGAGTGGCAGCCATTTTAACTCGAAGGCCCTCTCACACCCTATCAAACTAAGAGTCCTACACAAACTAAAAGTAACAGCTAAAGAATATAGGTGCTTCTGTCTCACATTTAATTTGCTTTTATTTAAATCCAAAAATGGCTCCTACACTATATTTAAAGTAAGTTTAAAGTTTGGTGCAACAGGATTAGTAGATAAATCTTAATTTAATCCAGTTTAAAACCCAGCCCAACAGTATATTTGTACTTAACCTAGAAATATAAACAAATAGAGCCATATTGATGTTCTTTTGTTAAGGATATCATTTTAAAAGTCTAAGGGATGGATAAACTGCTAATAAACTACTTTTGTTTATCTGGGACCATTAAAACTTCTATCCTACTGGTTGGCTTGACATAATACAGTTTAGCAGGAAATACAGTACAGCTATTTCAAACGCTTCTCAAATTACTGTACAAATTAAATTACTGGACTATGTATAATTCAAATATGCTATAACACAGTCCAGTACTGTGCATAAAATACAAGTTGTTATAGTTTTGCCACTGCATCTTGGTGACTTGTTTTTGGCCCTATTCCATAATGCCATATTTCTGCTTGCAAGTACATACACACGCATGGTTCGGGTTTTGAGACTAATTTAATGATGAGCGAGCGAGTGTTGCACAGACACAAGGGCATAGAGAGGAGTTTTCTGCTCGCAAGCATAGACGCATGCATGGTTTTTATGTTCAAAGGTTTTGAGATGCTGACCACCAGATCAAAATATTGGAGGCCATAGTAAAGGACTTTGACTCCCAATTGTGCAACACACTGGAGCACTAGGTAACCATCAATCCCTGCTGTATTGCTACAGAAATGTGAAGAAAATAAAGACTGTTGGACAGTAAGCAGAACTGACCCTAAGACTTGTTTGTATGTTTAATTACGATATCACATGCTGCTGCAAAACTACTTTTTTTTTTTTTTAAAGGATCACCAGAAAACTCGGTCTTTGAATCAGCTGCAGAGATGGTTTTTAATCCAATTGTTTAAGATAGAAGATTTTTAACTCAAGAAAGCAAGCTCAATGAATCCTGTACTGTAAACTCCACATAACTTTGAAGAGATAATCTTTTAACATTTGTTTGTTCATTTGTTAAAGACATAATTTTTAAAGTCTAAGAGGCGGATAAACTGCCAATTAACTCCTTTTGTTTATTTGGTGCTCTTATCTATTCAATAAGAACTCTATATCCTGGTGAGGATCTTACCTTCTGAATGTCCCTCTTGATAATAGCAGAAGAAACAGAGGCCAATAAAAAGCTGAGAACTAACAGTGGCACCATTTCCAAGCAGAACTGGAGAGCAGATGGAGATGGCCCCTATTTAATGGCAGGAGAGCAGCAACCCATTGGAATTGTGACACTCAAAAGTACACAGGAGCCAGTTAATCATTGTACTTCTATTGAACGTATCAAAGTCCTCACAATCCCTTTTCCCAGTTGACCAGTTCTTTTACTGGAAGTTGAATGACCAGATATTCATATTTGGATATTCCAATGAACCAAATTACCAACTAATCAACCAATCAGTAAACCTTCTAATGATTCAAAATGACTGATTGGTATGAATTAGATTTTGTGAACACTTTTCAATATGTTTTACGGACCAGCATGGTGAAAGACGAAGACATGATCCACAAAGTGGATCTAAGGCAGAAGCGGTTATACATTAGAAAACCAAATCTTGTCTTTCTGAAATCAAAGTATGGATGAGTCAAACATTTCTAAAACGTAACAGTGATAAGATGGAATTAATTGTATTTGGGACAAAATCCACACTAAACAAAATTAGCCTGATTACCCTCAAACTGGACCACACTATCATCTCCTGCTTTCCTTTGGTTCGCAACCTGTTAATTTTGACCCATCCCTCTTATTTGACGCACAAATACGCTCCATAGGAAAAACAGCTTAGTTCTATCTTTGCAACAACAGCTGGCTTAGGCCTTGTCTTTCTAACTCTGCTGCTGAGTCCCTCGTTCACAGCTTTATCTTGAGTACTGCAACTCACTACTAGCTGGCATCACTGCTAAATCTCTTCATAAACTCCAGATAGTCTAAAAAACAGAATTCCTCCAGAAACAAAGGTTAAAAACAAAGCAGGTAGACACAAGAACTAAATAAGGAAGCAACAAAGGAACAAGAACTAAGGTAGGGCACAACACAGGAGCAAACACAATGACTACACAGTGAGGAACAGAAAAAGCCCGGGCACTTAAAGACACATGGGATGAGAGCTAGAGAGCTTGCTTTGAGGAATTACTTCACCTGTTTTGCAGTGTGGTAAGGGGCATTGTCTTACATAAAAATGGCTGACTGATTGGGTGATGTTTGCTGGGAAGGAGCCACATGTTGAAAGAGGTTCTGAGACATATTAGCATTCACCTTGCTAGAAATAAGGTTTCTACGGAAGTCTGTAGAGGACATACATAAACTTTTCTCGTGATGTCGACATAACCAAAGTCGTTATCTCGAGATCACAACTTATTTTTTTCTAGCCAACATCTTTCAAACATTACCCGGTAACCATGGAGACGTCCCCGACTCTTCAGTTGGTTGGTAATGAAGCTCACTTTAATTTCTCCGATGGTATAGCTGCAAATTTCTGAGGCTCCTTCTCAAATGACGGACACTAATATGACAATTTTCTAGCACCGGCAGACAGTGTTATTTATTTCCTCGTATCCATCATTCGGTGCAATATATCTCAAATTTTTCTCGCAGTTTGACGTCTAACTTGGTTTTACAAACAAGTGCAATATAGCCACTTGTGATAGAATGGAGAATGTTTAACAGTGTCATGATTTGTTTTACACTTCATTCCTCTTTTTATACTCGTATTGTATTGTTCTTGTCTTCGTGTTTATGTGTGATTGTGCAGTCGCAATGTGTGTAATTTCCTCCAGGATTATTAAAGTCTTCTGATTATGATTCTAATTCTGACTGTGATTGGGACAGTCCACGATCAAAGTAAAATCTGATGCATTTGTCTATGAAGATAATTCTAAATCTGTTGCAAGATCATGGGAAAGTGACATGGGTTAAATCCACCAAGAGTCTCTGTAAAATCCTGTTCTTTCACAAATTTGTCTTATGCCACTCTGAAGGACTTACAAAGTTCAGCCTCTGAAAGTGGAGTGAAGATGCAAGTGGGAGCACCGAATGAAACCTCTTGCACTGAAGTGCTAGTGCGGCGGAGCCATCATTTTGCGTGTAGGTGCCGATTAGAGGAAGAGATCCCTTAAATGCGTCTTTGTAACAAATGCATTAACATAGAACTGTTATTAGGTTGCTGGAACTACCTGTGCAATTACATGAAAATAATCAACACCCTTGTGACATTTCTGGACCAATAAGAAAACAATATTTACCAAAGTCATGGTATTATAAAGTGTATAGGGCTAACGCTTTTTCAGTTTTTGATTTTCTTTAAAGTCTTCACTGGCAATTTATTTTGACTACTTTCCAATACAAATGGGAACAAGAAGAAAATATTTCTGTAGAATTCCACGGAAGTAAGAAAAATTACATGGGACAGAAAAAAGATCAAGATTTTACAGAAAACAAATGCTACAGATTAGAGATCATTGCATATTCCAAAACCAAAAAGGGGTATCTGACAGTACCACACAAAGTGAAAATTATAATAAAATATATTACATATCAATAACATTATGGTAACGATCATTCAATAGAAACTAAATCCGCACATTAGAAAGGAATTAACTAATATACAGGCAGATTCAGGAAAGCCAAGCCTGAATGATCAAATGAAAAAAGCAAGAAATAACAAGAGGGTCAACATCTGTTGTACTATTTCCAGGAAATCCTTTTATTTTGTTTGAAAATTGGTGTGCTAGAACATCTTAAGGACCCTAATTGTCCTTCTGAAAAATATCTACACTACAGAAGCCACAACCAGGATTGAAAATGGAGAAAACTGACTCCATAGTGTGCCACATATGACTAGTAAATATGTTAGACAAGGATGTTAATCCATCGCAGGACACACACTATAAGAAATTTAGAAACACGGATCAGCTATGTTGTATGTGTCAGGATCGGTCCCGGTCTTGTCTCATTCTGTCCATCATTTCCCTATTTGGTCAGCAGGTGTCGCAGGTCATCGCGTTCAATTCCCTGTATTTTCTTTGATTTGCCCCCAGTTATTATGCTCATAGTTTCCCTCCTTCCCTGGGCTGCTGCATGGCTAAATGTGCTGAACATGTGACTGTAAACCATTCATCCTCAAGTGATGTGAGTTTGTTGCTGGCCTCTTCAAATGTTTTTGACTTCTGAGCCCTTGAGTTCTACTTTCTTAAATTCTATGTTAGTTAAGTTCTATTCGTTTTGTACACCAGTTTGATCCGTGCCTTTGGTGCCACTGCTTTCACTGTCCTTGCCCAGTTTGTATCCAGTCCTGTGCTCTCTGTATCTCTTAGTCCCTACTGTTTCAATATATGTCTTCCAGTGCCCTTTTCCTGCTGGCTATGGTAAGTTACACAAAAGTGTCTAACTGATTGTTGGATGTCTTCTGTTAACTCTAAGCCTATTAGATTTCTTTGTGTCTCCTTGTGTTTAGCTTATTCTTAGCTAGCTCTAGTGTTGCCTTCCTGCCTTGGTTTAGGCTCCTCATCGTCTCTTTAGTTTTGAATGTTTGGAGTTTTGTTGCGTAATAAAGGCCCTTTGTACAATTGGCCTTGGACACAGATGGTTACCCATGAAGCAACCATGCATTTAAGAGGACTATGTCAGTAAAATAAACACATTTAGTCCCACCCCAGTAAAGGCAGCAAAAACATTCAGAAATTGAATAGGTTTATTTGTCTCATTAAACAGGTTCCATGTTTGTGACCAAAAGCAAGGATTATACAGCAGGTAGAAGCAATCCTACAAAGTGCAAAGCCTCTGTGACGGTTCTTGTATTTGGTCACAGCGCAGAAATATGCAAGAGATACAGGAGTAATACTTCAGTAGAGAGCAGAATCTGCGCAATATTTTTTATAAAAGTTGAATTCTACTCAAAGGTATGGCATAGACATTTGGTGAATGAATTAAAAAAAACATTTATTGATGACACTGCTATGTTTATAGATGTTCTGAAAAAAACTTCCTAAAATATGTGCAAATTATATTCATAACAAAGTAAAAGAAGTTATTTTCAAATGTTTTTCATATTGTACAATTTTGCCTAAACTTGCAAAAAAATAAAATTATTATTAAAAAAAAGTAGTAATATATAAATTTAGTGCAGAGTTTTCCATGGGTTTTTTTCTGTTTGTTCATGTAGAATAAAACATGCAGGGTTCTCCACTGTATCAAGAATTTTTTCTGAAATTTGCCAAAATCAAGGTACAAAAACTCGGTAAATAAACTGTGCAGTTAGGAGGATAAAGTGATCATATATCCTGTCACAGAGTGAATAGGGGATACTAGATTAGCTCAAGACTGATATGGCAGACACCATACCTGCTCTAACCCTAAAGTATGCTACACACACACTACACATGCTTTACGCCTATAATATTCATACATTACACTTGCCTTAAATCTACAATGCTTCATTGTATGAGCGGTTCTTCCATTACAGCACTGTAGTGTATTTACTTTGTTGTTTGGGTTACTCTCGTCCACAACCTTTGGCTATAATGCAAGATCAGTAGCTGTGAGTGATACCTACTCTCTCACACAGTCCACATAAATACCCAAAATATGCCAGAGCCATCACATAAATGACAGTGGCACTTGGTTGCTTGACATTTTAAATATCCATCACAACAGCTGCTTATCCAAACAGGGTCTCGTGAAGCACACTAAATTCAGCACCGATCCACTGCAGGGCAATTGCACAATAAGAAATTCTCTAGACACCAGCTCAGCCGAACGGCAGGCCATTGCACAGCAGATCAACACCATAGCATCTGGAAGAAACCGGCATACACACCATGCAATCCCCACACACCAAGAGATGAGTGGAGAATCAGATCTGCAATTCTGGGACTAACACAATGCTACCTGCTGAACCCTCATGCTCTCCCCAAAAGATTACAGTAATTATTATATATCACTCATAAAATTATTGCATAACTTATTACGATATGACTTACTGGACGAAACAGAGCGGTCTGGTAAATGCACGTATGATAGAATTTACAGAATGGGGCCCATTCTAGAAACTGCCACTGAGTGTAATCTGCATCAATGTCATCCCAAGAGATGGTGTCTTCAAATAGTTATTAAACAGCAAGTGTGTCACTAGAAATAAGCCAAAAATCCTCCACAGGTAGCTTCTCTTTACATAAGAACCTGTTTGTTATAATTTGTTTGTGTTGTGACACAAAGCAGATTTAGACTGATGAGAAGAATACGTACACGGGAAGAGTTAATGCTCCTCTGCGGAATTATTTTAAAAGCATCGTTGAAGGCACTTATACTCTTTGTCATCTCAAGTACAAGTTTAAGTTTTTTTGATGAATACTACTTCTGTAAGAGTTATCAATAGCTCACAGTCTCCTAAATGAAGGATAATAGTAAATATCTATGAAAAAAGAAAAAGATCACAGTGACTGTTTGAAGTTTACATTGAGTAAAGGGACCAGCAGCTTAATGGCCATGTGGAAAAACCTCACCTAAATGCAAACCTTTTGCCTTAACTAGGTTGCCTCCTACCACACTCAGACAGAGGATGCGATAATTCATTTTCCATCTCCAGTTATATTTATTTGAAGCAATTTATCTGATGCAGTGCCACTTCGTACCTTGTATAACTGACTCAATAAAGTATAACATACTTAAAACCTTTGGCCATTGACAACATGGACTGTTCATCCCCAAGTCTAAACATACACAAGTCATCTTTCTCCAGCACTTTCAAGGAAATATGAGAATGAGGTAGTCCTATGGTCAAATGATCAGCCACAATGGACAAGACAAAAATGAGGACAGGTAGTCCTAGCATTTGCTGTACTCCAACACCACAAATGATAGCAAGATGAACCTATAATAAGACATACAGGACTTGGGAAACCAGCTGGTCCTTGCATTAGTAAAAGAAGATGAAGAAAGCTATCGCCAGTAACAGAGTGATCCAGGGCTAAGAAATGATAGTACTGTCACTCAGCCATACTGGAACAGAGAAAAGTGCATACACCTCTGACTATGTGAAAACTGGGCCAAAGAGGAATTGAATCAGCTGACATAAGCATTAACTACATTTGGTGAAGGAAGAGTGTAACTAACCAGTCTTAGCATTAGCCACACTTGGCGAAAGAGGAGAACTGGCAGACTGAATAATAATTGTATATACTATAATTTTATATATAATAACAATAATAATAATTAGCTATCATTTATAAAACAAGAATGGAAAGTGCAGTGGCTCAGAATAGTTGGGCTAGTTAATTATAGCAACACGTTAAAGAAAGAGTAGGACTAGCTGGTATTTGTACTGGTGCTGAATGTCTCTACTCGATTGTGCAAAGGTAGCGGAAAGGCCTGGGACTTGGAACTGGCCATGGAAGGAAAGGCCAGGGCACTAGTAGCTCCTGGCACTTTAAACGGAACTATCCCAGGCCATGCTGTTTCTTCTCTGAAAGAACCAGTTGGAGGTATGGCATAACTGGACCCCATGGATGCCAGTGTAGCGGGCATAGGGTGGGAGAAGAGTGGCTGAACATCCCCTACAGCAGGAACACTGCCAATGTCCTCCTAGAGAGTGAACAAAAAGTAAGAATTAAACTGCTTTATTTTCTTTCGCACACTCTACTCGTGGTCACAGTATTGCAAACAATAAAACTTTGAAGATAATACGATTTCCAGTGTTTGGTTGTACTCCGATTATGTTCCCCTGTGTGCCTAATGCCCAGTTCCCCTTTCTGCTGGAGCTTCTTACTCGTTTACTTCTCACTGACCTAACAGCCAGTTGTTACGCTCCCGAGCGTCACCCATTCACTGACGCGTGTCATACTGCATTCCGTCCCCCTGAACGGTCTTGCGCGATGTCCTTAAAAACTATGGCGCCTACAATGACCGACTTATCATGCTTATAAATAACCCAAAAATACTAAAAGTCATTTCATTAGAAAGGAATCTCTCTAAAAAAGCTGAATGGTTTCTAATGGCAGAACTCAAAAGCATGGTAGGCGTATGCACTCATATTGCCGTCGTCTCTGCACTTGACTGGGTAACGTATTAGTGAGCTCACTCAAACTACCATTAATTCAGATCTTCATTTTAGCCCACAGCCAGAAGCTCACCTCACTGGTGTCAGAGGGTGAAGCTCTGCTCTCCCCCTTGTGCTTCTGGCGCTGCGGACTAGTTGGACCAAGAAGGGGCTTGGCCTGCCTCGCTGCCAGAGTCTCCCGCACCCAGTCATCCACCAGCCTGTGCAGCTCCTCTGTAAAGGTGCCTTTCTTGTTGTTGCTGTTGTTAGCTTGGGCCAGAGGCAGCCCAGGCTGGCATGGAGGGGGGGTTGAATCTGGGGGTTGCTTTACCATCACTGGGGCCGCCCCACCACTCTGCGATGACTCTGGCAAACAGAAGGCCCAGAGGTCACTCCCCTTTCCGGGAATTACACTGCATTACTACACTGCTCCCGAGGCACCGAGAGAAATGTAATCATAGCACAAATTCTCCCAAAAAGCCTTTAAATTAAAAGACGGAAGCTACCTCATGTGAACATTTTTTTTTTTTTTTTTTAATAAACAACTTCATTCTGTGATTAATTACCTAACGATATCATTTTCATTCTTATTGAAAAATCTAACTCGAAGATTGAGTCAATAACATGCCATGCCTATTATAAGGAAAAATGAAGATTTCATACCAAAATATGAAGCAAATCAATTCAGGAAACATTGAATAGTCAGTTCATGAGATCAAAACACAGACTAGTAAGAGTTAAAGGAGATAGTTACTATTGCTGCGGTCTTTGCCTACACAAAGTCTTTTCAAGGTGGACCCTAGGAGACAAACAAGGTTAAGTCAGGTCACCAGTGGCTGTTGTAACAATGATTCTAAAAAATACCAACAGAGATTAAAAGATGCTCTCAACACTACACTGTACTTGGGGAACCATGCACAGCAGGCAGGTGATCTACAAAAAACAAACGCTTAATTATGCCTTTTTAAATGACACATGTTGGTCACCAACACTGATGTGGTGAAAGCAGAGCAGGCATCTTAGAGCCAGGGGTAGAGGTGTAAATTTGAGGCTTTGATTAGTAGGTGCAGCAGTTAAATATTTACAGGTAGGCTGTTCAGAAGCTGGCAGGATAACATGATTATAGGCATGAAACGGAAGCCACACTGACCAAGATGGTATATGCAAGGGCGTGAGAGCACATCCAACTATGTGTGCATGTACAACTGACCCTACAGCTGCAATGTGGCTTTTAACCATTACTTACTATGGCCTTATGGCAACACCATGGGTCCCAGACACTATCTACTACTGTGCCCACAACTAAACCTATTGCCTTGACTAGGTGTGTATGGGCCTGTCTCTATGGGATTTGTGACTCCACTGTCATCTGCTTCAGTGTCTATGGTTCCAACTACAGTTATGTTTGAGACTGCTGCTACCACAGGGTGCTGAGATGGTGAAATAAGTAAACCGCCACACCGCACCACCTAGCTCTATGATGGAACATGCATGTTGCACACGGGAAGACGTGTACAAGGCATCGCTCTTTAGGGAAAAGTTTGATTTCCAGACCACTTTCCGCTTTTTAGCGTGTGGAGGATCAGGAAATCTGGGCTTCCTTGCACATGCCTCATTTGAGCCCGTGGCACTTAGAGAGCATCTCAAGATCCACCAAGGCCGCCGCAGCACAGGAGGGAAGCCCTACAGAGCTGCTCTGGGTGGTCGGTCGGCCTCGGGGAGGGTGAGAGGCAGAGGACGTGCTGATGTGGAGGAACATGCAGAGGGATACAAACAGATGGACAAGGACACGGGCCCACTGAGGAATCGAGCTCGCGGTTTGCTGCCGGACTTGGCGCTGGATCTCTCTGGTGTGTGAGGCTGCGTGGTCCAGCCTGTGGAGGAAAACAAAGAAGCAGTTAAAGGAGCCCCCAAGTGTCTTCATGTAGATGTGACTTTCACCTTATATCTCATGTGGTTCCTGGGATAGGTTCTAGGCTCGTAGCAATCCTCAACTACAGAAACTTTTTATTACATTAGGAGTTTATTTCATTTCTAAAGCAGGGACCCCCAAATGAAAAGACCAGAACTAGGGGCACCCTAATGTGTGATCAACTAGATAGCATTTTATGAAACACTGGGATGTTGGAAGATGGATGGATGCAAGCAAAGAAATAAAAGGGAAAATCTTTTTCTATTCCTATGTATTCCAATATATATATATATATATATATATATATATTACAAAAATTAGTTTGTCTGTGCACTGATTTCTGTGCTGTTGCATGTGTCCGAGAGCCGGTTACCATAGTTACCATGGGCTGCCTGAACGTGTGCCATCCTCCCTGCTTTCTGCAAGCCTGAACAGTAGATGTTATCTGTGGAGAGCGAGGCCCTGAGAGAGCAGGGCTGCTGAGTCTGGACTGGCACTGAGGTTGAGGTGGGCAGCAGGCCTGCATTGGATCGGAAAGCGCCATCAGCGGGTCCCGAAACCGTCAGCGAGGTTGTGGTGGGCTCACCTTTCAGGCACAGGGGACATCGGAGTAGCCATGACTGTCATGCTCAGAGCTTTTAAAAAGTATAAACAGCAACAGAAGGACACCTAAGAATTGAGATGTTTCAGTTACAAAGAAAAGTAACTTTAATTATTTTAAAATCCCAAATGGCAAAAAGAAATGAAAAATTTGAAATCTGGGAAAATGACTTTCATGATAGGTATAAGAAGGAGAACAATTCCAGCTCCCTAAATCCTCTGGAAGACAAAAAAAATTAATCCAGCAACTTCAGTTTGTTTTAGTTCTTGCTGCAGGGAGCACACTATAAATATGTCTGCTAACATTCACTGAGTCTGCTTTTAATAAGCCTATTAAGGGGAGGTGTTTATGGTGGGACACTACTCGACAGCACATGAGTCAATGACTGTATAAGGATCATTGCTTTTCTCATGTATTAATTAGTATTTGGCATATTGTGTTTTTCTTTCTACAATCAGAAACACATTGTGCTGTCCCCTCCTGGTAATATGCTCTGACTCACTGGTTTTACTGGTCACGCCTTTCAGCTGCTGAACCAGCGGATTGAGGAGTTTCCCAGCTCTGAGCCTGTGTTTGCTGGCTCGCCGCCTGCGACCAGCAGGTGGTGCTGTTGGTAAGAATCCCAAGCTGGGAGGCACAGATTTACCCAGCTTCTTGTACAACGTCTCAATTTCCTGTCTCTGATGGGCCTGGAGCTCTGTAATTTCTTTCATGTGTCTGAAAAAGAGGAACAATGTAATAATAACATTTCATCAGAAAAGTCACATGTAAACAGTTCTGTCTTTCGAAAATGTGTGACAGTGATACTTCCTTTCACAGACACATCTTTTGACATAAATCTGGTCAGGTCAGGTCAGGTTGGGGAGCTTGCGCTGATGCAGCGTATTGCTGCACCCACTAATGGCAAAACTCCTCAGGATCCTGGCTGGCGACCCCCCCCAGGCAGACACACAGTCCAGTCCCACCCTCCAGAAATGACCATCCATCTGCCGCAGCCAGGCTGCTCTAGCCGGTGTTACATGGCGTCCCCTCAGCTTGGTCCAGTACCTCATGTCCACAGCAACGAGGATCCTGTGAGCCAGGTCGCCCTCAAGGAAATGTGCCGTAGTGCCGTATCAAACGCTCTCTCACAATGCAGGTAATGTGACTCATTTGGGACTTCTCTAGCAGCTGCTCGTTCGACACAAATTCAAACCAGGGGTACCCAAGGATTCTCCAAAGAGACACAGTACTGAAGTAGTCCAATCCCAGACACTCAAGAGCTCCCTCATGAGCTCCGATCAGAGCCTCCATTGACTCCATGAAGATCACAGAATCTTTGGCAAAGTCAAGATCAGTAAAACTTTCCTCACCAACAAATGCCAACAAATGCCCCACAACTGCTGGACCCCACAACCCTGCCCAAGCATTGAAGAGAGTAGGAGCAAGAACACACCCTTGCCAAACCCCAGAATCAGAACTGGGAAGAACACAGAGGTTCTCCCTCCACTCTGCACAGCACTCACTGTACCAGTATACAGGCTGCCCATGACGTCCAGAAGCTTCAGGGAGATCTCGCAAAGTCTCAGGATGTCCCACAGAGCAACTCGATTAACTGAGTCAAACGCTTTATGAATATCAACAAAGGCTACAAAGAACGTCTGCCGATATTCCCACTCAGTGCAAGGATGCGGTCAGTGGTAGACTTCTTAGGTGTAAAACCAGGCTGCTCAAGCCGCTGATAGGTGAGCAAGTCATCACAGATCCTGTTAAGGATGACCCTAGCAAGGACATTACCCGACACTGAGAGCAGTTTTATCCTGCTCTAATTGCCACAATCCAGACGATCACCTTTCCTTTTCCAGATAGAGACTACAAGTACCGCCTTCCAATCAATTGGGATAACACTAGACTCCCAAATGGAAGCAAAGACTGCCTGCAATGCCAGGAGGACAACCTTACCACCAGCCTGGAGAAGTTCATCCCGAATACCACAGATCCCTGTGGCCTTCCCCACCCCCAGCTGATTCACCACTCATACAATCTCAGTGAGATTAGGTGGTTCACAGCTGATTGGAGGATTAGCCTCCCGAACCATACACCCAGAGATGTCCAAAGCCCTAGACGGAGGGTCAGCTTTAAACAGCTACTTCAAGTAGCTGGCCCAGTGGGTCACAACTACAGTGTCAACTGTAAGGACCATTTCAACATACGCCCTGATTGAAAATCTCTGAGGAACAGATTCAAATGTACGTAATGCTTCAATTCCTCTGCAAGCAGGACGTGGGTCACTAGACCACAGATGATTTGTCACCTGCTCACAGATTTGTCTATCAAATGCCTCCTTGCCTGCCCTCAGAGCCCTCACAGCCATCCTTCTCAGTTCCCAGTACAGATTGGAGTTGCCACCAAGTCATGCGTTGCAACTCCTCTTGATAATATCCAGAGTGCCCTGTGAGATGAAACACCTCCTTTTAGAAACACCAGCAACACTAACACAACCCTTGGCAACCTTCAGGATCTTATCATGGAGGGTCTCCCACATCACATTAGAGTCGGCAGTCGCATCTAAGTCTGCAAGTTCCTCACGCAAACTGCCTGCAAACTCATCAGAAACAGCTTTGTCTTGGATTCTGGCCAAGTCCAGCCTCATTCTCCAAGTAGGTGATAGCCTACTGGATCTAAGCTGAATCTTCAGAGTAGCAACAACAAGTCTGTGGTCAGAATTCACAAACTGGACACTTCTGTAGACCCTGCAGTTCTGCAGGAGCCTCCAGTATCTGACCTTTCGCAAAGTCGAGGAACATGGAGCCACTCTCACCCCGTTCTCCAGACCCATGGGGACCAACACAATCGTCATAACCAGCCCTGTCAGTGCCTGTGGTCACATTGAAGTCATCCTTGACCAGAGGAGTGTCACCTCGTTGCACATCATGAACCATCAAGCAAAGCTTTGAGTAAAATATCTCCCTCAACAAGACATCACTCATCGCGGTTGGAGCATAGACTGAGACAACAGACCATACACCCAAAGAGTGCCTTAGCCTGAGTCTTACAATATGCTCGTTGAAAGGAGTGACATCAGACCCCAACAGCCGCAACAGCTACTCCCTGAGTATGGCATCCATCAGAGCGACCTCAGAGAGTGCCGCCACCGAAATGTGGAGTTTATGAAACTCCCCCGACAGCAGAGGAAGATGGTCATTTTGCCGGAGAGACAAGATGTTCCACGTGCCTACCCGGATGGGTTGCCTCAAATTGGGACCCAAGCGTTGCCATGAAGAAGGCAGCACCTCAAATTTGGAATTACTATCATTTTGGGAAATGTTGGTAAATGGTGCCGAGAAACCACTGAGTAGGTCCAAAATAGCTGACAAAAACCATTTCTGACATTTTATGATCAAATAAGCTTAAGAATAAAAATGTCATAAAAATTGCCCATTGAATTTCATTAAACAATATTTGCCATTCATATTTAAAGGCTAAAAAAAAGCTGGATCTTATTAGAATTATTCCAGGACCTTAACTGAATAAAAATTTTCTTATGAAATAAATCTCTTATGTCACAATAAAAGTATGATTCTACTATTATTTTGCAATAAGTTTAACAGTACTTTACAGTGAGGGATGAGACACACAATTGTCTTACTTCTCCCTAAGTCTCTGTAGCTCTTTCCTGATGTCAAGGTCTTCAAACTCCGAGTCATTGTCACTGCTGGCGTAGGAGCAGGAATGGAACGTAGCAGCATGGACAATGTGGGCGTGGCCAGTGCTGCCGTGGGCAGGTGAATCTGAGCTGTGGATGCTGCTGCTACGCCCTGACCTCTTCAGAAACGCCACGGCTTTCTTCACAAGGTCACTGCCCCTGCGCTCACTGGGGGGGCGCTGGAACTGCGGGGCGGGCAGATGTTTGATGGGGCTGCTGTCTTCCCCAGAATCAGAAGAACGTTGGTGAGAATTCGGTCTCACTGCGGCCACAGGGGAGGGGCTCCGCCTTGGAGGTGGGGGTGGGTCCAGGTAGAAGTCTGGTGGGGCAGAATACCTGTTGCAGCGTACCTTCAGGGTGACCTCATCTTGAGTGCTGACCACAGAGAATCTGCCGATGCTAGTGACAGGCACTACCCCCTTTTCTGCATTCGTTTCTGAGCTCTCTTCCCTGCCCCGAACAACAGGAGGTGCTGTGGCAGAATAGGTGCTCCAATTACTGGGATTCTGCTCCAGATGCTGTCTGATTTCTGCTGGAGCAGGAAATAGCTTTGGGGGAAACACAGGCAGAGTATTATTTCACTAACCTTTACGCCCTTTTGCAACACCCTCCTAAGTGATGAACTGAAAAATCAAAAGTTTACAAACAGTTCCCAATCCCAATGTCGTAGAGAAACTTTAATCCCATAGTTAATACTGAGGGAGGTGGCTACCTCCAGGCACAAGGCCAGCATTTTTCCTGAAGAACAGACTCCCACCCTGTGTATGTGAGAGTGTCGACAAGCATGTATGACAGCAGAAGGAGGGAAGTAGTTTATTGGAAGAGTATGACTGCAATTGTTCTTGTATCGTGGCAAGCTTCCCAGTTGCTGTTTCCGAAGAGCGTACCTTGAAGCGACTTCTTGACCCTGAACAGGACGCAGAGTGTGGGACTATGAAGCGCTTTGTCTGGCCCCACTCAGGAGCTGAAAAGAGAAAACACTTCCGTCAGTTCCAGAGTATCATGGGTGCCAATCACAGCAAAATGGCCAGCCGAGAGCCACAGCAATGTATTCCCCAGATGGCCCCATCGCCCTCTTCCCCATCTATTCTGTACTCACCTCACACCACCCCCGACCTCGATCTCTAGCTCTATACACCAGGTTCGGGCGCTATCTAATTTTTCGTATCGTCAAATGGTCCATACATTATACTACACAACAAATATTGAGGCGTACAATATTTTCAAACGCCGCGGTATTTCAGTATTTTGAAATCTTGGCATGGAGCGTCCCAACAATAAAATTACTAAACAAAAATATAGCAGTATTTATCTAAAATATTACGACAATAACTCCCAAGCCTGCCCTACACCCTGGTTAGCTTCCTTATGCATGCATAAAGCCTTATGCATGTGTTTACACATGTGGGGTCGTGATTCAAAAACATTTCTCAAGCAAAACGATAAATTTCTAACTTTATACCATAAATTTTGCAGACTATTACTGATAACAAGATAACAAGACCGAGTTAGGGGGGCGGATAAATTTTGCCAACTGGCTAACAGGCTACTACTGACAAGATCTGACAAGCAGGGGGGAGTGATAAATTTTACCCATAGGCTAATGGACTGATAATAAATTTTGCTGGATTGGAGAAAAAAAAGATCAACTCCATCCATCCATCTTCTAAAACCGCTTGTCCTATTCAGGGTTGCGGGGGGTCTGAGAAATTATCAACTATATATAAAGTATATTCAGAAAATCTGCTTGCGACTCCCAATTATTTGGCACTCCACAATTTCAGAACCACTGACAATGTCCCTTGGAAGCTGGGCTGTCACAATCATGACATTTTAGTTGACAGTAGTTATTTATCATACAAATAATTACGATTTATTTTTTTTTTCTGTTAATTTTATAACACTATCAGCCTAGAATTAGCCTAATCATAGTTGAATATGACATTCACACCTTAAAAAGAACTAAATATTGAATATTTGGAACACAAATAAAAATGTATTTGCCTTTTAAGCTTTGTAAACAAAAATTATAGAGGCCTGATATGACATTAACGAACAAGTTGAATGCCTCAAGATTAACATTTAATGTTGCCTCTCCCTGATCCATACTACCTGCCGGTTTTTACTTGACATGTCTGCACTGCCCTATCTGCTCATCCTGCCATTTTATGGCAAATCATATTGTCCAGATTTACAGAAAATAAGCTGAATAATTGGAATTAAGATAGTATGGCTGTCACGCCCAGCTCCGTCCGGTCCTCCTGTGTGCCACGCCCACCTCGTTACCTTGTGTTTATTCCTAATTGTTCTCACCTGTTGCTCGTTAAACTCAGCTTGTCTTGTGTATTTAGTCCGCATCTCGGTTAGTTTCCCCCAGATCTGTCATCGTCAATGCCTGGTGTGAGTACCTATCCTGTCTATACGACCTGTCTGTTCTCCCAATAAACCCTGTTCCTCCATCAACCTGGCTGCTCTCGCCTCCCTTGCCTACTCGCCGCTCGCACCGTGTGACACTGGCATAAATATAAGTGAACAAAGATAAAATTCATTTAAGCTATAGGGTACCTTATATCTGACAAGTTATCCAGCTAAGCAAGAAATCCAGCTTTGTGAAGCATGATCACACCCCTGGTGTTAATGATTCCGTTGTTTTAAAAAAACAATCCATTTTCTTGGCTTATCATTTTAAGTGTTCACTCCAGTCGTTTATTTCCAGTTTTTTGGTCAACATTATTATTAATTACCTGGGCAGAGTGGTGGCTCTGAGGCTAGGGATCTGTGTCAGCAATTATTAGGTTACTGGATTGAATCCAATGAATGCCAGGAGTGATCCTACTCTGTTGGGCTTGACGCTGGCAATGACGTTTATCTACATCCACCCCTGCAAGGAGGTCCTTCAACTTACAGGGAAATTTGGGGGTTGGTAGCAGGATTGGTACTCCAGTCACAAGGAAAAAAATGTGGTGCTGAGGTATCACAGATTGCATGTCTGCACTCAGGTTCTCTTCCCTGAAGTGTTTTTTTTTTGTGTAGTAGGTGTAACAACACGCGGTAATCAGTGCATGCCCCTACCTAAATATCCCATATCTGAAATGTTAATTTATATTTTCATCAGCTGAAATTGCTGCTATCCAGTCACATGGCGTTTTGGGATGCATACAGCTTTGGTTCACTCTGAACTGAAATATGAAGTTTGGAGTATTTCGTGTTTTTTCAGCCATATTTATATCCAGGGATGCGCATAACTGATATGCAAGTGCACATTCTTCATATGTGCAAATGCGTATTTATTCTATGTGCTTTCACGATGTTGCAGATCTTTACCCATTTAAGGTATGTGCAAAATTTGAAAAAGATAATTCAAATACTTTTTTGAGTTATCTCAGTAAAATGCAAACCTGTATTTTTCTTTCCAATCACTATGCAGTACTGCTTCTGTTTTGGGGCGATCTGTCTCAAAAGTTGACTAATTCCAGTTCTTCATCCATAAAATGCATCTGCAAAGCTTGGAAATGATCCATAAAATATTTTTTGAGTTATCATGCTAACAGGATTGTATCTGTAGCAGCAGCGGCAGTGGACTGGTGCAAAAATCATATGTATTCTGTGTCTACTCAGATGTGCCAGAATAAGAGCCATTTTTCACAGTTTTTCATAGGTGGGTCATAAGAAATTGAAAAGTTCTCCATACCGGTGACAGCTGAGTCACTGAGAGTCATGAGGCTGTCCATCCGCTCAGGAATCTGAGGCTGAGATGAGAGAGAGCAAAATGAGAGAGCTGTAGAAAAAGCAGAGCACCAAAGCAGCCAGATCACAGAGTACGGAGGCACGTGCCAATGAGACACCGGAACACTCGTATAAGACTCTTCATGGAGAACATGGTACTCACCAGCTGTTCTCCTCTTCGGGGCAGGCCACTTGTCCTCTCGCGGCCGGGCGTCGAGGTAACAGATTCGCTGGCAGACTCGGGCGTGTCAGGCAGCAGCGGCGTGTACTCCTGGTACAGCAGGTTGCGCAGCTTCTCGTCCAGGGTTTTTATAGTGTTGTCAACAAAGCCCACCCTGGGGGGTCCCTCCCCATCAGATTCCCCTAGACAAGCCGCCTGAGACGGGGCAGGGCTCTGGGGCAGGGAGAGCGGCAGAGATGTGGCACTGGGCTGTTGAAGTACCACGGGCTGTTGCGCAGAGCCTCCCTGTCCACTAGGAAGAGGCTCCACAGTGGTCACTGCGTCCACAGCGGGCAGTGCCTGCAGCGGCACACCCTGAATAGAGTTTGCCTCCACGGACAGGGATGCAACTAGGGGGCAACAGGGGACCCCGTCTGTAACGGTGGCAGCACGAACGATTTCCACTGCCTGCTGGGCTGTGTGGATGGGAGACATGCTTCTGATGAGAACACCCGAGGGCTCGTCTAGTAACTGGGGACTGAGCAGGGTGCGATATTCTTCTGTGCTTCCTTGCACTTCCGTGGTGACGCTAGGTCCAGCTTGCTCTGCTGGGGTGATCTCCGCAGCCACAAAAGGTGGAGAGGCAGCACTGGCCAGTGGCTCAGATGGGTCTTTGTTTACTGCCTCTGGAGGTAATGGCAAGTACACAGGCAAACAAACAAACTGGACTCTAGACGTATTGTGTGGAATCTAGATGTAACAAGTGGAATCTAGACATAACTACTCCATATGTAACACTAAATATGGTGTGAGTGCATGTGTAAAAATACAAATGTACATAAATTCAGTACCAGTAATGTTCTTTAAACAGTGCACGTTAATGTACATGCACATCAGTTCTTAACTGATTATACAACGTGATGTATACATTTGTTGAAAAGTAAATCTGCCCGTGTGTGTTACGTGAAAGAGAGCTTACCCATACCATGCTGATTCCTTTTCATAGCAACAGGAGGGGGAGTTGAAGCAGCAGGTGAAGCCAACTCCTCCTTGTTGGGTGTAGGGCTTTCATCCACGGGACAGATGATGAACCACCTCTTACCCGTGTGGAGCACTACAAGGGTGTAGATACATTCCCCGTCTGGTAAACTTCTCTTACAATCTGGAGAACCTCTTGTCCCTTTGAAGGCTTTTGCTTAAGCAAGGAGCGAGGCTGACAACTTTACCGTTCTGCTGATAGACGGGCTGCTTGCTGTCAGAGGGGGTCATTATCGCAGTCTGAAACATAGAATCGGAGATGTAAGTGTCTGAACTACAGGATGAAGATGAAAGCCTTGAAGCAGTTAAGTACAGACGGATGTTCTCAGGTTGTGTGGGTTTGTCTTAAGAGCAAATAGTTTGCATCCAAACAGAAAGAACCATTTGGATGTCCTGGGAGCACACATGAGCACATCCTGTGTGAGGGGGGGTATCTGTTAAAGAACGAATGCCACAGGATGGCATCTTATGCAAGCACCTCTTCTCCAGGGAGACCAAGTGTATGGTCTGGTTGGGGGCTGCTGCCTGGTCCTGAGCTTCTCTCTCCTTCAGTATCCTCACTCAGGAGGTCCTCTGCTTTATCCACAATATCTTTTAGCTGCTCAATGAAAATCTCCTTCTCTAGCTGCAGGATGAAGTCGTGCTCCACCTGGGACAAAAGACCATTTTTAAATAAAATATATTAGCTTGTATATGTAATATGTGTGTGTGTGTGTGTGTGTGTGTATAGACAATGCTCACTTATTGACCAAGTTCGGTTCTTAGGACTATGTCGTTAAGCGTATTGGTCAATAAGTGAGTATCCACCTCTGACCGATATTTCAGGCATACTGTACTGGTAATGGATTTGTGTCACCCATCTTTAGATATTGCTTTAATGTCACCTTTGCACCATTTATAACATTTTTATATTTATAAATTTATAAATGTTCATACAGTACTGTACTGTATACCGTAATACTGTTCACACTATGTCTTTTCTCCGTATGTGATAGGTGAAAATCTATGAGATAAACAAAACACAGAAAAGACTTGGGAGCCATCACGTTCGAAGTCATAAGAAAAGTATAAGCAACATTAGCCTTGTGCACGTCTGTGCATTACACACTACTTCAGGATCCCTAGCCCACAATACAAAGCATAAGCATCAAACTAAAGTTGAGTTCAATGTAAAATAAATTTAAATGTCAATTCCTACAAACAATATACAACCTTCCTTTGCCGACCCAAATAAATCAGAGAGCAGAATAAACAGAATAGCTGCGCTGCCATTTCCACAGCCAAAGTTCTCGTACAGCATACAATACTGACTGGTCACAGAGCACGGTGCAGTCATGGATATTTTTAAAATAGAGTTTTCCCATATGAGGACCAGGAAACTCACCCCCATAAGGTAAAAACAAAAACAGGTATTTCACACATTGTGAGAACATTTGGTCCCCACAACGTAAGGTATACCTGGACCACACACACACACACACCATATTATCAAACGTTTTGGGACACCCCTCCATATCATTAAATTCAGGTGTTCCAATCAATTCCATAGCCACAGGTGTATATAGTCAAGCATGCAGACTGATTCTACAAACATTTCTGAAAGAATGGTTCGTTCTCAGGAGCACCGTGAGATGCCACCTTTGTGAAATTTCCTTGCTACTAAATATTCCATGGTCAACTGACAGTGCTATTATAACAAAATGGAAGCATTTAGGAACAACACCAACTCAGTTACAAAGTGTTAGGCCACGTAAAATCACAGAGTGGGGACAACGCATGCTGAGGCGCACAGTGTGCAGCAGTCGCCAACTGTCTGCAAGGTCAGCAGCTACAGACCTCCAAAGGAGGGGGAATTATGGTGTGGGGTTTTTTTCAGGGGTTGGGCTTGGCCCCTTAGTTCCAGTGAAAGGAACTCTTAATGCTGCAGCATTCAAAACCATTTTGGAGAATTTCATGTTTAGGGATGGCACCCTCCTCTTCCAACATGACTGCGCACCAGTGCACAAAGCAAGGTCTATAAGGACATGGATGAGCGAGTCTGGTGTGGAGGGATTTGACTGGCCTGCACAGAACCTTGACCTCATCCCGATAGAACACCTGTGGGATGACTTATAGATGAGATTGTGAGCCAGGCCTTCTTGTCCAACATCAGTGCCTGACCTCTCCTGGAATAATGCTCAAAAATTCCCATAAACACACTCCTAAACCTTGTGCACAGCCTTCCCAGAAGAATTGAAGTTGTTATAGCTGCAAAGGGTAGGCCAACTCCATATTAAAGCCTATTTATTAATAATGGGATATCATTAAAGTTCATATGTGTGTAAATGTCCCAATTTAGCGTATATTTAAACTTTGTAGCCCCAATAAACTGTAAAAACTGAAGACCAATAATGTTCACAAGGCAGCGATATGACGCATTCTGTAACTCAGGAGTACAGGGTTTGATTGCTAAGCACAACCTACCATGTAGGTGGCGATCTCCTCAGGTGCATCTCCATCGAGGTCAAACTTGAAGGTGACCATCTTATGATTGTGAGTCTCTAGACGACACTCCACCATCTTATCCCCAGTATTGCAGACCTGGAGAGCAAACATAATTTGTTCAGGGCGGAGATCATCAGAGATATCAAAGGATCTCAGTTCTAAGACACACTCATGTATGTTGACCATGGGAGTGTGTCCGGCATATCACTGCTGGGTGGCCTATAAGGCAAAGTGATTTAAAAAAAGAAATCTGATATTTGATATGCAACTTCTTTATTTGTGCTAATAAAATATTTATGGAAAAAACTAAAATTGGACTAATACATTATTTAGGGGGTATCTCTTGCAGTAGCGACAACAGGAGCTAGTAAGCAGAGTACTCACACAAAGAAAAAGTTATCAATAAAACAGGACAGTTTGATGACCTCCCTCTCAATGAAAACTCTATGGGAGGTTAATGCTCTCTTTGAGAAATAAATATGTAACATAATGGAGCATCTGTAGGGATTGTAGTCCAAAAGTAGTAAGTTTTCATTTAATATTTCGATGAAAATACATTAATTCCCATACGTTGTTTTTCCAAGAACATGCTGGACAGATGCCAGTGCATTGTCATGCACACACATTGTCAGATACACAGACATACACACACTCTTCAGAAAACCACTGAAAGTCACTTCACTGTGAACTGCTGTTTCCAAAGCTCACTCAGTCCACAGAATACGGTTTTGAGAACATTCCTGTGGACTTAGTGGGTTTCGGAAAAAAAATTTTGTTGGATTACATGAGGAATGGGTGAGTTTGGGTTCCCAAGTTATGTAGTATACGTATGATGAGGAAGCCTGACCTTAGGTCACTGGCAGTCCCATCTCAAAAACAACAAAAATTGACTGAGCTCTTAAAATAGGTTCTAAATAGCTTTATTTTTTTTTTTTTAAACTAATCACTATGCATACAGCAGTAGCTGACATGTATCCCCTGCTCAGTCAAGCAGGTAACATAGCTAAAGTTTAATAATATAACTGGCTGACACTCATGGCTGGCAGACATCTGTGATTTGCAGGAAGTGTGCTGTGGAGCCCCTGCTTAGCACACACATTGAGCATGCTTAGTTTGGGCTTGCTGGTGCGTTCCTGTCGCGACCGTGCTCGCGTTGACCGCCGGTGGTGCTTCCTGGACTTCCCCTCCGCCTTGCCGCTGCCCATCGAGCCCTCACAGCTGTCACTCAGCTCCTTCCCCGAGGCAGCATCCGAATTCAGGCTGTTTGGGGCGAGGGAGCAGCTTAAACAAACTGGCTGGCTTTCATTACAGAGCCATTTTACAACAGCAGTGTCATAAATTATCTTTACGTTCTGACTTTAAATTTATTGAAGGACCCTGGCCTTAAGACAGGGGTTGCTCAGGGATTCAGGTTTACAACTGTGATGCAAATTAATATGAGAGGAAACAGAGATCCATAGAAATTAATCAGGCAGGGGGAACAAAAGGGACTTGCATACAAGGAGGGTCATAATTAATTACAACTAAGGAAGGGATAAATGTCACCCATTCCTTACAGGCATTTAGCAAAATAAAGCCAGTATGCAATGCTAGTCATGCTACCCCACTTTTACATTAATAACATAATCTAACTAGTAAGATTCATGATAAAACACACCTGTCATAGCCATAATGATGAAATGGCATCATTTTGTCTGGTAAAGCCTCCTGAAAGCATAGAGAAACAAGAAGCTCAAATCAATACATATTATTTATGCACAGTAAAAGAATGAGCCTTAGTATCATATATATCCTCTAATGACCCTGCTCACATGTGGTAATACTTGATCTTTTCTTTTGGTGAGAATGAGACTGGGCTTATGTGAGGACGCGAGAGGGTGAGAGTGAGTTTATGTGAGGACGCGAGAGGGTGAGAGTGAGTTTATGTGAGGACGCGAGAGGGTGAGAGTGGGCTTACGTGAAGATGTGAGAGGGTGAGATTGGGCTTAAGTGAAGACGCAAGGGGGTGAGAGTGGGCTTACGTGAAGATGTGAGAGGGTGAGAGTGGGTTTACGTGAGGATGTGACATGGTGAGATTGGGCTTTCGTGAGGACGCAAGAGGGTGAGAGTGGGCTTATGTGAAGACGTGAGAGGGTGAGATTGGGCTTAAGTGAGGACGCACAACAGTGAGAGTGGGCATATGTGAGGATGGGAGAGGATGAGAGTGGGCATATGTGAGGATGGGAGAGGGTGATGCCACGCTGTACTACTGTGCTGGACAATATATGCTTTCCCTCCTAGTGGACATTATGACTGCAGCGTCCCTGTAGGATCCAGCTGCCGTACAGCAGTTTCTTCCCTTCGTGCCAATTTCTAAGGCCACTCCTGCTTCTTGTGGCTATCTTGTGTGATCTTTGGTAGTTCCAAAACTGATAGGGTAGGTTCCATCTGGCTGTCAATCTGATATCGATCTAAACTAGTTCCAAACTTTCGGTGTTGGCAATCAAAAAGAAAAGAGACTGAGCCCTGATGTCCTGTCTGGAAGAGGAATGAATAGTAGCCAGTGTTTTAAGCAGTAAAGTAAAGAAAACATGGTTGTGACATCTGGTGTAGAAAATGTAAATATACATCTAATATACTGCCATTAGGGATGACCTAATGTGACAAGAGGAAAGCAGAAACTCAGCCCCCAGAAAGAACTGAAAAAGATATTTTAATGCTGTAAAATAGTACTAAGGATGCAATGAGTGTTTTAAAGATGTAATCCAGCTGCATCAGCTGTGTGGAATGTGTTGAAGTAATGTAATGGAAAGGCATTCATGTAATGAAGGCATTTATATGAATAAATAAGCAGTTAATTTGGTGACATTGTGTGATTTGAATGTGTTTTAAAGACGTTATGTGTGGCACGAGACCGTGAAGGTTGAAGAAGGTGTTTGTGCAAAAGGAGATCAGCAGAAGTGCATAACTGGACCCCACTTCTAGGCAGCTAACTTCCACGCACATCTCACACCATGGTGCCAACATACTAGGCCTCGATCTTTTCACCATGGATTCCTCCATGGATTCTCCCTGCTGGATATTGCTGGATCAGCCATTTTAACTGTCGGCCATTGAGTTTGAGGGATTCCATGTCAAGGCTAAGGGTCTCACCCCACTTCTGCCTGATACTGACGCCATTCAGCGTGTTCCTCAACTCACAAACGCAGCCCAGTCTGCCTCTTTCCTTGGCATGACAGCCTACTACCTGCATTTTTGCCTAACCGCTCCACTACTAGCTCTGCTGCATCAAATACTGCAGAAAGATGCGCGTTGGACTTGGACGTCCGCCTGGACTCCCAACTCGCATCGCCTCCTATCCTGGCACACTTCTCCCTCTCATGCCCCACCTCTGTTATTTGTGATGCCTCAGCTGCGGTAGCTGGGGCTTCACTGTCACAGCTGCAGGATGGAGTGAAATGACCCATCGCCTTTGCCTCCTGTGTTCTGAATCCCACCGAACAAAAATATTCTGTGGGTGAGCAGGAGGCTCTGGCTTACGTCTGGGCCTGTGACCAATGGCACATGTAACTCTATGGGAGAGCATTCATGCTGTACAATGACTACAATGCACTGACGGCTTTGCTTGCAACAACCGGTGCAGGGTGCAAGCAGCTCAGCTTGATAGGATTCTGTCAGATACTGTATACTGTATACTGCAGAGCCTCATTCAGTCTCTCAGCAGCCAGACCTCATCCAGGTGTTCAACAAACCACTAAAGGCAGCTGTCTCCATTGATAAATTCTGGCTAACCTCCGAACAGGACCCAGCCGTTTCCCAGATTTGCATATACACCCATGCAGGGCAGCTTGCTAAAGTCCCAGCTGAGTTGACCCTTCAACACAGGGTCAGGAATGAACTCCCATTTTGAAATGACCATTGTGTGGCTGGTGGAGCTGTAACACTGGTGCTAAGAAGCCTTCAGGCATGTGTTCTCAGCTTGGTGCATGAAGGCCAGGTCAGCATTGTGCATGTCAAATAGCATTGTAGGGATCTAGTCTGGTGGCCTGGGATTTCTGAGTTGGAGATTGTAAAATCTAATGGGCTGCTGTGGGGTCCACATGCATCACCCCCTCTTCCGCGTCTGGATTGGCCTACTCCTGGGAACATCTAGACATCTGTGGGGAACTACATTGAATCCCACACTACCAGTGGGTCCTCCTTTTTCTGTTTGATCTCCACTCCAAGTGGCCTGAGGTGGTCTCCATAGGGTCTGTCACAGCAAAAGCGGCCACAGACTTTTTAGACATGCTCTTTGCTTGTTGAGGACTTCCTCTGGATTTCTTGTAGACCTCAACCCTACTGGCATCGCCACTCAGTTTAAAACAGTGGTCAGAGATCTTGGTGTCCTGGTAGACTCCGACCTCTGCTTTAGTGCTCACATAAATAGCATTACCAGTACAGCATTCTACCATCTACGGAACATAGCCAAGCTTCGGAAGATGCTTTC
>JAODKE010000138.1:10215273-10236945 GCA_026779605.1 Mormyrus hasselquistii | reverse complement strand
GTATAAGACGACCCCCCCACTTAAGAGCAGAAATTTATGGTGTGAAAAGTCGTCTTATACGCCGGAAAATACGGTAATTAGATTTGTTGTTTTAAATGACACTCTGTTGCTACCTCCTCTCAAAGAGTTGGCATTCCAAACACTGCACGTAGCTTTTGGGCCAATCTGAGTTTCCAATTTATAGAATTTGTACATGACAGTCATCTCGATAGCTAGTCATTTCAGGCCATGTGCTTCCTGCTTACTGCAGCATGTGAGGGAACCATACAATCTGTGCAATTGACATAAATTAGGCATACGCAAGAAATTAAAGGGATCAGCCTTCAAACTGAGCTGAGGTAGCCGATACCAATAAATTAAAAAAAAATCCCGGATTGGCCCAGATTCTGATCCTTGATTTCGGGTCACGCAGCAACTTCATTCCAATTACTATTCTACAGTAAGTCTAAGAAAGGAAACAGACCTAAATTAATAACCCATTAACATATTAGAAAACACTGTAAGTCAAGCAGAATGAGCATGAGACCAAAAGTCCTTCTGTCCTTAAACATATATATTGATTAGTTCACTGAATAAGACAACAATCACATATATGCTGTATAAACTCAGTGGCCACCTGTGTAATACTAGCTAAGTCGCCTTTTTGTCTCCTAAATCACTTCAGGTGTTAATAATTAATGTGTTAAGAGGTCTTTCTGCACGCCACTGTTGTACTAAGTTGTTATTCTTGCATTTCATAGCCTTCCTGTTAACTTCAACAAACCTGGTTATTCTCGCCTGACCTCTCATTAACAAGGTGTTTTTCTCCACAGAACATACTCTAACTTGATGCTTTTTGTTCATTGTACAATTCTCTATGAGCTCTAAACAGTGTACTGCATGAAAATCTCAAAAGGGTATCTGTTTCTGAACTTCTGAAACCACCACATCTGGGACTAAACATTACATCGCATTTGAAATCGCTTAGATCAGACGTTTTAGCTGTTCTACTGCTTAGTCACACAGCAGGTGAACCGCCTGACCCTGTCTCTTGGCTGTATGGATTCAGTTTGTAGGAGCAGGCCGTTTGATGAAAAAACCAATGTCCCTAAAAAACTGAAAATACTTTCATGTAATCAGAGATCCACGCTTACCGACAGATGCAAGTGAAACGCAGATGCGACTAGGGGCATGCAGGCTTATGTAGATAAATCATACACTGACGCCTGGTTCTTGCAAGGCACAAGCAGAGCTCTACTCACACTGGTGACCTTGCGGTATATCTGCGCTGCATTCTGGCACTCAGCATAAGGGTACTCCGAGGTGGCCATCTCCAGCATGCACATGCCGAAGGCGTAGACATCCACAGCCTCGTCATAGTGCTCTTCATACATCTCAGGGGCCATGAACTCCGGGGTTCCTGGGAAGTGCATGAAAAAAAGCAGGGCCCCCCTTCAAGAAACTGCTTCCAACAATTATTCATAAATAGTGAGTCAATACTTTTGTCCAAAGCAATTTATAAGTAAGGATGAGAGAGCAGCCAGTCCCCAACTGAGAATAAAGGCTTTGCTCAAGGGCCCAACAGTGACATCACTCTTCAAGTCAGGGGATTTGAACTAGCAATCGTCTGATCACAGATTCACATGCACAACCCAGAACCACATGCCACCAACACAGTGGTTTAACTCTTGGATATTAAAATGACTAATGTGCTTTCTGTCATTTCAAATATATTACTTTCAGTATTTCTGAAACTAGTGTCATACAAAATGAATCTCATATATAATTTTTGCAACATTGATTTCTAGAAAGTTCCAAACCATTGCCCAAGCCACAGTACGTATGGCCTGATACTACCAGAAAATTTGATCTGTGGCGCCATAAAAAGAACAGGACGGAAAATAAAATTATAATTCCGACAGCTTGCCTATGACACTCGTCGCAAATGAGGCCCTCTTGAGTGTCGCGAGACCCAAGTCTCCGATCTTGACCGAGCCTGTAGGGCCTGTGATGAAGATGTTATCGCACTTGAGGTCACGGTGGATGATGGGCGGGGTCCGGGTGTGTAGGAAATGCAGGCCCTTCAGAATCTGTCTGCACCAGCTGCGTAACACCTTGGGTTTCATGAGCTTGAACCTGCGCAGGTACCTTTGAGGTCATAGAAGCAAAGATATAATTACCAATATGGACACAAGGTTACTTAAGGACAACACCAGGACCACGCTATTATCCTTGTAGAGTCTGTAACGGGATCGTTTTACAAAACAAACGCAGCTGCCTCAAAATAAGTGACCAAACTAGAAATCAAAAATGCCATGACTTGGCAGCCTTGATGGTAGTTAGAACTTTCAGTCCATAGATGTGCTCTTGTCAGTGTGCAGAGCTTTCCTGGATCTGCAGAGACATCACACGACAAAAGATGAAGAGAACAGCTCACGTCTTCAGTGTTCCAGACGTCATCAGCTCAGTCACCAGCACAATGCACCCCTTGCCCTTGACTGCAGACTCCCAGAAGTCATAGAAGCGCACAATGTTGGGGTGCTGGAGCCCCTTCAGCATCTCAGCTTCCTCCTTAAAACGCTGCCGCTCTGCCCGGGACAGCTTGCGATCCTGGAACAGGGTAGCCATGTCAGATTCTTCATATTTCGATTGCAATTAGATGGACTCATTCTCAATCTTGTATTTTTCAGAATTGTATTTCTGCTTTGGTTTCCCATAGATAAATTCAGAACTTTGGTAATGAAAGAATCAGGCGCAGTAATTCAGCAGCACTGTAACTAAATATTAAAGTTAGTAACTGAAACAGATTTCCGAAACTGAAGTACTTTGCTTTTATAGCTACACAATTAATTGTTTTTGAATCTCGATTTATATCCCTGTGTGATCTCATTCAACGCAGATTACATTACATTATTTTTGATTGTGTAGAAAATGAAACATTCATCAGTGGGCCAGATATAATTCACGGGCCAATACTTTGAAATGTTTCATAAGTGGCAGCTGTGCTGATGAAATCCCTTGTTTGCCAATACAGAAAATGCTTAAACGTACAATACCATCTCCATTATTTCAGTTGTTGTGTCTTTAGCTATATATTAAAAATATTCAACTGCATACTGTCATTGTGACCGGTCACAATGTGCTGAATGTTGTAACTATGTAATTTGTTTGTTTATATTTATAGGCATATAAATGAAATGGTGCTGTGATATGAGGGACACAGACCCATCAAACTATGAACTAGCTCCCCAATCAATTATGCCAATAAAAACATTTGAAGCATGAGATGTGAACAGGGTGCATAAAATCACCAAAAGGGGTCTTTTGGACGTTTAGAGGCACAAATTCATCTAAATGTATGTTTCTGAATCATGGGACAGAAGTACCGGGAGAAACTTCTCTTACAGTGACAACAGAGCATGCAGAATACAACAACACTGCATGAATTTTTGCACAAAATCTGTGTGGAAAAGAAAGAAAAAGCTGAATATTAACCTTTATTGTGACATCATAAACAATAGTATTTACCTTTCAGGAATGAAACTACTGGGACAATTTCCTCTCTGTGGTAAAAACACTGAAGCAGGACCTCAAACTACACGTAGAAGTGTCACTTGCAAAAGAGCTACAATCCCTTAGTTTCACAAGAGTGGGACACAGCACTATCACTTCCTTGTCAGCAAAATTTCATATGGGCAAGCGAGTAGGATATCAAACCTTACATGAGAAAGCTACCATCAGAATTATTCAGCTGCAGTCAAGTTTCAATACATAGAACAATATACCTGCATTGTGTAAATCCACATAATAATACCTTCTAATCTTTACCTTTGATGTTATCGAACATTGCCTTATCTAAAAAGATCCAATTTTACAATGTTAAAGCTGGGTTACCACAGATTTCTGTCCATGAGAATGGCTACTCTACCTTTCATAACAATGATGTATTTACGAAGAATATTGACATAAAACATGCCTACATACACAGCAACTGTGAACAGTTCTCAGCCCACAAGAGGTCCAGAAAACTGAGATAATGACATAATCTGATGAAGTTTGTGTATTACTAGCAGGAAACAAACAGGGCAAGATCATCTCTCATGGCCAGCTGTGTTAAAAGACTCCCACTTGCACAATATCCACAGTATGAGGTACTAGCACTGATGTCCTTAAGTCCTTGACGTCACCGCATCAGGCCTAGACCAGCCTCAGAGTTACAGAGCGAGGAGAATACCAATGAACCACAGTGATTAACCCTGCCTTTACGATAAACCATTTATTTATCGCAGTGAAACAGACATTTATTCATTCAATTACTGCTTCACCTCACAAGTGAGACAAGGCTCTCCTTAGCCAGTTAAACTTTAGTTTCCCTATCCAATAAAGATAATCCTCAATTAATTACTTTTTTTAATTCTCAGCCCATATCATGGGGTATTCTCTGATAATCCATCTGCACATCCTGAACACAACGACCTGGATATTCTCAACTGCAGAGTTACACAATCTACAGATGAAACTATAGGCTAAATCCTCGGTTTAGAGGAGAAAATCATTACTTTAATAAACCAGAGAAAGAGAGAGAAAGAGAGAGAGAGAGAGAGAGAGAGAGAACTGGCACCGAAGTAATGTGATAACCCCTGAAGGGGAGCTACATTGTTCAGTTGTTTCACAAAAATGTATCTATATGTCTTATGCATCCATAAGAGAGCAGGACAGTGTAAGAACATTTGCACATTTTCTTCACCAGGGTAGCAAACCAACATAATTCAGTGTTTTCTTAGTGTCTTCTTATGATTTGTAACATTTTTACTATTACAGGTACACGGCTCTGCTCTCAGCCATAGCTTGTTTGAAAGCTCAGAAAGAGTACATTTTCAAAATTCAACTTTTGCCTAAATCTAAGTTTCTTTTCTCAAGGAAATGCATTTTATTTTGGTTATTAAAAACCAGTGAAGGCCTTGGAGTAACAAGTCAGTTTGTTATAATAAAATTCATGTATGTGTACAGTATTGCATGTACATAAGACTTTGATGTTCATGAGATAAGCACCCCAAAATTGAACAGGTTTTTAAAAACATTTTAAGCCTCAAAAAAGGCACGTGTGGCATGGGTAAAAAAAAAAAATTCTGCTTATTTGGAAAGAAGGAACTCTTCACCTGCTCTCAAATGAAGAAGAAATGGTTTGTTAATCACAGGAGTATAGGAGTCGCGAGGCTCTGAACTTGCAAAAAAAGATGAAAACCACTGAAGCATCTCACTCCGTTTTAATCCACTTCTTTCACAGAAATAACAGAAAGTGTACCTGAATTATCGGCCTACCTAAAGTGCAAAATGCGTAAAATGCTTTAGGAATTTTTCAGAGGATTTATCCTTTGTGTAGTAAAATGGTGACACACCACTTGTCATGTTTCCAACAAGCCCTAGCTGAGCCATGTAGCTGTAATAAGTAAAAAAGAAAAGTTTCAGCCCATAAGAAAAACACTTGGAATTATCATTTTTCTGCCTAAACCCTATGAGTCAAATGAAACTAAAACCAACAACACAACTGCCATTCATAACACACAATTCCATTGTGTACATTTCACTTAAAAACTTTTCAGTTTCCTATATTTGGTTTGATAGTTGTCACGCACACCGAACAAACACTGAATACCTGCAGTTCACACCAGGCAACTTCAACCCAGGTGTCCGTGTCCAGACCCTTGTAGACGGTCTTGAAGGATCCTCTCCCAAGCTCAATGTCAAACTTGAGAAACCTTCCACTTGGTGAGGTGGAGACGGCTTTCATCTCCGCCTCCTCCTCGTTCTCATCGCTGACCGCTTTGCCGGTGCTACTCTCATGGTCGGAGGCGGCGACGTGGACTTTGTGATCAGTGTCACTGCGTTCCTTGTCTTCGTCAGCGCTCGCACTCTCCGTGGCACTGTGCTTGTGAGCGCCTTGACTCTCGGTGCTCGACGTCTCCCGGCGCGTCCCACGTGTCCTGTTAATGACTGTCTCAGTGTTCCCATTCACGGGCTTGTTGATGTTGTCACATTCAGCGGCTTCAGACGTTTGGTCGTCAGAGTCGGACAGCCACAGGTTCTTCCTGACAAACCTTTGACGGAGGAGTCCTTGATAATTAGAAGAAAGGTACACGCTGGGGTCGCTTCCTCCTTTTGGTGTTGCTGCATTGCTGATGTAGTTGACGTTGCTATCACTGATGCTCCCGTTTAAGACATCATTAGTGTTCACGTCCAGATGTGAACTGGAAACAGATGAAGATGTATATTCCAGCTTGGGATCTATACTGGTTACGCTCCCTGGCTCCATATCTGGTGCCAGTTGAGAACGTTCTTATTGCTGATGTACTGTTGACAGCACGATCTTCTTCCAGAGGCCGAATGGGTAGCTGCAGTGCTGGCGTGTGCTGACGCAGTCTGCCATCATCGCTACAAAACCATTAGCACACTGTAAGCACAATGACGATGCGTCTGTTTTTAATGTGATTTTCCAAATATTGCATAAAGCTGTAAAAAAATACATTAGCCTCATTAATTATTTTATTAATATTATTTGATCTTCATAATGCACCTAACCACGAAATAATATTACTACCACACTGAAGGGTAGAAAGCCATAGTTCTAGCACAATGCCAGCGTGACGAGGTAACAAAAGCCCGAAACTGTCGTGATTCAGCAGTTTCGTAAATCATTGTACTCGATTTTAACTGTCCGGAATAAAATAAATATTCATGCAGCGAAATGACCCTGCGCACATGCACAATCCTCTCTTTCTGTCCCGAACCTGAACTTAACAATTTGCAACGCTCGTTTTTTATAAAACAACATTTTTAAGGCTCACAAACTTGAAGTACAATATGGATATTATAAAACAATACCCTTTTGCAAGTTACAGACTCCATCTGCACCAGGATCTTTCCCGCACGGAAACTCACATTGTCATAAAGACAATAATGCACTGGTACAGCACATCTTTTTTCTACATAGGACCCACGCCCCTAGCAACCACTCTCATCCAATAAAACAGCACGTTTTCTGACCATACCGCTTTCAGCACAGGGGTCCATCTGGGCGACACCATTCAGTTCGTTCACCGGTGTGTGGGGCACACGCAACCCAATAAACAGCCAAAGAGTTGGTTCGTAAAGTTTTTCTAGATTCTCAAATGACAATTAACATTTGCAAAACGACAAGTGTAATTCCCACACCATAATGCTGCTTCTGCATGGCAGAACACTTCTTATTTCTTCACATAAACGTTTTAATACATATATGCAAACGATTTTGTACAAGTCTCATTATTTGGCAGTATTTCCAGTTGGTTTAGTCTTGTTGGTCAAAATAGATTATGTAGTTTCCCACTGTAATAACTTACACCAAAAACTACACATGTATGTGATCTTTGTGTTAGCCACCACATGCAAAACAGTTAACCAAGCTTTCAAAATTATTCTAAAATATATTCAACAAATTGCAATGATAAGGTATCATTGTGTTTTTGGTTTCCACAGTATATGAAATTGTTGTTCTTGTACTGCCACTTTGCTGTTTTTGTGTTACACATTGCTGTATGACTTTTGTTTGCTATTGCACTGTATCTTGAGATCTGAAGAAGTTACATGCACATTTGAGTGCTTTCTCTTGCCAGTAAACTTTTACATACTGTAATGGAGAGCCCTGAAATTTTGAAACTTTGATATGAATAAGTATCAGTTTCCTGAAGAAAAACTGAGACATTGACACTGATAAAGCAGGAAAAGAATAACATTCAGAACTTTGGAGTTCTGGTGAACTCAGGTGATTATCTACACTGACATTTTTAGGAGGCATTGACTAATTCATTGATGGAACTGTTTGATTTTGAAACATGAGTCAATTGTTTTGGGTCAGTTACACGCTTTGGCAGCTAAACCATAGTGTTGTGCTACATGCATGCTGTTTTGAGAAATGCTCTTATAGTCTTCAGAATGTTTAAATATGTTTCATGAAATTTGCCAAAACAACTGAGGAAAAACTGTAAATATGGAAACGTTCGGCGCTACATTAATAGATTAAAAAGACAGGTTAATACTGAGCATCTGATGAGCCAAATGTTGGATTTTTATATAGATAACTCAGATTTACTAACAACATCAATAATAATAATAATAATCACAGATGCAGGGTTTGGTGCAGGTGGGAAATGAGGGTCTAAGGCAAAGGGTTTTTTTTTTTTTTAACAAAGCACAACATCAAAAGGCAAACCACAAAATAAAATGACCTTTTTGACGAGACGAGAGAAACAAGAACTAATACAAAATATCAAAAGGTAATAACCAGGGAAAAGAGCGACAGAGAGAGAGAGCAGAACTAGAAACAGCAAACAGAGCAACAACACAAAAGAACGTCAACAATAACTGACTGGAGGACAGAGCAGGAGCAGGCACTTATACACACGAGGCTAACAAGATACGACGCGGGGAAGCTACTGTAGGAACGATGAAAGCACAGGATGACGAACAACAGGTGAAAGTCACAACAACTGATTAGCAAAGAAACTAGGAAACATAGTGTAGCCAGCATAAACAGTGGGAAAATACTCAAGGTTTACAGTAATGCGACGATTAGGACCATAACGATATGCAAATCATAATTAGACACAGCAGAAGGGGGAAAAACCTACAACAGGAAAATGATAAATAATATACACTAGGGAAATAGAAAACCAATGAATACAGGTGTGGCCGGTGCCTAGCGAGACTCAAACCCATGCACAAGGGGTCCACAGTGAAGACACATGCTTAACTCATCGGGCTACACTGTAGTCCAGAAAACAGGTGGAAGACAAAGGGTTATCAGACAAGTAGTGAAAAGATGGGTTGGCCAGCAACACCTGCTGGTCAAACAGGGAATAGACATGAAGGCCAGGGGCGGAAGGAGAGCTAATCCTGATAAATAATAATAATAATAATAATAATAATAATAATAATAATAATAATAATATTTACATGTTCTCCGTGTATTTAATTGCACAACTCAAAAACTTGAAATGTAAGCGTGTACTCTGCAATGGATTGATATCCCATTCAGGGATCCCTGTGCCCTAAATAAATAAAAAAATAATATGAAAGTACTGTATATAGTATAGTGTAGTACAGTATAATAATGCCATCCAAGCGTCATACATCTGAAGCTGATTATAAAATATGTTTTTACTATTGATACTATTTCAGAGTATCTTCCATTAGACCAATTAAAATAAATTCTAATTTAAAGCAGAAATTAGGCGAACATGAAACAGGAGGTAAAGTAGCCTGATGTAAAAAGTAAAGTTGAGCATATTATTGTGGGTTAAAGTAAAAATAAATAAGATCACAATTTCATGTGAAATCCATGCACTGCCAAGCCAAGAAAAAGTCACATACTTTAATAGGTTATTTGTTTAGACGCCCTTAGCTTTGATTTTGGTGCACATTTGTCAATTAATTATTGCCATGTGGTTATGCAACATCTCAACATTTTTCTTTATCCAGTTTTACATTCATTTCTCATCAAGATCTTATATTGATGATAAGCAAGTTGAACCACTCTGTAAAGCAGAGGTCACCAACATGGTGCTTGCAGGCACCAGGATGCCCCCAAGGACCACAAGTTGCCAGCAGACCTGTTCTAAAAATAGCACAACTCAAGAGTGAGCAGTGTCTAAAATTTAATTTTTACCCTGTTGCTATTCTTCTTTAATCGCATTTGCATTTAAATAGATTTGAAAATGACAATATCTAAAGGAAAAAAAAAGGATTTAAAACATGTTTATTATACATGAAGTTTAGATAAGTTTAGGAGGCCGTTTCAAATTGGTAGCCCTTCGTATGGCTCAGTACCCATGAAGTAGCTCTCAGTTTCAAAAAGGTTGGTGACCCCTGCTGAAAAGTCTTCTTCAGCACATCTCAAAGACTTCCAATGGGGTTAAGGTCAAGATTCTGTGGTGGCCAATTCATGTGTTCTTCGACAATAAGAACCCAATGAATCTTAATTGGCATTGTGGTCCTGGAATATGCTCACGTCGTTAGGAAAGAAAAAATCTATTGATCCCATAACCTGATTAATCAATAGATTCAGGTACTCAGCTGACTTGACTTGCCACCTTCCAATATTGTATTTTTGGTAGCAAACATTTTAAAAAATATTTTTGTCTTGACGGTAGTACCAGTTAAACACCGGACTTATACTCCATTCTAAGGTTTAGAATTTATAATTGTAGCAATGGACTTATCTGGCTTGACAGTACATCGAGACAGTTAAATTACCGCACAAATATGTGCGGAAACATACTTCTCCCTCGACTTACGGGTGGAGGTCTGGGGTGGGGATTTCCGGACTTTGCTAACCTAAAAGCATTAAATTGTTGAACTGGGTTATTCATTTACTATTTCTTGCGCTCTGTTAAAGCTACACTGCTACAGAGGGTACCTTAATTGGGGGTGAAATCATAGTGAATTTTCACTTTGTCTGATACACATCACCATGGAGATTATGGAAATGAATGGAGAAGTAGAGGTAAGAAACCGATAAAAAATACATTACTGTGGGCTATAGATTTCAATACAACCCAACGTACGTCTTGTACCGTAAGTCAGTCGCCGCTTCTGTGCTAACAGGGACATCATTGTTTTTAAACCAATATTATTTTTATTTTGAAATACTACCATTAAAGTAGGCGTCTGTTTACAATAATTAATTTTACAAACAACTGTGTGCATTTGACTTTTTGGGCAGTACGTATGACAATATAGTCTTTAGTTTCCAGAAACTAAGCAGCATTGGTAAATATAGCCTTTCAAGGACATTTATGTGGCTAACGAACAAAAAGTTTCACTTATTTTCATTGTCTAATTTCATTACTTCCACTTTTACATATCTGTCCAATGTAGATGCTTTTTGTCCAAAGCGACGTACAAATCAGGCAAACAGCACATTACAAACAAAGATCCAGTCAATGTGTCAACTATACGTACTGTTAGTACGGCTAGCGCTGAGCTTCCACCGCGGTTAAGTTAGCCTCATATTCGATATTCAGTTTTCTAGCTTTAATAACTTTTCACGGAAGGTGGGACGTTTTTAATGACAGAATTGTGTTGTCCAGTACACAGACAACGATGCACACCGATTATTTTTGCGCTTCAAACCATTTCGTGATTTTTGCAAAATCGTGTTAATAGGTAATATTATTGGTGCTGTCAGCTGTTATGACATGGTGGTTTAGCATTTTGGGCTCATGGCGATTGTTGCACACCCCTTTGTTTGCCAGATTGCTTTACGTACGAATTTTAATTAATTTTTGAATGCATAAATTTCCCAGATTTATTTAAAATAGGTGAGAAAAGTTGTAGTTCATTAACTATAATTCTGCCCTGGTCTTACATTGTAAAACTGTGGGTGTTTTCATTAGAGTATCCAGATAATCCATGTCAGGCAGAACTACTTCAGGTTTTATAAACTACCTTAAAACTGAAAGGCTCCTGTGTTTTACCAATTAGTTCAGCTCTTCTTGTGCTTTGACTGGTTTGTTTCCTTAATTGAAAGAATCATTTGGCCGTTTTACATTAACATTAGTGACACATGCATGATTACAGGAGACTAACCAATCAGCACACAAGAAGAACTCAGTGCTTAGATCAAATCCAGGTTCATTTATTTGAAATGGTAGTTTACAAATCCTGTTTTAGCTCAAAGTGTCCTCCCTGACATGGATTATCTGGTCACCCTAAAAGTTTTTTATTGCACGTTGACAATTGCATACCTTTTTCATCTAATGATATAGATCCATAACATATGATGTTAGGAATCACAGCAACACAGACTGACACTTTCAGGTTTTTTACAAAGATCAACAGTATATATTCTATAGGAAAACCCACAGCTGTACTTCCCATAAGGGTTTACGGTTACTTCTTCTTTTTTGTTCTTTTAATTCTGTTAATACTTACAAACAATCTATTAATACTACCCCCCGCCCTGCAGTCAATGTGTGTTTATGTACTGCCCCCTTAAAAATATAGTACCACATATGTTGTAGCAGCTTGTACCAAAAAAATGTTGTGTCCATGATTTGGATATATTGTAGGTTTAGTGAAGACGACACCAAACAAAAAGAGGTAAAATGTAAACGCTGCAAAAAACTGTTTCAGCTACCAAGGTAATACAAGAAAATGTATTTCACCTAGTGATATTTAAAATACAGTGGAAACCACTTATGTGGATCAAAGTTTGGGAAGAATCATTCCTGTACAAATACTGTTTAAATAATTCACTTTTAGTAATCAAGTATAGTACAGTATTCACTTTGGGTCTTTTTATACATAACAACGTACTGTGAGCACGAACCGGAGAATCAGGGAGTAGGAGTGGGGAGACGGAGAATTAGGGAATATGGGGATCATTTCAGTGACAAGAATGGGGAAACGTTCTCGAACATGGACTAAAATACACAGGACTCAATGGAAAAACAGTCAACAGCTGATAACAAGCGGGATTCCACACAAAAGGTTAATGTGGGGAAGTGGCACACAGGAGGATCAGACAAGCAGGGCATGACAGAACTCCACCCCCAGCCCCCAAAGGAGCACACTCAAGGGAGGTGACGGACGAGACGGGACCGGGCCAGGCACAGGACCTGGGGAAAACAAAACAAGGAACATCAACAAGATACCGGGAACAGGACAGACACACAGAACAGGCACAGAGACAACAGGCTAGACAACCACTGACAGACCACAGGGAAGGCAAACAGGCACAGGGGCACTAGGCAAGGAGACACAGGGGAACTCCAACGGGAGGAATGAAGGGACCAGGTGTGAACATAGGAGAAACAGATGGACGAGGAGCAGACACAGGTGGCACAGGAGTAGGAAGCAGGAAGGCAAAAGGCGGGAGGAAATGAGGGAACCCCAGTGGGCAAGAGGCAGCAGCCACAGGGGCAGCAGATGATCGCGAGGTCAAAGCTGGAGGGACCCTTGGCAGAAGCGTGGTAGGAGCAGGAGAGGACCTTGTAGGGGGCAAAGAGGCAGACTGAGGGACAGCCGAAGGAGGTGAGGAGGAAGTCAGAGGGGGCACCAGGGAAGGAGAGGAGGAAGATGAAGGGGACCTCAGGCAAAGGTAAGGAGGGAGGGAAAGCCGCGGCAGGTGATGGCGCAGCCACAGCCGGCAAAGGCACCGCCCACTAACGAGCTGGAGGGGGGGACCCGCAGGCGACCGACAAGTTGAAGAGGAGGAACCCGCAGGCAACTGACGAGGTATCAGAGGCAGGGCCAAAGGCAGCTGACGAGTCATCGGAGGGGGTCTCGCAGGCGGCCGACAAACGGGAGCCCAGGGGACCACAGGCAATCACCAAACAGGAGCCAGAGGACCCGCTGGTGCCCCTCGAGCCACAGCCAAGGAGAGCAAGGGCAAGCCAGGGGGCAGGGCGGGTGGGATTTGACCCCTGCACAGGTGGCCTCTCTGGGGACCGCTGGTACAGGCTGGAATCCACCAAGGGGTACCTTTCAAGTTCCTCCTCTATCTCCACCAAAGGAGGAGGACCGATGGTCCAGTTCGGCAAATTTCTCGTCTTGCCAAACACTCGCAAACCAAGTTACTCGCAGTCCGAGGTTTATACTCTATTTCTGTTTTCTGATTGGATGAAATTTGATTGGGTGCAGGAGAGGACCCTGGATCATGAACATCCACCAAATTTCCCCAGTTGCTTTAATGTCAGTCCATGAATATGCGGCTCAGGTTTGGTGGGTTTAGCTTAAAAGCTGTGAGAGGAGCTTTTTCAAGCCGACATGGTAATCTGCCTGAGACATAAAGAAAAAAAAAAAAATTATAATGATCATCCGCTAATAATCTATGTGTAAAAAATTTTTAATAGTCTATTTATTTACAGTACAAACTTTGTTAATGAAATATGACGCAAAAAAACAAACAAAAACTAAATAATTGTTCAGTGATCGTAATCGAGGTAAAATGTTCAGTTAACAGTGATATTGATTTGAGGTCGTATCACCCAGCCCTACTGCAACAAAAGGGTTGCAATTAGCAACCATCACCTGGAAAGTTTTTTTCAGTGATGGTGTTACCCACATTTTGATGTGTGATGTAATAAAAAAGTTAATTGTTTCAAGACTGAAGTTTGCACTTTCAAGATATCACTCTTTTGGCTATGTACTCAGGCTTTGATAGTGAGCCATGCTGCAATTTTGTATTTTGGTTTTGCTAGTAGTGGCTAGAAGTGGAATTCACATGATTCCCCTGTTACTGACCTTTGTGTGTAAGACCCTCTTATTTTTGAAACAGAGACACAGGGGAATTCATGGGCAATTTTGGTGGCTGTTGAGAGATTCCTAGATTACACAAGGAGTCTGCATTTTCATCTTTGTACTGGCCGGCAATTTTGAAACCCAAGATATAATAATAATCATCATCATCATCACTTCATTAATCCCTGTGGGGAAATTGTCTTTTACACCTCCCTCAACTTGCTCTTTGTAAACAAGGGTAATAATGTAATAATGTGTATTTTGGAGAAACCTGAGCAATGCAATTCTGGAAAAAAATCCTGAGTTGCTTAACTGTTACAATATAGTAACAGTTGAAGATGAAGTAAGTAGCTGAAGATGAATCTTCTGACACCCCAGCCTGGATGTTTCAGGCTCGAAAACAGGACATGACACTCACACAGGGTATGCGAGGTCATAGGAGCCATACAGTACCGTTTCATTTCAGTTTGGAGTTTCATGCTGCCCACACTACAGCATAGTTGCAGATTCATAGAATTCATTGTGCAAACTTTTGTTGCCGAGTAAAGAAAAAATCGCCTATTTGAGGAAGCAAAGGGTTCATATCTGAGAATTTCAATGAAAGTGTACTGTAAATGAGAGCCATGGGATTACACTGTAGTTACTCATAGCCCCATGGGGAATTCACCACACAGACCGTGAAGGCTGACTGGAATCAAGGCTCTGTTTAAGATTAAACTATTCATGTTATATTAATGTAGTAGGTGCTTTTATCCAAAGCGATATACAATTGGGGGATTAGGGTCAGCAAGTCCCTGAAACGGTCAGGGTTAGTAAGGGCCTTGTTCAAGAGCACAACAATGAAAATACCACTGGAATCTGTAGAGCCACACAACACCCCACACATTTAATAGATCAAAACCACTTTTAACGTTTGTCCATGAACCATGCTGTATCATAAAGGTGTTGTGACTAAGACAGAAAACACGATAAGGTCGAGACATTCATCAAAATACCATCATCTTTTGTAGGTAACATATGATCAACAAGATTGTAGATTTTGAGTGTGACTTGCTTTCCTACTCCTTACATAATTGATATGGTTGTACTGGGTCCACCATTGTCTGCTGACTGAAATGAATTTGACACCCCTATACTATGGCATTAGATACCCTAGCTATTTGGCACACTGTTCTTAAACTTTCAAAGTATTATGTCTCTGATTCCGACCGTCCACCAGGTGTCCACACGTGCTGCTATACATTCATTGCCTGTTTGTAAATTCAAATTATATGTGTGTTGATATTCAAGTGATATTTACACTTTGATTTTTAGACTCTTCATGACGAGGCTCACAGACGTCCACAGCAGCAGTCCGGTCCCCTCAACATGAACCACTACGCTAACAAGAAGAGCGTGGCAGAGAGCCTGCTGGATGTAGCCTTGCTGATGGCCAATGCTTCACAGCTGAAGGCTGTCATGGAGGAGGGGTCCGATTTTACCTTTTACTATGCACTAATTGGGCTTATCAGCATCTCCCTCGCCCTTCAGATCCTGGTGGGCATCCTCCTCATCTTCATTGGTGAGCAAGCTTGTGTTCACTAATATGCTCTTGACAGTATAGCGTAGTACACAAACATATCGCAGCCTCTATTACTTAACCACATTCAAGTCAATATGGTAAACTATTGGTTACCCACTGCTTGTCACCAGCATGCCACTGTGGTCAGAGCTGGGATACCAGGGTTCCCCTACAGCTGAGTTACATTGAAGAAAGTTGTGAAAACCTATTAATATACTTAAGCAATTCAGGGACTTGTTCTGTCAAATCAATGTCATTTTGTAAACCTGACTCGTGGTGTCCTCCCAGCCTGCCAAATTATGGCTTATTTTAAATGCAGATACTACAGGCATTTTTAAGTGCAGCTGACGATTAAACTTTGTTTTCAATCTGTGTTACCACAAACACTGCCCCCATATGGATAATGTCAACACTGTGACAGCCAGCAGATCTGTTGAGTCATTATCCATTCCTGGAAAAATCTCAGCAGCCTGAATATGATACAGTACATACATTGGATAAAGCTTCAAAATGTCACACAGAATGTGGGTATAAACATATGTCACATCCATTACTTTTCATACATCACCCACGTGTGTAATATCCTATAAATCAGCACTGTATTCAGAATCTGACTGGCTCACAGGGACTTGACCCATTTTGTCACATAGGATCAGATGGCAAGCTACGGCTGCACTGGCCATCTGGCATATTAGGCAAAATTCATCATAAGAGGTTGACCTCACTCCTCTATAAATTCTTTTGTAACGACCCCCCTGTCACATTGAGAGGGTTAAGCGGGCAGGCAGCAGCCCAAAAAGCAGGCAGGCAGCACAGAAGGACGAGCAACGAGGGTTTTAATAGGTACAGGGTAACACACATGAGACATTACAATGACAAGTCTGGGGAATACAGACTGAGACACGGACTAAATACACATGACAAGCTGAACTCAACAAGCAACAGGTGGAAACAATCGGGCATAAACTCGAGGTAATGATGTGGGCGTGGCACACAGGAGGATCGGACGGAGCTGGGTGTGACACCCCCCACCCAGCAAAATTTGCCATGGGGGATCCTACAGTCCAGGGCCGAGTTTTAATCCCTGTCCAGCCCTGTGCCAGGGTTCTCAAAACTCAAACTGATTTCTACACCCTCTGCAGTGAAGTGGGACCTTAATGACAAGCGTAAGCACCATAAACTGAATGTTCTGGAGAACCTCACCACAGCGCTAGTCTTCCTCATTGTGGTGGTGAACATCTTCATCACGGCATTCGGTGTCCAGAAGCCCACAGGACGGTCAGACGTGGGGTGAGCTGTCTGACCATTTAGCAGACGTGTGTTTCCATGACTCTCCCTAATTCAGCAAGGTATGTTTCCCTTATCATTGTGGCCCATGAATGGTTTTCTGTAGTGAGACTTAGCGAGGAAAATCTCATGGTTTTACACAGAAGAACTAAATCAAAACAAATTAGGAAACCCTTGATCTCTTATCATTACCATGCAAATGGACTTTCTTCTTTTACAATTTAGTGCATTGTTAGTTGTATGACTTAAGTCTATATATGAGATTCTCTGCAATAGCACTGATTTCTCTCTCTCTCTTCAGGTCCTTCTTGTTCTGCCTCTTTCCGAGATCTAATGGAGAACAGAATCTGCTTTCAGCAGAGGATGGAATGACTCGTCATAAACAATGTCACACATATTATAGACTGCCACACTGATTGTTTTTCTTGCTTTTTCTACTCTTGGAAAAATATCGTGTTATTTTTCATAGGTTTGAAAGATCAGATTTGCATATCTAGACATCACAGTTACTTTGATAGTTTAAAATTTGTATATAATGTCTGTGAAGCAGTGTCTGCTCGGGTTCTTCTGCAGTAGGAATCATAAACATCAGATACCAAGCTGACCCGGGATCACAACAACCATGCATAGGATAAGTGGGTATAGAAAATGGATGGATGGATGGATGGATGAATGAATGGATGGATGGGGATACCATGAAGTACTCGATAAACATTTGTCATTACCTCTTGTTGAAGCTTTGTATGAGAATAATTCATTTTAATGGAAACTAATGTATGCTCAGTCACTAAATCACTTTATATATCACTTTGCATTAATACATAGAAATACTTTGCATTTTTAAATGCCTTACATGAGATTTACATGCTATTTATTTTTGTAAAATTGAGTCTATTTAGGCCTACATGTTTACAATATTTAAAAGATTTTGTGTAATTTTTTAATGCTATTTAAATGGCATATAATGTACTTTGTCTTATGAAGTTTATACAAGATTCGTGTCATATTATTTAGACTGCATACGATATTTAGATATAAACTCAGAATGAATATAACTGGTCTACATATTAGTCACATATTTCTGAAACAGAGATTCAGTTTACCATATAAACATTCAAGTTCCCAAATGAGCTTGATGGGCCAAATGGCCTCCTCTGGTTTATAAATTCCTTATGTTCTTATCATAACCAATATGTTCAAGTGTTATCTGTCAAATATGGAGTACCACAGGGATCAGTGCTTGGTCCTTTGTTTTCTCTCTACATGCTGCCAATAGGAAACATAATGAGAAAACACAATGTTAACTATCACTCCTATGACAACGACACCCAAATCTACATTTCGGTTACGCCTAACGACACCACTATTGTCACCTTAGCTAATTGCTTTAATGAAGTCAAAACCTGGATGGTAGAAAACTTCTTATCACTAAATACTCAGAACTCTGATGTTCTGTTGTTTGAGATCAGGTTTGCAGACAGGAATTTTATAATCTCCGCACTCGACTCCAAAGGGCTGAACGTTTCCCTCAGCAGCTCGGCCCGTAACCTAGATGTCATCTTAGATACAATCTTGTCATTGAAATCACATGTGGATGCAGTATCGAAGGCGTGCTTCCTACAGCTACACCAAATCGGCAAACTGTGATAATTTCTCACTATTCAAGACACAGGCAAATTGATACACGCCTTTGTATATAGTACAGGGTAGGTTACACTACTGAACTGCTGTTATCTGGGAGCACACACTGCACACTAAATACCTTGCAGGGTATTCAAAATGCAGCAGCTTGAATTGTCACCAGGAGCAGGAAGCTTGAACACATAATCCCTGCATTGGCTTCCCAGTTTAGAGCTGACTTCGAAGTTCTCCTACTTACATATCAGGCACTTAAAGGTCTAGCTCCTGCCTACCTGACTTATTGATGGACTTTAACCACCCATCACTGGCCAACACGGATAACAGACTCATTGACGGGCTTTGTCTTAATTCTTAATCACAGCTTATACCTCCCTTTTAGCAAGCATATCCACTCTTTTCTGTTTTCAGCAATGTTAGTCTGCCCAAGGGGAGTGGGCAACCAGTTGACCTTAGACCCACAAAGGGTTTTTTTCCTGCTGACTTGGGAGTTTTTGGTTCCTCTCCTCTGTTGTCTTCTTGCTTTCTTTATTTAGTTTCTTTCCTTCCCTTTCCCATTCTGTATTTCTCTCTAACGATGTTCTAGAGAATCACGACCATGTAAAGCGCGTTGGAACGACTCTGTTGTGAAACGTGCTATATAAAAATAAATTGAATTGAATTGGATGTCCCACTGATGGATATTGGCACAGTGACAGTCAAGCAGAGATTGTTATCATGGAACCAGATGAGTAAGTTTTGTCTGCTCTTCAGTCTGGTGCCTGCCTGTCAGGAAGTTGAGTAACTAATAGCAGGTGGATTTGCTTAAGTAAAGACCTCTGAGTTTTGACACTAGCTTATATGGTACAATAGTGGTAAAAGCAGAGCTATAGTCATAAACAACATTCTGACATGTGTTTTTCTTTCCAAAGTGTGATACAGCAATATGTAAGACCAGTGAAACAGCATCATCTACAGATCCATTAGAGCAGTAAGCAAACTGTAATGGATCAAGGGTGATTGGGATACTGCACTTTATATATGATATGACCAAATACAAAGTGATTATGTATATCGATAAGGGTTTTTTTTTAATTTTTTTGGGCCGAATACCACATTCTGAGGGGCATTCAAAATGCAATTTTTACCACCGACAAGGTATTTACAAAGATCATTCTCCACAGACGTCTCGCACACCACCAAGTAATAGTCCGAGTACCGCTGATTGTACGTTTACCCCAGGTAGAGAACCACTGATGTATATGTATTGTATATAATCATCAGTGTCGACTGCAGGAAGCAAATGGGTAGCTACTTATGATAAAATCTATTGATTTTTTTCCATCACAACCCCGTGATTGACAACATTGCTTTGACTGGTTTGTTTTCCTGACATGAATTAGGTAGTATCCCTATTTTAAGGCCTTCCAATATTCTTACTGTGAAATCATATCATAAAATTGTTCAAAAAGAACTTGCTTTAATAATGAATATGCCAGAGGAGAGTAGCTAATCTCTGCTCAAAAGTCATTAAATAAAGCAGGTGCTATAATAAAGGGGACCCAACATTCTGCAAATTTTGTAACAAAGCTGCAAAGTTGGTGATTACGCTATCATCAGGACACTGTCTCCCTCTAGTGGTGACATTTTCACAAAATTTTTATTTTTGGTAAATACAAACTATGTATGTACAAGAAAGTCACAGAGACTGATAACTGCATTTGATGGCATGGTAGCTCAGTGGGCAATACTCCAAGGCTCAGGGTTCAAATCCTCCCTCTGCCCTTGTATGTAGAGTTTACATTTACTCCTTGCATCACATACGTTTCATCTGGTTACTCCTGGGTTTCTTCTCATGATGCAAAGACACATATTGTATGGCTGTGCATACATTGTACATGCCATATGATGGACTGGCATCCTATCCAGAGCGTACCCCTGTGTTTTGCTCTGCGATGTGTGTAAAAGGTCATGTAAGAGGCCATGTCACCTTTCTCAGGGTAAGTGATTAGTCGATGGAGGGAAAATGTTTTAACATGCAGCAAAGATGATTACTAAGTACTTAGAAAGGAAAAAAAATAAAAGAACTACCCACTTCCTTATTGAAAGTATTATGTAAAGATATGATGAAATCTGCTATTGGTCTGTTAACTGCTTGGCCAACTCAGGCATTTACTTACCAAAGGGCTCCTCTGTGAGCTGGCACAGGACTACACAGTGAGAAGGGCACTTCCTCTCATAGGCTTAATATCAAAGTTTAAGTCCATTAAACATATATAATCTGTAACCATAATGCATGGCTCAATCCTTGAAGGCCACATACATAAACTATTTGTTCTGAATTTAAAGCAAATGTTTTTGACTGCTAGTTTTACAGATATGACCCGTTATGATTGTGGTAGTGTGAGCAGAGGCACATGATATAATTAACCTGGGTGAAATAAAGGATTAAGGGTAAACTTCTAACAAGAAGATCTGATATGAAGACAAATCAAAAATAAATAGCAAACCCATTTGCCTCATTTGTATGTTGGTTTGGACAATAGCATCTTTCAAATAAATAATTATGCTCAAAAATGTACATGCTAATGAAAAAAGTTCTTCCAGAATCAGGTCTAAGGACTGGTATAGCAGCACCTGGAGTGTATTTTTAGGTGCCTAATCCTCACTCTTGAAGCCTATACTACTATACTAGCCTATACTAAGCCTATAATACTATGCACCGTATACTAAATAATGCTCATCCATACTTAAGTAATTCTGTCATATCTGCAGGCGACGCAGCTACTGTACGAGCAATCAGACACGTCCACTCTGCCATTTAAACCTTGCTCAGTGCGAGGTACTGTTTGAAATGCAATTTCCGAGCGCTTTACTCCTGTGTCTTTGTTTCAGCTCATTTCCTTCCGATTCTCCCTACCACCTCTTCCCGTGCCTCCTGAACCCTC
>JAODKE010000138.1:10186969-10203098 GCA_026779605.1 Mormyrus hasselquistii | reverse complement strand
CTCCAACAACTGTCTAAAGAATGGGAAATATGTAACTGATTTCAATTATACTTAATTTGTAGATGAAATTGTAACATGTAATTGAAGATGCACAATTATAAACTTGAAATTGCATCATGTCTCATTATAGTAGTACTAGCCAAATGACACTGTATGATATCAACTTCCCTGAAATGGATTAAGCCTGTTAAATCAACGCAACGTGATATGCAGATGTTATTTAAAAGTCAATGGTCACATTTATTTAGCCAAACAACACCATTTTAAGTAAAATACTGTAATCAAACAATATAAAGAGATGCACACACGTCACATGAATCAAATGCAAACTACAAATGCTATACAGTACATGTATACCAATACAAACTGCACATCAAATTGTGCATTACTAAAGACAAGTGCTTAAAAGATTCTGACATCTTGATGTCTGATGTGATTACATCACACTGTCAATAGTATCAAGCCTGTTGTTCAGTAGGGCAAGAACAATATAACACAGACATTATGGACAAATAACAGATTGATAAACTAACACAGTTAGATGAAATACTTAAAAATAGAGAGAGAGAGAGAGAGAGAGAGAGAGAGAGAGAGAGAGAACGAGAGCATCACTGTTCAGAGATGAAGGAGAGAGAGAACACAGTTTAAAATTGTAGTTGATCGCGCTTCAGGAAAACTAAAGATTGCAACATCTTGTAGCCTGTGATGCTGGATCTAACCTTTAACTAGCACTGCACTTATTTTGCATGTACTGTATAATGTGTCTGCGATGGGCCCCTTGTCCAGGGTTGTTCCCTGCCTCGTGCCCGTTGCTTCCGGGATAGGTTCCGGACCCCCCGCGACCCATTAGGATTAAGCGGCTTGGAAAATGGATGGATGGATGTATAACGTGTATTTTGATTGGATGAGCGCCAATGTCTGAATCACAACAAAATGCATGTATATCATTGATTGGTTGCATTTGAAGGGCGCGAAAGGCGAAATAATAATAATGTTGCATTATCATACATTGCGTTGTGCGTCATGGATACTTTTCGCTCCAAATCTCCCAACCACTATGTCGATCTGAGACAGCAAGACCAAGACCAGGTAAAAGTGGTCTCGAGACCGGTCTCAAGCCATCCAATTCTAGATAAGACAAATATTTGTAAACCTGACTGCAAGACTAGGTGCTTGATTTCATACACCTGTGGCAATGAAATGAAATGAAACGCCTGAATTCAGTGATTGAGAGGTGTGTCCTAATGTTTTTTGTCTATATAGTCTATGTATTTGTAAGTGTTAGACAGTAACTGTTTATTTCTAGTAAACAGGAAATTCAGCGACCAATTGTGGAACATAGCAGGAGATCTCAGCCCTTTCATTGGTTGTGTGTTACATGTTTGGGCTGCTACATTCTAATTTACATTCCTCATAATTGACTGTGTGTGCTGCTGCCGATGTGTTTTGCTGTGTGAGCTGATTTCTCATGCTGTCTTGTGTCTGTGTGCCCCCCATCCCTATTTTATCACACTACAGCTGTGGTGTCAAACATCTCACCGAACAGCATCTCACCTTTGTGTGTTCTTTATCACTCCTTAGCCACTAACTCCATGGAGATTAACTGCATAAGTTACACTGAATGTCAGCTATAGGACTACCTTTCTCTAAATGATATCAGAAGCCTATACAGTACAGTTCTGTTTGCTAGCAGTTTTGTGGTTTGTTACTAAATATTGTTAATTAGGAAGTATACTGGAAAGCACATTTGATAAACAACATCGATGTTCTGTAACAGTTTTTGAGGGTTGGCTATGTGAGGGACATCACTGACAGTTTAGAAAATGTAGATTTTTTATAAGTCATTATAATCCCATCATCCTTTGTAGGTAATTTGTGATCAACAAGTTTGTCGATTTTGAGTGTAACTTGCTATCCTACTCCTTACATAAACGGTAAGGTTGTTAACCGTAATGAATCAGACACCCCTGTGCTATGGTGTTAGATATTGTTGCTGTTTCGCACACTCTTCTCACACTTTTATACTATATGTGTGTCTGCTTCCTGCCATCCACCAGGTGTGCACACGCGCTGCATTTCAGATGTGCATCAAAGAGCTGGTGATTATGCGTATCTCTGCTTTTAGTAATTGTACATTCATTGTCTGTTGGAATTGTTAGAATTCAAATTGTACAGTATGTGTGTCTATATTCAAGTGACATTTACACAAGCCAAGAAATAAGTATTTCAGTGTATGGCATGATCAGTTCATCCTGCACATGACAAATAAAGGACTTTGACTTTTAGACTCTTCATGACGAGGCTCACAGATGTCCACAGCAGCAGTCCGGTCCCCTCAACATGAACCACTACGCTAACAAGAAGAGCGTGGCAGAGAGCATGCTGGATATAGCCTTGCTGATAGCCAATGCTTCACAGCTGAAGGCTGTGGTAAACGAGGAATCCTACATCACAAATGTGATATTCTGGCTTATCATCACCTCCCTCTTTTTCCAGTTACTTGTGGCCGGCTTCCTCATCTACATTGGTGAGCAAAGCTGACTCATGAGGCTTGATTTTCTACCTGTGCAACTATATAGCCTATGGAACTCATGTCAGATAATTCAACATGCTGTACAACATACAAAACATTGACAGTAAAACATCATGCTAAAGTGTGTGCATTTAATAACATATTAAAAATGTTTGAACGTTGAAAAAGGCATAAATAAGACTAATTATGCAAGACTTAGCTGTATCTTCAGCGCAAGTAGGATAGATCTTTAAGCACAAGAACAGGGGCGTGATTTTGTACCCAACAGTAGGACGTTTCAATAGGTAGGATAAAATGCAGTGTGGGCAAGGAGGAATCAGCTGGCAGTAGAATCGTCTGTAGCCTGGTAAGGAAAATAAATTGTGACATAGTGCCTTTTATTTTAATTAATTACACATTAAGAACTGTAGGTTATGTTTTGTTTGAAAAAAGATTGCACTTTTACTGTACTTAAATTTTGCAAACTGCAGACCCCAAAATAAAAAAAAGAAAAATAACACACAGGCATCATTAAGTCCCTGTTCCCAGCCGTCGCGCTCATTCACCAGTGAGCTTCCCTGTCTTCTGATATCATTATACCACTATCAGCATTGCATGGGTGATCTGGTGATGCCAGAGAATGAAGACACACTCACTGCTACCTCTTCCCATGCCAGTTTCCCCTTGAAAGGCTTAGGCGGAACAGTGGTGCTCTTGTACATGACGCGCTCACCTTTTCACCTCGTGCAGGAGCACATTTGTTTCCTTGGCTGAAAAGCAATCTTGTTCGCTGGGCAAATGCGTCTGTAATAGCAATGCGCAGTAGATCATGTAGGGTTCCATTCTGATTGGGTTATTGCTTGTTACACCCAAAACACGCCTCTGAATAACTACAAGGGCAACTTTTTTTCCCACCTTGCCAAGTCTGGATTCTCCGTGTCCAAACCCGAATTGGATTTAGACACTGTTAGTTCCGCTTTGCGCTTTAGATCGTTGAAATAGAGCCCATGGTGTCCTCACGTCCCGCCGAATTACTATTCGTTTTAAATGCAGCTACTACTGACATTTTTAAGTGCGCCTGACAATTAAACTTTATTCGGTCTGTTACCCTAAACACTGATCCCACATGGATAATGTCAACACTGCTGACATCCAGCAGATCTGCGGCGCATTATCCATTGTTGGAAGAATTTCAGCAGCCATGATACATGCATTGGATAAAGCTTCAAAATGTCACACAGAATGTGGGTATTATTATATTTGAATGGCACACAGGTGCTCGACCCATTTTGTCACATAGGATCAGATGGCAGGCTACGGCTGCACTGGCCATCTGGCATATTAGGCAAAACTACAAGGGACCCACCCCCCTGAGGTCCAGGGTCAAGTTTTACTCCCTGTCCAGCCCTGTGTCAGGGTTCTCAAAACTGATTTCTACACTGATTTCCTCTGCAGTGAAGTGGAACCTTAATGATCAGCAAAAGCAAATGAGACTGAACTGTATGGAGAGCTTCGTCCTAATTCTGGTCATCATCATTTTAATACTGAATATCACCATCACGGCATTCGGTTTTCCAAAACCCCATGTGACCAACTGACGTGGGGTGAGCAGTCTGACCATCTAGCAGGTGTGTGTTTCCATGATTCTCCATTATTCAGTAAGCTGGGTTTCCCTTAATATTGTGGTTCATGAATGGTCTTCTGCAGCGATTCGTAGTGAGGAAAATATCATCCTTATATACAGAAGAACAGTGAGTAAATTTTAAAAAATAAGGAAGCCCATGTCATCACCATGCAGATGGACTTTCTTTTGTTACAGTTTACTGTATGGTTAGTTCTATGTCTTAAGTCTTTATATGAGATTCTCTCTCTCTTCAGGTCCTTCTTGTTCTGCCTTTTTCCAATATCTGATGGAGAATGAAGTCTGACTTCAACAGAGGATGGGATGACTCATCATATACAGTACAACAACGTCACACACACTGTAGACGTCCACGCTGACTGTTTTTTCTTGCTTTTTTGCTCATGTAACTTACAGCTGATCTGGCAGTGCGAATGTTGCCCAGTGTGAGTGTGTGACAGTTTCTGCCCCAACAGCTGGCAGCCCGAGCATCCCGATTCGTATCCCCTGTGTCACTGCAGCTTAAATGGTAATAAAAACGTTAAAACACCAAACAATATGACTTAAAGAAGATTTAATTATAATTTAATTATATAGTATACGATACATGATATATTTTGCATATAAAATAAAGTGTTGAATTAAGACTGATCAGTTGGAACTGATTGCGATTGTAAATCCTGTATTATATTACTCTTATATAACTACCAGGTGTTTCTGATTGGTGTTTTTTGCTTGAATACTCTGGGGGTGAATGTTAAACGGTTGAAAAAACTTCACATTACGTACCTCTTGTTGAAGCTTAGTATTAAAAAAAATCCTTTTGATGGAAATTAACAAAAATGTGCTCAGTTGCTAAATAACTATAAACCACTTCCCTTACCAAAAAAAGTATACTTAAAGTTCTTTTTATTAAGTATGCTTTTTGGGACTAAATTGGCCCACGTTTAGTTAATTAAAGTATATATTTAATTGTTTTAAAATAAAAACTATCATTTTTGTGGCACAAACGCAGCACTTACGACCTGCTCATTTGTGCCGCACAGATCAGTGTTCTATCTCTTTTACTTTATGGGATATTAAAGGTTTTTTGTAAAGGTCAAAAGTTCAGCCAACCCCCCCCCCCAACAAAGGTCACATTCAGATGTGAAACCTTTTCTTCTCGGGACAATCTTTTTTCCGGATGCCCCAAACAATCGGAAAGGAGATTCATCAGGAAAATGACTTTACCCCAGTCCTCAGCAGTCCAATCCCTGTACCTTTTGCAGAATATCAGTCTGTCCCTGATGTTTTCTTGGAGAAAAGTGGCTTCTTTGCTGCCCTTCTTGACACCAGGCCATCCTCGAAGTGTCTTTGTCTCACTGTACATGCAGATGCACTCACACCTGCCTGCTGTCATTCCTGAGCAAACTCTGGACTGGTGGTGCCCTGATCCAGCAGCTGAATCAACTTTATGATATCTTGTTGGACTGGTCCTGGCACTTGCTGGACTTTCTTGGGGGCCCTGAAGTCTTCTTCACAGCAATTGAATCTCTCTCCTTTAAGTTCTTGATGATCCGATAAATGATCAATTCAGGTGCTTACTAGCTGTAATATCCATGCCTTCTGCAAAGCAATGATGACTGCACATGTTCCCATGGTTAACAGAGGAAGAACAATGATTTCAAGCACCACCCTCCTTTTAAAGCATCCAGTCTGCTATTCTAACTCAGTCAGCATGACAGAGTGACACCTTCAGCCTTGTCCTCCTGAACACTCTCACCTGTGTTTATGAGAGAATCACTGAAATGATGTCAGCAGGTCCTTTTGTGGCAGGGTTGAAATACAGTGGAAATACATTTTTTGGGATTAAGTTCATTTTCATGGCAAAGAGGGACTTTGCAGTTAATTCCTATTCAACAGATCACTCTTCATAACATTCTGGAGTATATGAATATTGCCATCATAAAAACTGAAGCAACAGACTGTGAAAATGAATATTTGTGTCATTCTCAAAACTCCTGGCCACGGCTGTATGTGTTATGATTGTGGTAATGTGAGCAGAGGCACATGATAAAATTAACCTGGATGAAATAAAGGATTAAGGTTAAACTTTTAACAAAACGTTTTCAAAGAATGGTGTAGAGGGGCTTGTCAGAAAGATCTCTGATACGAAAATGAATCAAAAATAAATAACAGACCCATTTGCCTTACTTGTATGTTGGTTTGGACAGCAGCATCTTCCAAATAAATAAATTAGGTGCCTAATCCTCGCCCTTGAAGTCTGCACCGTATACTAATTAATGCTGGGACATTTGCCCTGCCTGTGCTACAGTATTTTTATCACCTCAGTGGAAAAATACCTTATCAACTGAGCAGAGGTGTTGCTCCGAGGTGAAGTTCTGACAGTAGCCCTGAACGTACTGCAATTTCAAAAGCTGACTGACAAACCAGAAAATCCTGAGTTGTTTGTGCTATTTCTTGTTGCTTCGTAACATACGAAGCAAAAAGCAAGTGTTGATATATCATTTAAAGTTTTACTGTTTCTCATCTGTAAAGCACAAAATATTAATTTGTAAAATGTAACACGGTTTCTTTCAGTATACACAAAGTTGACCTGATTACAAAAAAAATATTATTTTCACACCGTTATGTTGTAATTTTAACTTTATTGGTTTGGTTTTTATATTACATGCGTTTACACTACAGTAATTGTTTTTTAAAAAACATATTTTTACTTTAAAATTAACAGATGTTTTTTGTTAAGTATTTTACAAATAATGTCAAATATACACTGCTCTATTGTTCTTGCTTTTACAGTTTTTTTTATGTCGTTATTTTGCAGAATTACATTTATTTTTTTTACAGTGTACATATTTACATAATACATCCATTTTAATGTCCCCTGTCATTAAAAGCAGAAATCAGCACCATTAATTCTTAAAGGCTGTTACAATGAATTCTGACTTTATACACAAGCAAACAAAAACAAGTTTAATACAGTATAATTTAAAGATCTTTGGCATATGAATAAATGTAACAATAAACTGAAACATAGCTGAATATTTAAATACATTTATAAGAAATATTTCCCAAATCTGCCTCTATTGCGATGGCAGTCATCCATCCATGCAGTGCGTTCCCCAGCCTTGCACTGCCTGGGATAGGCTCTAGGCCTCCCTGACTAGAAGAAGCAGCCAGAACATGGATGGATGGACCCCTTGCTTGTCCTAATGATTTTTGCCCATATGTTTTGCATATAACAGCAACAGCGAGGTGGCTGGTCTGCTCAAGCCCAGAGCTGTATATGCCAACACCGCCCTGGCACCATCCCACAGAGCACCATCTGAAAAGACAGAGTGATGCCATGTCCTTCAGGGTAAAACGTGTCAGCTGATTAACTACATGAGTAATAAGCGTAATTCACCGAAAACCACATTTCAGACACATACTGGTGATTGACGACTCCTGTACTGACAAAACTTACCACTGTAGTAATATAGTAGAGCGCCCCCTGCAGCAAGGCCAAAGCAGCTGCAGAAAAACCAAGGACCTGCAGGGTGACAGAAGGGGGTTAATCACCATGTGTTTGTACGACTGTGTAGGTAAGTCTGAGTATGGGTAGGAATTTATGGTCAATTGATCAGCTGTCAGAAGGTTTCATTTACCCCTGTTGTTAAGTACAAATCGTTCCTGGGGGGATTTATGAGCTTGCTCTGTTTTTCCTACAGGGGGAACAGATCTATGAGTCATAATATCATTATATTTTAGGAATATTTTCTCAAAAAGCAATTCAAATAGAAACGATTAAGAACAACTTGTATAGATCAAGCTTCGAGTGTTCTGACCAGGGTGAGCGGTCCGTGTGGGCAGTCTAAAGTACACGTCTTCCGCGTGCAGGTGGAGCAGCCGGTACAGCTGGTGACACGCCTCCTCCCCCTTCCCTCGCAGGAGTGTCAGGAGCTCAGCCATTCGCAAACTGGTGGGCACATCCAGGTTCCGTAACTGGAGTAAGCAGAGTGAAAGAGGACTGGCCTGGGGAGGTGGGGCAGGCAACTAACATGACTGGGATCCTCACACAAGCATACAAATGGAGGCTCTTACAACAATCTGTCCAGCTTGCTTGCCAAATAAGAGAAATTAAATCATTTAAATTTAGTTTCTGAGGTCCACAGGGAGTGGGAAAAATATAAAATATATTGTTTAAGTGTATTTCGGAAGGACAAGAGTGGGCTTACTTTATGCGCTTCTGCGTATGTTAGTATCTGAGGGGAGCTCTGGTTGAGCTCCAGGATGAGTTTATCCAAGAGCCTGGAGTTCCTTCTCCTGAGAAACCAGGAGTCCGTCTGCAGCTGCTTCTGGAAGCTTTCTGCATGTCAGACAGCGGTGCTATTCTCAAAACTACAATTACCACAAAGCTCTTACAAAACTCTTTCCGCGACCAAAGCAAACTATAAAAAGCATAGTGGATCTGGGTGTGGGCACTTCAATCAGTTTCTGAATAAGGAAAAGCACTGAAACGTTTGCGTTAAATAAAATATAATCTGCTGTGTCACTACGAAACAACAACATCGCATTAGATAGTAACTATGACTGCATAACCCGCAAACTTCAGAGTAAACAACTCACTGCACCTCGCCGCAAAGTACGGAAGTCATACTAAGGCACCGTAACTTGTCATCTATTAGTAAACATTTGCTTGTATACTTTAGGCATTTTATCAACGAGAATATTTCACGGGCGTTCTGAAAGCTAGCCATGCGAGTATGATGCAGTTTGGAACAACATACTGCATCAGTGCTTTGAAGTGGGCCGGGACTCACTGGGACACAGTACCGCAGCTTTTTGTTTTTACATAGTACCGGCACCTCTCAATACCTACCAGTCGTTATCTTGAAATTCACTTGCTTCGAAACGGGATTTACGTACCTCCTCTCATCCTGAAATAACCAGATTCAATTTACTGACAACGATCCGACTTTAAAACTTCTTGCTCTTCCACCACTTCCTTACTTTCCGTGGCAAATTTGGAACAATACTGCCACCAAGCGGCTGATTGCTGTCATAATCTCACAAGTTAAAGACAGCTGTCCTGATGGACATTATGGGTACTGTGTGAAATATGAATGGTATAAAATACGTCTGATTCATTTTCATATTTGTCCAGGCTGCCAATTAGTCCTTTGAGTCTTATTTTTATTCGATCTGCCCGTTTAGATACCCAGTGATCCCATCTGTTATATTGCCACCCCCACCCCCACCCCCGCTCTCCCACCCCCACATACACACTGATTTGTTTGTAAGCTTTAGTAAATTAATATATTCAATAGACACCAATTCGAAATTAACATATATTTAAGTACACTAGGATTCAATAGCATTAGCCATGCAAATGTGATTAAAGATTTGAATAAGGTGTTCTACAAATTTATTTGGGAGTATAAGCCTCACTATTTAAAAAAGGAAGTTATTGGCAATACTGCAGAAAATGAACTTAAGGTCTTCGATTTCAAAACACTTAAATACACATTTAAAATCTTTCTGAAAAATAAAGAGAGTTCATGGAACATCTTTTCTTATCACTTATTTTGCATGGTTTGAACACGGATGCTATGACAGGGCAGGATGCAAAGAAAGACAACCCATGTTGTGATTCACAAACAAAAGATATCAAAACAAAACAACAAAACAAAACAAAACAAAACAAAAAATAATAGGGTGGTGCAGTGGTCTCTGGGATCGGGGTCTGAGTCTCTACCATGGCCCCATCTGTGTGGACTTTGCATGTTCTCCCTGCGTTATCGTAGAATTTCTTCTGGGTACTCTCATCCCCCCACAGAGTTCAAAAACATGCTGAGGTTAATTGTAATTACCAGACTGCCTGTAAGTGTGCATGTGTGAAGCCAGCTTCAAACCCACAAGTCAAGGAAATGACACACTCAGCCTGTTAAACCATGCAGCAGGCTGGAAAATAGGTAAACGCATTAGGATTTAGGAATACTAGCAGAACACAGAACATGCTGGCCAACGTCCAAACAGGGAAATGACAGACAAGGCTGGTGTCACTACCTACTCGTCCGAACCTCCTGTGTGCCACGCCCACCTCGTTACCTTGTGTTACTTTCCAATCGTACTCACCGGTTACCTGTTAAGTTCTGCCTGCCGAACGATCTTGACAGCTGGGATAGATCCTGACAATGAGATTCTTCCGGTAATTTGATTGTTAAATTCAAAAGGCCAGTTGTTACCAAATAGTGAAATTCATAAACATTTTCAAATACACATTAAGCCAAAGGAATTCACTATTGTGTTTGATGTAATTCCCAGAGGCATACTATCCTTTTTGACCAATTCCACTTTGTCTGATTTGTATTTGTATTACATTTTTGAATCTATTGGTAACAAGGATATAGCAAAAGTTAATAGTAAAGTTATTAGAAATATCCTTTGTATGTCACACTCCCTGCAGCAAGGTTTTTTGGTCAGTCTTATTTGGTGAGGTTCAATGGAAAAAAACACGTTTTTCCATTGAAGTAGTATTATCCAAAATAAATACTACATCAATAACAAAGTCGTGTCATATAAAGCGTTACACAGAATTTACTCAGTGAAACAGATTTAATTTAAAAACATGTAATTTAGATGCTATATTTTAAACACTTGTGCTTTTTCTGGGATTGAAGGACAACATATTGAAGAATTCAAACAATATATAAATGCTATACAAATGTCCAAAACAAGAAATCACAAAAGACATACAAAATCATAAGAGACTTTCATCCATCTATCCATCCATTTTTATGACCGCTTGTCCTATTCTTTTCTTTGATACTTCCTTCTGTATACTCATACAGGGCTCTCAAGTGTCACGCATTGAGCGTCACAGTCACTCTTTTCAGTGTTTTGTCACGCACTCTCGCCACACATTGTATTTCTCATGCAGAAAAATAATTTGTAGGCTAATATGCCGCAGCGCAAAATATTACTTAGACCGCGACACAGTAGCGCCTCACTATGAAACAAGCGCGTCTCCGCTGGAGTCCTAGAGCCTGTCACTTACCAGCCAATCAATAAAAAAGAAAGGTCCTACATAATAGCCAATCAGAAAATAGTAGTATTGTATCTGGGTAAAATGCAACACAACAACCAATGAAAAGGCATCCTGTGGAATGTCACTCTTGCCTGTCTTCAAAACTTGAGAGCTCTGCTCATAACAAGGTTTAAGGTTTTTATATGGAACATATGGTCCTTGTGCTTCCCTTATCTATGTTAATATAAAATAACTTTGGGAAAAAACATCCCAATTAAAAGATGACGTTTTGTCGTGTAATATAATGCGCTTGCTGCAAATCGGGTAACGTCGTAAAACATAACGATGTGCGCATGCGCACAACGGTGCACGCTTGCGCGCTGCAAATCAGGCAGCAGCCGCGCGCGGTTTTGTTTAATTGAGGAAAAGCTCTGACGTCTTTTCGTGCTGCACAATGTCGGGGTTCCTTGAACCCGATTTACCCACAAACCTTACGTGCCTTAAAGTAAGTCTGGCAGAAGTGTTCAGCTAGCTTTTATGTGTGAGGTGTTTAGATTGTCATCTGATTTTGCGTTGCTATGCTAGTTGCTGGATTATGTTTGAGGGTCGGGACGATGGGGGTTGATAATGATTTATAACAGATTTGTAATTCATCTGCGAGGAGGTACCATGTAGCGTTTTTGCGTATTGACAGTTTGCTCAGTTACCCTTTTTGGTTTTTATTTTATTTTATTTTATTTTTGGTGCTCTGTTGTTTTCCAGTCAGCTGTTGTTTTAGTCCGCTTTTGCCGTTGTAGCTCGTCGATGCCCTACTCCACTGTCCCATCTGTTTTGACTACATGAATATTACTATAATGAATAATAATAAAATGATTAGATTTATTGTGATTTTCTTTTTTGTTGCTGCGTTGCTGTTCTGACCCGCATTGCCGGTTCAGCCCGTCGATGCCCTTCTCCGCTGCCCCATCTGTCTTGACTATATGAATATTGCTATGATGACCAAGTGCTCTCATAACTGTAAGTCGTGGTACTGATTTCTCTGAGCTCCTTTTTTCTTGTCACTGTGAAACAATATTACCAACTAGCTAGTTACTGTATAAATATTTCAGATGGAAATTGTATTCTAGCTATATTTGAGGTTTTTTTTTTAAGTTTGAAGTAAACCGGATGTAAAGTACAGTTTGCATTCAGTCACTAATTGTTTTTAAATTGTGTTATGCCTTGGTTTCAGTTTGTTCTCTGTGCATAAGGAAGTTCCTCTCATGCAAGCTGCAGTGTCCTGTGTGTAATTCTGTAAGTATACTTGCCTTCAGCATTCATCTATTGATAATACATTTATGATGTTTAATGAGCATTGTGTCTCTTGAACAAACACTACTGAGTTTTTATTTTGGTATTTTTTTAGTGGTATTCTGTTTTTATTTATAGAGCCCCTGTATTTGTATACATATTTGTAGCTATATGTGGCATATTTCCTTGTATAAATATGTCATAAGTGACTTAATGGATGAGAGCTGTTAGAGTAATATAAAGGAAAAGTTTTCACGTTAAAATTAAGATTTAAGAATATGTTTATTCAACTAATGCAACAGATGACTTTTTTAAGCATGTGAGTGCATGTATAATTTCTGTCCCTCTTTTAATAAGAGATACTAATTTTTATTAAGAGACTGCCCCCCACACTGGCTGTTCTGAGGCATACTGCCATCCAACCTTATGGAGTATTTTGAAAAGGAAAATCCATAAGCCCTCTGTAGGTTTGAGGTTCGGGGGTGATGATGGGCAAAGCACAGTTTGTTCTCTCTTTATCCCCATAGCATCCAAGGAGTCAATGATGTTCTTAACAGCATATAACCATGCATTGCCCTGCATGAACATAATTTTATTTTGGAAACCAAAGGGCAGATTTATGCACAACTGCCAACCTCTGGACCAGGAGTGTCCAACTCCGGTCCTGGAGAGCTACTGTCCAGTAGGTTCCGATTGACTTTCCCTGGACTCCAAATTGCTCACAAATTTTTGTACTTTTGTTGTTCTCAGGGTTTGTTGGTTTCATACCCATTGCAAGGTGTTACACTTTTTCATGCTTTTCAGCAGCAGAAAGATCTTCCTTCCTTCCAGTACTTAATGTGAACTGTTACTTACCTAATCATGTGGGATATTACTCTATGCAACTGCTTTTAAGTAGGCTTACCTTTAAGTAAAATCACCTATATAACTAAACAATTACGACACTCTATGCGTTTGGTCCAGTTTGCTTAAAGACGTAAGAAAATGAACCAGCAACAAAAAGATTGCAGTAAGTTTGTATTTTGCTGAAAGGATTACTAATTTGCCTCTTGCATAATACTTTGCAAGGTAGCTCCTGTTCCTTTTTTTGTGCAAAACTAAGTTTTCTTTAGGGATTAAAGTACATCTCTCCATCCCATCCGTCTTTTATTTTGGGGGAAATGCTAATTGTGACCTGTTTGTCTTTTAGACTGCAACAGAGTCAGATCTGATAAACAATCGGATTCTGGATGATCTGGTCAAAAGTTTCAAAGCTGCAAGGTATAGCACAAACTGGATCTTCTCTCACTTTGTGTTTCTTTTACCTCTGTATGCTTAAATTCTGTTAGGTCCTTCCTTCTAAAGAACATGACATGAAAGTGCCAAGGAATGGGTCAGGTCTATGCATGTTTGTCTACTGATTTGGCCCATAACATCACATATAGCACGGGTGTCAAGTAACTGTATTTACCACCAACAAATCTGACCAGGGCTTATTTATTTAGTTGATAACTACAAAGTTTGGGTCATACTGTTATTTGGTTAAAATCTTTATTATATGTAAATAATATTCACAAACGTGAACTTTGAAGTAAACATTATTCCTGAAAAATTATATTTAATGGTATCCAAAATTCTCTTTGAAGATGTAACATTAAATCAGACGTGTCCATGGGTTCAAATGATTATCTGCTTTAATCTGACATTATTCACTGGATCTTTCTAAATGAAAAATAGGCTGAATTTAGTCCCAGAAAATCAAAACCTGTTTACAATTAGAATGTTAAGCTGAATTTTATGCTAAATTGCTGCTGTTGAACTTGACTGTAGGGTAGCTTCTGTTATACTACAGCTCTGCCACTAATGACTGTTTTTCGATCAATAATCTATTGACTATTTTACTGATTTGTCAATTAATCTAAACAATTGATTTTCTTCCTGCAAATAACTTAAATGAAATGGTCAATTTTAACTTGGGTTTGACAAGAACAAACTAACCATTGCAGGGCTTTAGTAGTGGTCGCCGGCTTTTTGTGCACTATATGTGCCTTACTTGCGCCCACAATTCAATAAGGAGATTAGTAGTATGTCTAAAATATTAACAAGAGGTGTATTGTGATGCCCAAATGTTTTAGTAATCTCTATAAATTCGGTGTATCCTCGTGTTTATTAAATTTGGTTAGCAGAGCACGCCACATGTAACTTTTTGTAAATCATCGAAGCAATAAGCACTGAAGTCTAGAAAGAGATATCCCTGTAACCAAAAGGCAAGATATTGTGGTTAAACAAGGTAAAAAGAGTTTGGTGGGTGACATACGTTTTGCAGTTTAAAATCCATTTTTTTGGTAAATGTAGTTTTCATTTATACGTCAGTTCACAATTATTTTTTTTAAATTTTAGTTTATTTTCATTTGAGCTTTAGTTTCCGATAACAAAACTGGTCCCACCAAGCCCAATGTGCGCGAACACATACACACTGGCATGGTCAATCAACACAGAATAAGTCCAGATTGCAACCTAAATGTTTTCTCATGCACTTATTAAATGGAAATTCTGTGGTAGCAGGCAGACAAGCTAATGGCTTTAATAATGAGTGTATTTAGCAGCTACAAGGACAAAAGATGTTAAAATCTCCCCGTATTAATAGTAATTTAATAAACATGAATAGAAAACACTTCAGGTGGCCTCTTCTGGCAAGTGCTCCCTTAATTATGCATTGATATTAAAGGAAAGCTTTTGTTACAACCAAACTTTTTAAAAATCAAGGTAATTTTATTATGATAACCTCAAAAAACAATGTGTCAATTTAAAATATTGCTGTCTAGGTTTTTTTTAGTGTTGACGTCATTTTAGTAGCCTTAATTACATTGCCGACCAGAGCTATAGTGTGTTTTTGTGATACGTTTCAGATAAATTTTGTCTCTGTGACAAAATAGAAGGCAAAATTTAAAGAGCGACAAAAAAACTAGTGGGTCGGTTTGCCTGTCCGTTTTTGAATGACACAAATTACTGATGTACAAATTACTTTAACGACAAAGGTTTTGAGTAATATACATTTATAAATTAATGGTCTTACAGTAAGTACAAGATAACAAATTACTTAGTGTCGCAAAGCTTTCAAGTAATGCACCTTTTGAAAATTTCCCTAAACTTACCTATTGAAAATTTGTTACATTGTATTGGTTTGTGGAAAAGAGCATTAAAATAGTGTAACAGCTGCTCCCATGATCAAACTTAACAGATATCTTCCCACATTTTTGTAAAGAATAGTCATTTGTTGTAATTAGATCAGGCAAGATCATATGGTTAGTTGTGGGTGCTACAGACAGGGTGATTTAACGTGATCAACTCAGGTCAACTGGAGCCGACTTTTTAGATTACCGTAATTTCCGGACTATAAGCCGCTACTATTTTCACTTGCTTTGGACTCTGCGGCTTATACAATGCTGCGGCTTATCTATCTTTTTTACTGCTAACGGTCGCCAGGGGCGCACTATCTAGGAAGCGCGGACTTTCTAGGAAGAGGACTTCAGTGGTTTTAGTACGCAGGAGGAAGACGATGACACGAGGATTAATGATTGACTTTTCTGGTATAGTGGGCTCGTTATTTTATTACGGCCGCGTTACTGCACCTTTATTGCTGTTGGCACTTTTCAAAAAAGATGCTGGTTATTTTGTTAAGCAGCCGTGTTACTGCAATTTTAGTTTACTGCAAAGT
>JAODKE010000138.1:10170825-10186869 GCA_026779605.1 Mormyrus hasselquistii | reverse complement strand
ATATGGAACAATCTGTATTTTTCCCCAAATTTAGCTGGTGCGGCTTATATTCAGGTGCGCCTTATAGTCCGGAAATTTACGGTACACGCTGTGTTCTCCTCCTGTGTCATAATGATACATAATGAGCATTGCTATATACATTTACATATATTAAATGATTATAGTGGAAATACTTGGGTCTACATAATTGTAAGATTTTTATGTGTTAGGGTCTTGATTGTTTTGTGAAATTTTTGCCTGGATTTTTTTCCCTTTTGTCAGTCAAGTGTGGTTTGACATGATGAAAGTGATGGATTTCTGATTCTGACACCTGCGCAGACCTGGTTTGTTGAAGCTGATATTGCAGTATTCTGAAGTCATAATGTGCATCAATAGGATTAATTTTGTTTAATTGCTGCTCATAAAATGATTTTAGGTAATATCGCACTTTGGTTGTATTTATTAAATGTGACGTTTCTTACATACCTGTCTGCTTTTTATCTTCTGTTAAACCTAGGCATAAATTGACGCAGACGACTTTTGAATCCCCACCTATTTCCCCGAAGACCCCCGTCTCTTCTGTAAGACGGAATGCCATGAAGCCAGGGCTCTCGAAAGTGAGCGGCACCATTCTGAACCACTTTTTCCAAAAAAGATCTCCCACCGGCTCAGAACAATCAAGAACACCCAGAGTCCAAAAGGACAGCAGGCAGGGTCAGCAGAATACTGCAGCGTTGGTTATAAGTGTGAAGGAGGAGCAGGTGGAGGTGTCTGCTGGGGAACCTGTGTCAAGCTCAGCCATTCCCTCAAGTTCTGCCTCCCCTATCCAGAAACCTGTGGTCAAAGGTGACATTTATGTCTGGATTTGTAACTAATAGAAATGTTGTCCTTGGCTTGGAAGTAAATAGGTTTAAATAGAATCTGATAAGTAAATAAAACAAACTTTTGTGTTTTTTAGTGGAGTGTCCAGTGTGTAACGTGGGTGTTCCAGAACAGTTTATTAATAAACACTTGGACAGCTGTCTGACCAGAGATGAGAAGAAGGAGAGCTTGAGAAGGTACGGTTGTATTCCTTGGAAATATATTTGGTTTTAGGACTGGTTCACCGTCATGGATGTTTTGCTGAAGACAATTGCTCAAAAACTATCTGAAGGATCTGTTTGAAACTTTGCAGAGGCCTTGTATTGTTGCTGCACTGATTAAATTGTGAGATAGATTGTCCTAAAATTGAAGCAACACCACTTTGTGGCATCAAAGGGAAGGGTGAAAGTAGACATTTGAAATTGTGCATGTGATAAGTCAAAAAGTATTTAATGGATCTTATTACTGCTTTACAGAAACATTATATGGATGAAGATCTATGCCCGGTTTCATTTTCAAATTGCCCCAAAATGAAGCAGCAGTGCTTTGTGTCAGAAAAAGAAGGAAGCAGAAGCTGTAGAAGATACTTGTGTCTTATGAACACAGTAACTCTAAAAGTATTGCATGGATTTTTCTCAAACTTTCCAGGCACCTTGTAGGGATGACATTCTAGAAGAGATTGTAGGGAGGACATTCTGGAGGAGATGAAACCTTGAAACAAATCGCTACAAAAATGAAGCCAAGCCATTTAGAACAGGAGCTGTTCAACTTTTGAGAACTGTTCAAATTTGTCACTTAGTGTCAGCGAATGGAAGGTGAACTAAGAAGAAATGTGACTTTTGAACTTTAACTCAAGTATGTATTGAATCATCATGTATTTCACAGAAATATATAAGTTCTTGAATCTGGTGGTTAGTGTGTTGATGCTGCAAAACCTCCTACTGAACTGCAGGAGGGTGTGGCTGGGAGTGAACCTGAATTATATATTGAATCTTAGTATGGCTACAGTTAAGGTACAGCTGGTCGATGGGGTATAGTTCAATACCTGTGATCATCTGGCCAGAATTCACCACCCCCTGTATGACCTTCCGGTTATGAACTTTTAAAAGTTCTACTGATGGCCTGCACTGTGCATGGTGCATTGCAGGTGTACTTTCAGGATGGTCTATGCTCTACATGACACAATGCAAGCATGTTTTCGGTTGACAACATGACAAACACCTGAAACTTCTAGCCAGAAATGATTTTGCGTTTAGTCTAGAGCTGTAGCCTTATTTTCACTTGCTTACTGTTAGTTGGATTTAGTGGTGGTTATATTGGTGTTACAACATTTTAGGTCTTACATTTCTTAAAACCTTGTCCTAGTTCACTATGGAACCCCTGGGCAGCGGCCCCGCTGGCCCGGTCCATAATCTGTCCCTGGACCAAGGAGTTAACATTCTGTAATGTTGAAAATCTTGCTTACATGGGCTGTGTATTGACCTCTCCAATTGCAAAGTGGTGCATGAATGGTTTAAAACGAATAAATGAAAATGAAGGATAATGCATTTGTTTTTAGTGAACAGCAGAAGTATTTGGGAACCACGATAATAAAAAGTATATAAATGGGTCAGGTAATAATGCAAATAGATGTCCCTGTTAATGATGATGTGGTATATTTTTCAGTTCCGTCGTCAAGAGGAAGCCGTTGCCGAAGTTAGTGTACCACCTGCTGTCCAATCAGGAGCTGAAGAAGAGGTTGCGAGAGCTGCACCTCTCTACCCAGGGCCCCCGGGTGCAGCTGGAGCGGAGGCACCAGGAGTTTGTGCACATATACAACTCCCAGTGTGACTCCCTGACCCCACAGTCAGGTAACGGCCAGTGTCACCATGTTGCAGTAGACCAGTGTACTTCATTAATTTTGATAACTTTCCATTAAACATCTGCCATTATCATTTCACCAAGTGTTTTTTGTTGTTCAGATCTGCTTTTCTTGCATGTCTAAGCTGTAGAAAAAAAATCAAGTTTTGGGTTTATTAATCAGGGTAGTTTAGCGTAGGCTTGTGTGTGCCCATGTCTGAAAGGGAAAGCCATGTAGCTGTAATATTACAAATGTTACAGGTGAGATGCAGACACAATTTTTTTTTTTTTTTTTTAATTTTTATTTGTTGCTACCCCATGTGTAGAAAAGGTACAATATCTCTACAGGAATTTAAAAATAACAAAAAAAAACACTTCTGAGCTCTGGGTGGAATGTGTAATTCACACGTCAAATTTCAGTCAAAAACAGTGGTACCAAGGCCATTTGTTGAGTTAAAATGGAATGACCCAATTTAAAGGTCTGTTAGGACTCAGCAGTCACAGAAATTAAATCTATAATTTGCTTTCTCCTTTGTATGCAATTGCTATCCTGGGTTTATTTATAAAACAAACTTGTATGTGACCCATGTTTTTTCAGTACTGTTCCTGTACAAAACATGCAACTCTTTCCTAAAATCCAACCGTCATCTTTGACATTACAAACATGCATTTTTAACACTGCAGGCTTCTTAAGATTTTCTCCATGTGAAATGTAGAATCGTACATCGATGTGGCCAGTGACGCCACTTCTAGGAACGCGGCCATTTTGAGGCTCTGTAATGTGCTTCCTGAGAGGCAAGAGAGGAAAGAGAAATCTCTGCTACAGAAAGGAGGAGGAATTCCTGGGGCTGCCCGTGAAGGACGCTGAGCACTTGGCGTACACTCTGCGTAACACCGATGGTACACTGCTGCTTTTACACTAACCCGTTTTGTTATCCATCAACAGCGGAAGACATAGCAAAGGAAGTAGAGCGGGATGAGAAGCTCAGGAATCAACCGGAACTGAAACATCCGCCTGTATGTTCTTAAATAGTACTTGCAGACCTGAGTGTCATTTTTGAATTTTAGTTTGTCATGAATTTACAGTTACTCATTTGGCAAAATGATGAAAAAAAAACACTTTTATACCATAACCTTTTAACTTCCTTTCTAGGCAATGGTTTTTTCAAAAACTCAAACTGAAGACGAAATAGAAGAAATCCATGCAAATTACCGTAAGTTAAAAGGCCAGAAAATGCAGCGTTAATGTTAAGAGCAGTGGATGTTTGAAATCGATTGTGTTCCGAATCACGATTCTTCAAGGGCGATTTTAATATCGCCGTGAGAGTTAAATTGATTGCTAAACATCAGTTTAAACATGGGTTACTGATTGTTGTTCACAGTACTTGCCCAGTTGCCCATAGTTTGATTTGTTAAAGAACTGACATGCAGAAGTTTGGTACAATGCTTTCTCTCTTCCTGCACCGTCCTAATTTAAATCCACAACTAACCGCAAATGTGTAAAATGTAAAATTACATTGAATATATCTCTTCCACAAACAATGTTTCTAAACAATTTGAATTATTTGTACCTTTCCTTAAAACCCTTCTTTGGGTTTCACCTCATCCTGTGTGATTGCTTGTAGCTCATCATCGCACTCATTACCAGTCACAACACTTTTCACACCTACAGGATTTGGACTCTCCGAGACATCCAAATATTTTGCCTGCTAGATATCTGACGGGTGTCTGCAATGCTTTCACGACTCTGTCCAGTCACTTCTTTGAACTAATAGCAATCAAGTGCCAATTAACACCGATTTGCCTCTTATCTGGGATCTATCTAATCTTTTTGTTCGTTGGGAAAGCAGAAAATCAGGGCTAAAATAATATAGTGTGAACTACCTGTTTGTTTGTTTTTTTTAAAATAGCCTGGTTTGAATTTCCTGACTAAAGCAAACACTCAGATGTTGTTGTCTAACATGAGTTAGCACATTGGATGTGTTTCCCCAAAAATATCAGAGTATAACAGTATATAAATAATGGTATAACAGAACCAACAGGTATTCTTGGTCTTATCAAATACTCCTATCGTTGGTGTTTGCGTAATTTATTGGGGAACCAAGATATTCCCAAACTACTGATTTGTGACGTGGGAGTGTCTTTGAGCTCTCTAACACTAGCGGTAACCTTGTAGCCATACTTTGCGCAATGTTTTCCATGTTCAACGTCTGCTTGCGAGTTTAGCTTTCACTTGTGTCAACAAATGTGATTTCGTTTCATCGCAAGTTTCAAACTGAAAACGCTGTAACAGCAAGGCACTCGTATATGTGTACCGTTAGAGCTTTTTACTTTAGATGTATACCTGAAATGCTCTTCATCAAAATCTATTTAAAAATTACATCTAGAATCGGCAAAACACAAATTGATAATGTCGATTCGATCACTGCCGATTCCTTAACCTATTTGCTAGTGTCGGCAGAGCTAACTGAGGAAAGGAAAATAGATGCCTGTATGTCTGAGAACCTGCATGAAACCCTGTTGTCGGATTTGAAAGACCATCACTTTGCTCTGAAATAAAAGGGGGAAAATGGGGGGAATCCGTATTAAATTGCGTTTAAATGCAGAAATTAAGCAAATGCATGGTTTCTTAACGCTAGAAGCGCCGAGCGCCGGTCATTTGACCGCCTAGCCGCGGTATAAGTAGGTTAAACCAGCCCGGCGCTTCTAGTGTTAATAGGGTTGGGTGATGTCATATCGATATTAATAGTATAAATACGGCATATCCTTATGTTTAATAGTTTAATGTGTCAGACTTTGAACTGCAAAGAGTACCACCACACCGCCGACGTCTTTTTACCTTGTTTATCCACAAGATCTCCTCTTTTAAAAGATGTCGTGGCTGCTCTTCTTCGTCAGTGCATATTGCACTGAGGTATGCCGTACCGTAGTCTACCAAAACAGTATTATGTTCTGTGGTCCGCTAATCGAATTTACATAAACATACATAAAGCTTATACAGATTACTAACTTTTGGGTGTCACAAAATGCATTAATATTAATAATAAATTAATATTAAGCTATACTACTAATCCTCTTTAAAAATCATGGGCGTAAATAAATGTTCGTATATCACCAAAAAGCTGGCGTCCGGCCAAATGCTATGTCTGTTATCTTAATTGATTATTGGGCATGCGCGATATAATATCAATATGGTATCGCCCTGCCCTACGTTTTAATTTTAAGTATATAGGGTTAGTTACTGTGTATATGTGCATGTGTTGGTAGTATTTGAGTTGACACAAATGTGGAATTAGTTTGCTTTAAGCAGTGAGTAAAGGTTATTTTGCAGCTTTATAGCAAAATTTTCTTTCTGCTATAAATATGGTTTTGGTTATATAGTATGTGGGGAAAATTGCAATTAACTTTTAAAACCCATTCCTCCTTTATAAATGAAATGTTTAATATGAGCTTGTTTTTCACTGGCTCGATTTTAACTTGCGGCTTTTTCTTTTGGTCTGACAGGTAAACAGCACAGTGCTGAATTCTCCCGCCTGATTTCCCAGGTTAAAGGTCGCTGGAAATCATCCAAGAAAGCAAGGATAAAAGAGGAGGTGCAGGACGGAGAGGAAACCAGAGGAGAGCATTCCCCAGGTACGGACGCATTCACCTGTAAAGTCATTATTTAACTACTACTAACATTTATCTCAGGCTCATTGGGTACCTGATTTAACAGTCTTGGTTCTTGGTTCTTGGTTCAATGTCTGTGTGTCATTCAACAGTAGGGTTGCGAAAAGAGAATTTCCGGCAAGTTTCCATGGAAATTTTAACAGGGGAATTTTATAATGCACTGACATCAGCTGCCGCTGCGTGCAATAAAGAATTGAATCTTGAATTCCACTGACTGAACAGACTCTGACTTTCATCATCAAACCTCTCGCCATGTGTTTGTGGTCAGTAATGCTAGCAAGGCAATTGTATTCCTGGTCAATAAAATATGTAAATGTCTTGAACATGTTTTTAATTAGTCTCTTCTTGTGTTCTTATTAATTACTTCTTGTGTGTTTCACAACTGTAAATGCACTGAAAATTCCCGGAATTTGCTTACCAGTTCTGTAGTTAAATTCTGCTACTTGTCAGCATTCTTTTTTCTAATTGAAGTGCTTGATATGTTTCTCTTTTCCACATCTCTGAATACAGAGTGTCTGAATGACTTGGGGTCGTGCTCACTGGTGACAGCAGAAGCTGCTGTGATGTCAGAGGTCCCTCCCAGGTCCCCCAGTCCTGCTCTCAGCAGCATCTCCATCAGCAGGTAGCATTACTGAGAGAAATGGCTCTTTCTGGTGTCGGCAGCCCTAACCCTTCAAGCAGCCGTGTGGTGAGCAGTGCAGCCATGTAAACGGGCATCTCTACAAGGGTTAAAATTACCTGCAAGGGTCTGAGTAGCTTGTCATGGGAACTCCAGGTGTGGTGTGACAGCAGTGACTCTAACCTGTGAACATCTGAGACCTTCTCAGTAACCGGAAACATGCATTGGGCTTTGAAGTGTTACCTTAGTCTCCACAACAAACAACGTTTCTTTGATTTCCAGCTCCATTTCAGATGTGTTCAGCCCAGAGCCAAAAAGAAAGCATGAGTAAGTTCTTCAAAGTTCTCCATCTTCGTTAAACATGAGCAGTGCTCGATGCCATTTTTTGGGGGCTGTTTTTCTGAAGCCTTAAATGTCTATATAAAGCTCCAGATGGGATTGTTATTGTTCTCAAAACGTTTTTTTTCTGTGACAATTCTTGTAGAAGTTTAAAATAAATTATCACTATCATACCATGTAATCACTGGCTGTGGTTCTGCTTTCACAAAATCTGTTTAGTCCCAGAACAATGTTTGTAATGACCAATATTAGCAAGTCACCGATAATTTGGTATTTCACAACTAATATCACCAAATACCATGTTACCATGAAAATCTCAAACTTTGGCGTAACCCTAGTTTCTTCGGGGTCTAATCCTGTTAACAGGCTGAGGTGGATTTTTAGCAGGATTTAAGAAAAAGGCCCTCACTTGCCCTTTGTCTTTTAATGCATAAATAAATGCAGACACTTTATTCCTCTGAACCTGTGGTTCCTCCAGGACGTGGGAGAGTACTCCCAGCAGGAAGCGCGCGGCGTCCAGCCCCCAGGACGCAGACCTGGCTCCGCTCTCCACTTCGGATAAACGGGCACGTTGGCACTGAAGGGGCCACAACAGAAACTCACGTTTTTTCAGTTAACTTTGGCACATCTGGCAAAATGTGTCTGAAATCTGTTTCTTAATCTGTAATATCATTAAAGCTTTTTGTTTTATGTATATTTTGCGCAAGTTTTCATTCTTGTAACTCATCGACAAAGGTAAGGAACCTGTCACACTTTTGAAGTCCTTGCACGTTTGTGGAACATTATCAGGCACGAATGGATAGGACAGATCTCTTCATTATACCTGCTAAATCCAGTGTATCACCTGTCTGAAGCTGCCTGCCCCCAAGTGCTTTACTGTATAAAGTTATAAAGTATTAGTTTGAACAGAAAATGCTGAAATATCTGAAATAACAGTTAAAGATGTTCATTTATTTGTCGTAAGGGGCGTTTTGTTTAGAGAACTGCTGTGCTTTGGCAAATTCTTTAAAGTTGTTTGAGCATTGCATTTTGACAGCACTCTCAAAAGCCGTATACTGTGGTACAACATGGGGAGTGTGACTGAATGAAAAGGTAAATATTTTGAGAAATTGGTTTAGGGTTTGCATACCCCACCATGTTCTCCATATACAGGTTAAAGGAAGCTTGAGGTCAAAGCGCAGGGTCAGCCAGGTTGGTGCTAGGGGCCTTGGTCAAGGGCCCAATGCCGATATCGCTCCGGTGGCCACAGGATTTGAACCAGCAACCTTCTGATCACGGACACAACCCTAAACTACAGAGCCACAATGTTCCCGTAAGGGTTGCTGATTAAACCTCTTTGTCATTGTTGTCTTCCCTACCAGAAAAATATAACATTCCATCTAATGAAGCCTCCTCTGAATATGAATTCTGTTTTGTGTTTTGCATGTAGTGGATTTGCTATAGTTCTCATTTGCTGGTAGAGATGAAGGTATTTCAGCATGTAGAGGATCAGTTCAGTTATTTTGTTCATTCTCTGGTGCCTGAACCTTATGGTTATGGGAGTCTGCTTATGTGATTGAAGGTTACTGTAAATGTTAGACTCATGATATTTTCTGTTGGACTAGGCACAGTAGTGGAATAATATTTATTTTAATTGAGAAATGCACCAACAGAGCTCTTGAGTTGAATTAATTATTGCATATATTGGTTACCCAGAAAAGAGAATGTCCTGTGGCACCTTGTTAAATAGTAAAATGGATCAATCATGTAGGATGTATGAATCTGTGAAAGCAGTCAGCAGCTGGGGGTCGTGGGCCTGAGGGTTATTCTGTATATTTACATAGGGGTACGGGGGTGGTGCTCGGTGATCCCGGAAGGCTGCTCCGCGCCCGCCATGCATGCTCTACACTTCCTTGCGCAGAGTCATTTTGACGCTGCTGAAGATCTTTCCCATAGCTTCACAGAGCGGGTCGCAGAAGGTGCGGATGCAGAGTCCATAAACGCGGCTGAGGCACTGTGTCTCAATCAGGTAGCTCTTAATGCAGGGCACGACGGCCCAGATGTGGCAGAAGGAGATGCAGGCGAACAGGAAGCCCCACAGCAGGGACATGGGGAGGCCGAGGACAGCAGAGAGCAGCCGGTAGCACCAGTACTTGGAGACGGTGAAGGTGGTGTAGCTGGCCTTCCACACAGTGTCCAGGCTGTGGCTGCCATCTGGCTCAGCAATCACATCCTCAAATTCCACCTGGGCAGCAAAGAGGTGCTTATATCACACAGAAGTGCATATCACTGCCTTGGGAATGACAGGAGTTTCTGAAAATGGCCAGGTTTCCATTTGAATAATTAATATCTGACCACTAGTAAAGATATATAGTAGTTTAGTACTTTATATTCTTGGCAAACCTTCAGTGACCCTCATTTCGCTTAGGAATGACTTAGCCGCTGATAAGGATGCAGTGTTCACATAAAAAAAAAATATACTGCTGTTTGCTACTCTGACTCAGTAGATGGCAGTATGACGCAGGACGAGAACTCTGGGGGATGTAGAGTGCAGCTGCCGGGCCTGTGTATGGTGTTATGGTGTACACCCCCTCACCACCCCCAGAGCGATCTGTTTGAGCAGAATGGATGTCCTCGTTTGGGAAATGGATAAGGGTCCATCATTACAAATAAATGTCCGAGAATAGAGAGAGAGTTTTGTAAGTAAATACTCATTTTTGAAAAGTATGTCAAAGTATATTCACGCATCAAAAGCTGGTGTGAAATTAGTTCACCAATTCAAATCAGCATGAAAGAGCAAGAAAGAAGAAAACATTGTGGTCTGCTAGGTGACACTGTCACCTTGCATCTTTAGGATTACAGGTTTGGCTCTCACTTCAGGTCTTGGTGTCACCTATCCGCCGACAGTCACCTTACACCTTTAAGATTACGGGCTTGAATCCCACTTCAGCTCTTTGTGGGCTGATAGGTGACACTGTCGCCTTACACCTTTAGGATTATGGGTTTGAATCTTAGTTCCACACTCTGTGTGATCTGGTGGATGATAATGTTACCTTATGTCTTTTAGTATTTTAGGATTACAGGTTTGAATTCCACCTCCACGTTGTGTTTGGGGAAATTGCATGTTCCCTCCATCTTGTGCGAGCTTCCTTCCTAAGTCCAATGACATGCATTTATTTTGATTGGCATCTATAAGTTACCCATAGTGTCAGAGTATATGTACAAGCCACTCTGTCTGTCTGTAATAAGCAGCTGCAATACCAGGCTCTAGATTCATTTGGTAAATCAGTTACATGTTTTTAATAGAGAATTATACCGATTAGTGTGAAATTTTCTCTAATAATCATATTAGTAAATCAGCCATGTTCCATTTCATTGTTATTTTGGCACATTAGTAAAACTTAATCATAGTGATAAATAAATAATGTTCTTTTTATTGGCTAGACTGGTAACTCAGTAATTTGTGATACCACATAAAGGCTGAGTATACATTCATTGGCCACGTAATTAGGTACACCTACTTAACTGCTCATTGAAGCAAATATCATTCAATCATATGTCAGCAGCACAATGTATAAAATCATGCCGATACAGGTCTGGAACTTCAGTTAATGTTCACATCAAACCCCAGACTGAGGAAGAAAGGTGATTTAAGTCACTTTGAATGTGGCATGACTGCTGGTGCCAGACAGGCTGATATGAATATTTCAGATACTGCTGATCTACTAGGATTCTCATACGCAGCCATCTTTACGGTTAACCAAGAATGGCCTGAATAAGAAGTAACATCCAGTGAGTCTTGGTTCTTTGGGCGAAAATGCCGTGTTGATGGTAGAGATCAGAAGAATGGCCGGACTGGCTCAAGCTGATAGGAAGATGACAACAGCTCAAAGAAGCACATAACCACTCGTGGAGGATATTTTACTGCCACACTTTAAGCCCCTTACTTTCAATTGAGCACAGCCTACCTGAATATTGCTGCTGGCCATATCCACTTTCAGCAGGATAACGTGCCGTGTCTCTGAGCTCATACCATCATGTCACCGTGAAGTCTCTGATGAATATTTCAACTGTCTTGTTGAATCTATACCATGACGAATTAAAGCAATTCTGAAGGCAAGAGGGGGTCCAGCCTGGTACTAGCAGGGTATACCTCCATAAAGTGGCCTGTGAGTGTATGATGCTGTTAATGGCTTATACAACACAGATAAAGCATGCCAATTTGATGGAACAGAGTGAAAAAAGCTAAAATGATTTCCTATTCAGCTATTCACTCTTTCAGTGTTTCCCTTATATACAGACTGCTCAGCCATTGAAAATGGAACAGTCCTTCGATAGCATTAGCCATACAGAATTATGTTATAAAAAGAAACATGTACATGTACATACTGTGTAAACTGCATTTTACGACAAATAACAACACCTACACCCACTGTTTGTTACACCCATTCCCTCCTAGAAATAGCCTCAGAAAGTCTTGCTGTAGGAGGGGAAGCTGCTGGCTATTTTGAGAAACTGCTACTTCAGAACTATATTGGATGAAGGTCTGACGTTTCCAAAATGCCACTCTTACAGTCCTACAGCATGCTTGCACTTAAAGCATACAGCCCCCTCACTAGCATTCAGAGGTACCACCTACCCTGACAACATCTTCATTTATCTGTTTGGGGTCCCGGTTGATTAGGTCGATCTCCTTGGTGTTGCTGTCCTCCACCAGCTTCTCCTCCATGGCATTGTACTTCTCAACCATGGTATCACCTGAGACCTACTTCAGCTTGAGGAACGAAAGAAGCAGAGCACTACAGTGCAACACTAGTGGACTGGAGTCTGGACTTTCTTAATTGTCTGTTCCTAGACTGACGCCAGGATTAAAATACTATCCGACAGCTGGTGTAGCCTTCATTTCAGTCAAACATGGGGTGGGGTCACATAAACAGCCAGCCCACATGGGCAATCAATCACACCAAAAGTTGAAAGGTATTTCTTAAAGGGCAATCCAGGCTTGAGTCCCCACCAATGGCACTATGGCTGGAATTATTAACACTACATAGATGATTTCTGCTCATTCCTGTCCAGACCAAAAGAAATGCTGGAAAATAATCTTTCATTTCAGTGAAAAAATAAGGCTTCTGGAGATAAAAGACTTTGCCTTTAAGTTGGTGGTGCAGTGTTACCTCACAGCAAGAAGGTCCTGCGTTCGATACCCGTGGTCACCCAGTGTGCCTTTCTGTGTGGAGTTTGCATGTTCTCCCCGTGCATGCATGGGTTTCCTCTGGGTGCTCTGGTTTCCTTCCACAGCCCAAAGACATGCAGATTAGGCTAACTGGCTATTCTAAATTGTCCATAGGTGTGAATGCGAGTGTGTTTGTCTGCGTTGGCCCTGTGGTGGACTGGCGACCTGCCCAGGGTGTACCCTGTTTCTTGCCCGAAGATGCTGGGATTGGCTCCAGCTTCCCCGTGACCCACGGGATAAAGAGGTATAGATAATGAATGGATGGTATCTCATCATGTATAAAATTGTTTTAGTGGCAATAATTAAAAAATGTGTGTGAAAAGGATTAGTCTCTGTGGATAAAAACTCCTCACCTGGCAGTCTCCATAACCAATATAACTGAACTCCTCTGCTTTTACTGCACACATACAGATGTTTGCATATGTGCCATGATTTTGTCAGTGGTGACTGGAAGAAGTCAGAGGAAGCGAAGATATTTGCCGATCAAGGGATATATAGTTGCAAAGCTTTACATTGAGAAAGTACTCAAAAATATATCATTTTTAGAGATTCAAAAAAGATTTCACAAAAATATTATAGAAAGTTTTAGAACTTTGTATACATTTTTCAAACCAAACAAAATGCTTTCACTGAGAGTGAGGCACGGTGGCTATAGCTTGAGGAAGAAACTATCCACTGATGAAACATCACTTACCGCTCAACACTTCATCCTGTCCACTTCCCGTTACCCAATAAAATCTGATCCATGCCCAGAAATAAACTTTATATTTACCTCCTGTTTCGTATTTGTGGTTCAGCTCATTTTATGGGCAATTTAAATTCGTTTATTTATATTTTCAGTTGAGCAACTAAAACGTTGTAAAATTCCATATACAAAAAAACATAGTTTTATTGTTACTTAAACAATTCGATTGAAATAATCCCTTGATAATACAGTAGATAATTCATTGACAAGTCCAGGCATCACGCATGGTCCCTAGTACAATGAAGCTCTGTAAAGAAGCTGCTCTGATGAAGAAGGATGAAGGCATTCTCCGAAACACCTCAGAAAGCCACCTTAACCGTAAAACTCCCATAGCAGATAGAAAGACAGCATAGTAGTAAAAACTACACTGTTGGCGAACAGTGGCTTGTGGTACCATAGTGATTATGCACCATTCCTTGTAGACATAAATGCACAAACCAACCCCCCCCCCCCCCCCCCCCCTCCCCAACCAATAGGATATCTATGGGGGCAAAGAGTCCAAATAAGCAAACGGCGTGGTTTGCACTGTGGGAGTAAAGTGGAGCTGAGGGAAACTGTAGGCAATGACTTTAGGAATTATGACTGTTAATTTTTCCTATTTTACAATGCATTCATTTGCATTGATATTTAGAAGGCAGGACTACGCCTGGTCCCTCACACAGCTCCGCGTGTGTGGAGTAGGGCGTAGATTTGGGTATGGGTGGCGAGGACGCAAAACTAAAACAATGAACACGGAGTAGTGAACTTTACTATTCGGAAAAGCCGAATCTGTTCATTAATGATGAACGCGTCCTCCTCCAACTCGTTTTTTTTTTTTTTTTTTGGTGGAGAACCAGTCGCTTCCCTAAGCTGCTGTACTTTTTGCCCGGGAGTTTCTTACGTCCCCTTTATGCAGTCTATATAAACAGTATATAAAACACAGTGGAGTCACAAAAAACCGGAGAGAGAAAGGTGCTTGCAATCGACTCGGTACTCGGTACTCATTATGAAGGTATGTTTACAAATGAAAGGTAAAATCGGACTTTTGGCATTCTATACTAACGAGTGGTAAGGATTTAACGAAGAATTATTTAATAACCTATATAGTAATATCAAATTCCATAAACCTAGAAAGAAAAATAGCGGTGCGAATGCGGATATTTAAGTTTTTGTTTTGCAATGAAAGCTTGGGTGATTATGAAGTTTGTTCATCCAACCATTATTTTTGTTCTGTACACCTGTATTTTGGCATAAAAATAACTGTTAGAATTTACGAGGTAAGGAAGAGCTGATCTGACCCTTTTGGAAATGTTTCCAACATTCTCATGTTTGGTTTCACAGTTTATTCATGTTAATTATAATCTTTAAAATTAATAATAAATATAGATCTCAGTTTTAGTCGAGAAACTTGATTATTATCAGTGTAGGCTATTGAGGAGAGTATATGATAAATCCGAATATTATGTGTGCTGAGTTCGTCGGATAAGTCAAGTTAAGGGCAGTATTGTAGCCTAACGAAACATTTCTCACTGTTTCTTTTCACTAGATGCAGTTTGTGCTACTGGGTGCCTTACTTATAATCATCCATTCTACGAGTTGCCTGGAGGCTCCTGGTAATAATTACGAAGTCCTTCAGCCGAATGGTACGCTTGTCTCTTCATTCTATATTCGCCGGTTTACCCAGTTTGAGCCCGCTGCCGCGTGCATATTCTGCTGGCAGCTGAATAAGCCTTACTGCTATAACATATGCGCTCTTTGTCCGATGCTTTTTCTTGTGTTAACACTTCATGCTCTCTCATTTCTGCCTCGATGGACTGTATCCTAATTCTCTTCAGACACTGAGTGTTCATATTCTTGATAATGATAGTTTGAAAGGTAATTACAATAAAACAATAATCTTTGCACATTGACTTTTCGTGTAAGAAATTTCTGGGAATTAGAACCCTGGACTTTCAGGGGAGGGAACTTATCGCTGTCTTGTGCTCCTTACTGCCCTGTCCGACTGACGGTTCTCTTGTCATGGCTCCCAGTTGTTGTCGTGGAGGTCAATCTGGCCGACCCCAGCCCGATGGTGCAGGTACCCCTGCAGTGCCAAGAATCCTGTGAGCATGCGGAGATCATTTGGTGGAATGATGGTGTGCAGCTGCTACAGCAGGGCAATGAGATCAACATCACCGTGGAGGAGATGCTAGGAGGGAATTACACATGCCATGATAGCATGGGATCCATCCTCAACTACACCCTGGTGCTGGTTAGGAAAAACAGCCGGAAAATCCTAACGGGTTCCCAAGATACAGGTATTGTGGATCAAAGCCAAGAGTCGCATTGGCATTTTACTCCAGGCAATATGGCTGAGTGTTTAACTGCAGTCTGGGAACTGAATATCTTTGTCAAATACAGCCATAATGGCAGGTACCATAATGGCAGGTACCATAATGGCAGGTACCATAACGGCAGGTACCATAATGGCAGGTACCATACACAGGCACGTTCTTGTGTAGCACTGACCATGGCAGTTTGAGTCACTGTGTCTTTTTCTGTAGGTTACATCAAATGTTCAACCCAAAACTACAACGGATCCTTCAAGTGTGCTTGGAACTGGAGACCAAGGAGAATAGGAGAAGTTGTGTTTGTTAAAGCAGAGCGGTAGGTTTTGAAAACCTCACTCTTTACACAGCAAGAATCAAGAATTAAAGACTGATAGATAGATAGATAGATAGATAGATAGATAGATAGATAGATAGATAGATACTGTTAATTATTGAGAATTTTATGCATATGCAATATATATATATATATACA
>JAODKE010000138.1:10158123-10169272 GCA_026779605.1 Mormyrus hasselquistii | reverse complement strand
TTTTCAATGTGGCATCAATTTCAACATTCTGTGGGTATAAAAAGCTGGTATTGTCAGTAAGTCATTCCAAGTTCATCCTTCAAACAGCCATGAACACACGACGTCACTTAACGGACGAGCAGCGCCATCTGGCCATGGCGCGCCTTCGGGTCGGTGGCTCGTGAACTTGGTGTGTCTCAAAGTGTCACCAGCAGACTTGCATCAAGATACAGAACTACTGGCAGAGTTCATGACAGCCCCAGGAGTGGAGCCCCACGAGTGACAGACCGAAACGATGACCAGTACCTAAGGACCTATGCACTCAGACATCGTTATGCAACTGCCACACAGCAGCAGGCCTGTTTACGAGAAGCGAGGGGTACTGGGGTTTCCAGACAAACCATTCGCAACCGACTCCACCGCTTTGGCTTGAATGTCAGACGACCGTTGCAGGTGACTGCACTGACACCAAGACACTGCCGTGAACGTTTACAGTGGGCACAAGACCACGTGACCTGGACAATGCAGCAGTGGTCTCCCATCCTGTTCACTGATGAGTGTCGGGTCACCTTGCACAGAAATGATTGTCGTCAGTGTTGCTGGAGAAGGCGAGGTGAGCGATACGCTGAGGTCAACATGGTCCCCAGGGTTTGCTTTGGTGGAGGAGGTACAACAGTCTGGGCAGGCATCACCAGTCAGCGCAAAACAGATTTGGTTATTGTACATGGCTCAGTCACTGCACGTTCTTACCTCAGAGACATCATAGAACCCATCATCATCCCCCAATTCCGCCAGCACACCTCCAACTTTCTGTTCATGGATGATAATGCTCCACCACATCGTGGCAGAATTGTCACAGCTCGACTTCAGGAAGTTGGAGTCGCTGTCAAGCTGTCATTTGGGCAAATGGTGGAAACACCCACTACTGACATTGTCAATTTTTGTTATTTGGGGCTATCCCTGTTATCGTCTAAATTTTTGGGGTAATAAATATTAAACTAATGAAAAAGGTGTTTCTTTTCATACATTATTAGTAATATCAAAGGGAACTTTTACTTATATCATTCAAATTCAGAGCAAATAGGAAAAGCACTCATATAAATAACAATATCCCTAACTTATTTTGAGTATTGTATATAAAAAAGGCAAGTAACATATCATTATAGTAATGGCACATGCATTCAGCTTTACACTACTCCATACTTCTTGTACGAGTGATTTGTTTGTACGACTCCTGCAGATTGTAAAGGGACATTAGTCTAAGTGCAGAATAGTTTTTTGCTAAATGTTGCAAAGTAAGAATACAGCAGAAGCAAGGCATTGTGATGGAATGATCATCAAAATGTGGTAAATATAAATCAGACATGTAAATTTGCTTAAGGATATTTGCTTTAGCTGGCAGGAATGCTCCTGTGAGCCATATGCTAATAAAAGGAAAGAAGAAGAAAGTCAACCAATCAAGAAGCAATGGGTGGGGCTATCCGTGGACTGTGTTAACCATGAGTTCAGCTATCCATTAGTGGGGCTATCCATGGCTGGGGCTATCCATAGACTGGTCTATGCATGGGTGGGGCTATCCATCGGCTGGGCTATCCATGGGTGGGGCTATCCATAGGCTGGTCTATACATGGGTGGGGCTATCCATTGGCTGGGCTATCCATGGGTGGGGCTATCCATAGGCTGGTCTATACATGGGTGGGGCTATCCATCGGCTGGGCTATCCATGGGTGGGGCTAACCTTCTTTCGATCTATAATGAGGTGTAGTTGCAACCCTCTGTCATAACACATCAGGAAACAATTCATCTCTGCTACAATAAAATGCCAAGACTATCTGTTTTTAATTACAGATATACCACCCGCTAATTTATTTTCATCTCATTTGCTTTCAGAATATTCTGTTTGTATACTTCTAAAATTTGTTTGCACTATGTTTACATTTATTTAACAGACACGAACGTCCAAAGCAATGTGCATTTGAGAAAGCAGGGCCATCCAATCCTTGGTGCACTTGGGAGTTAAAGGCTGTGCTCAGGGGGCGAACAATTTGACCTGACCTTCCAAACACAAGAACAGCTTGCTAACTTGCTGAGCCACACACTGTATACAGTACTTGTCTGCATTACTGTATGTCTATTCTCTTAGCACTTTGTCCATGTTTTGCACTATATGTTTGTACCTGTGCAGTTTAGTATCTTGCTGTTGTATACACAAGAATTTCTCATCTTATGTTATAAAGCTTCTGCTTTCAAATATGGAGATAATGTTAATATCAGACATTTTTTTATACTGTAAATCCCCTCTAATCCCCTCTAGAAATTCACTGTGAAAAAAAAACTACCATCACACCTGCGCAGTTGCAAACGCGAGTCCCTACTCTGCTCCGTCTTTATGCAGTTTTCATGCTGGACTCTTCTGTGTACTCACAGTGTCTATCCCACAGACCAGAGACCTGCAGTTAGGGGAGGTGTATGTGTGTGTGTTTATCTATATCTGTCTCTGTATCTGTGTTGCTCTGTGTGTGCTCTCCCCAGGTTGGTGGTGGTTGAATTCAGTCCAGCACAGAACAAAGAGCGACGAGTATCTTATTAATTATTTTATAATTAGGAGAATAACAATGCACACATTTATTTGCGACATATTACTTCTTTATTTTCTGATTTGTCACTCATTCATCCATTTTTTATATTAAAATAAAACCAAACACAATAAATAAATGTACCATTCTGTAAATGCTTTTAATGTTGTGTATAACATTTCTTTTTCTATTTTATATCATATATATAATGTGGTCAAAACATTTAAGCTTTATCTTAAACATTTAAGATAAAATGAGGGCAAAATACATAAGCTGTTTTAAATTAACGTGTAATAAATTTCATTGCAACTCTGAACTGGAGAAGTGGTACTAAAGATGAATATAATAATACATAGTAAAATTAATATGCAAGTTAAGTTTATTTTTACAAGGGAAATGCTTTCAGAACACATCATTTCCCTCAAAACTCTACAAAGAGCTTTATTATAAAATAGTAAAATACAGTTTTTTAATAACAATGATCCCTCTATGACTCTGTAATAAATTGTTTTAAAATTATTACTAGTACTGTTAAACTTAAAGCATGCTTAGTAAGTTTTTAAGACTGAGTTTTTGTTTGACACCCCAAATATACAAAATAATATTATATATCTATACCTTTGGAAAATATCTAAGGGGTGGTTTTCAGGATGAAATATTTATTTGCATATCTGGGTCATTTGATTAAACCACAACAGTCCCAGATGTCAGTTTTTATATTCAGAAGAAGGAGAATAATTAACTTGATTCTAAATTACTTTTCAAATTTCCCAAGTCAGGTCCGTCAGTCTTCAGATCAGATTGCATGACTCAGGTGAACTCTGAATGAGATGAACAGTCCCATTGATTTTCCGATATCATGAAATAATCGATTCACTTTCACAGCTACCAAACACAGAGGCAGTCAGAGCTGGACACTCACAGGCAGTTATATGGAAAAGTGCTTTAGAAGCATGCGGGGTACTTCAACTGTGGGATGTGACACTTAAGCCTTGATCCAGTCTTAATGAATAATATATTGCTATTACAAATTTCAAATACAGTATATCCATAAATTGTGCCCAAAATGTGAGCAATGCCATCCAAAAGAACTGCATTTCTAATCAAAGTCTTCTGGGATCTGTCCAGGGATTCGGACTTCCTGGTGCACAATATTCCTGGGGCTGGAGTTCACACAGATGGAGCGTGCATCCGTGGTGGTCCTTTGGAGGAACTGCAGGAAGTTCTCCTGGGCTGAGCCCTCGTGACTGGAGCCCCCCAGGTCTGCAGGGCGTGTGGCATAGCACCGGCGCAGCTTACCGAGCTCCTCGCGGATCTGCCGGTTGAGGAGGCCGTAGAAAAAGGGGTTCATAGCAAAGGAGGAGTAGGCGAGCCAGGTGACTGCCTCTTCCAGGTCCTCTGGACTCTTCAGGGATGTGTTGAGGGACAGGTGCAGGTGGAAAGAGAAATAAGGCAGCCAGCAGACAACAAACTGTCCCACAATGAGGACAAGGGTGAGAGCTGCTTTACTGCCCCCAAATATCCGCTCTGGGGTCAGCCTCGGCGCTAGGGTCCGAGCAGCGATGATAGTGGTCTGGCTGTTGATGGAGTCTGAGCGCTGCTTCGGGTTTGTGGCCCAGGAAGGCATGGGCACATGCTGAAGGGCAGCCAACCGCGCCACCTTATACACATTGCAGTACACAGCAACGATCACAATGGATGGTACCAGGAAACACAACACACTGAAGATGATGGCAAAGACCTTTCTAAGATTGCTGTGGCTCCAGTGGAGGGAGCAGTGGGCGGCACTGATGGAGCTGTGGTTTCCATAGGCTGGCCAGCCAAACAAAGTGATCAGGGCCAATAAAATGGACTTGATCCATATGAAAATCATCACAGCGACGGCGAGGTTGAGTGTCATTTTCACCTCATACCTCATGGGGTGTATTATGTAGTAATACCTCTCAATGCTGATGGCGGTGATGGTGAGGATGGAGGCACAGATGAGAAACACATTGAGAAAGATGTAGACTTGGCACTCCAGTACGGTGAAGACCACGGAGCTGAAGAAGGGGGAGCCGGAAATGATGCCCAGGGGCATCAGCAGCACAGCACACAGGATGTCTACGACGCACAGGTGGCAGACAAAGGCAAACTTCCGCAAATGAGGCGCTTTAACTATGGCCACCATCACGGCCAAATTTGCCACAAGAGCCACAGCGTTCAGGGTCACCATGAACGATATCCCAAGCAGGTCTTTGAGGTGGGACTGCGCACTGGGAAAAACTCCGAGCTGCACGTTGGGAGCTGTGGGATGGCCACGCAGCCCGGGGCTGTTCAATACTGAACGGTTGGATGCCGGACTCAACATTGGACCCAACTTTTCCATGGCTCAGCGTAGATACTTTGAAACTATAATTCAGGCCTCTCTCATGCTTCTGAGTCCTTTCTTTGGAGGGTTAACCCAATTGTCAAGAATACCACTGCGGAAAAAGTAAGGGAAAAGATAGAAGTAATAAAACTTTCAAAATGATTAACTATTGCCTAGGAAATTCAAAAAGCCATATTCACCATTCATTCTAAAGCAGTGAGGCAAGAAAATGCAATTAAGTCTGCAATTGGTATAACACATGCACAGCAGGGTCGATCGAGTTAGAGGAGCCACATGCCACTGTTTTGGTAATATGGAAGAGATAAGCAGACCCTCAGAAGGAGCTTCAAGTGTTGGTGAAGAACGTGACGGCTCAGGAGCCACAACATCTTTTGAAACAGGAGATAATAAGGATAAACCAGGTAAAGCAATGTTGATGACGTGGCAGTACTTTTTGCCGTTTAACACACAACACACTGGTCCTATGTGCTGTAAACTCTGTCAAAAACTTGGGCCAGGTAAACTGTAAATAAAGCAAACTTATTTCCCCACTTGAAGCATTGCCATCCAGTAGAACATGCATACTGCAAGTGTTTACACTCACAAACGCCAGCATTCTATTTTCACTGCGGTGTGGGGACAACTCTGCCAATAATGTCAAACTTGCCCCCTGGAATGAGCCAGCGAGGCAGTCAGGAAAAAACCTCCAGCAACAAACCGTACTAACAGCATTTACTAGTGTTACTCTCTATGACAAAAAACATATTTCTGTATGATATATTTATTAAAATTTGATTTCAGTTTGCAGTCCATTCAGTTTTGACATGTTATGAATCTGCTTATAGGGTCAATTCGAAGGAAGGAATTTTAAATGAAAGTGATATGGAAAAAAATATTGTAATAATACTTTTGCCATATCGCTCAGCCCCCCCGACCACTATCCCCACCCACTGAAATCTAACCAGAGGGAAAATTGGTAAATGATGAATAGCCAGGCCATGTGGCTGGAAAGGTCGAGAAACTCTGCTATGGACCATTTAGTATGATACTTCAAGTGCAAATGTAGCATTGTTTTGACTAATCTGTCTGTGGGCATCTTACACTGAAAAAGAGAGAGAGAGAGAGAGAGAGAGAGAGAGAGAGAGAGAGCTGTCCTGCATTCTTTACTGCTTCATGACAGGAATGGAGTGATCAATTATTATTGTCTGGATCAGTGTTGTTGTCATGTACTTAATAAATATCTAAATGACACAAAAATGCATTTGAATTTTGCCTGACTTTTTCCTGTATTCTTGAATGGAATGTCATTTTTACTGTAGGTGTATAATATAACTCCAATCATTTTATTTATAACCTTTCATTATATAAAGGATGTCCACATTAAAGTGGTTTGAAAAAGGCAGATCGGAGGTGAATCACTATGGCTTTGTGTTTGCCCAGCCCCTTGCAGCCCATGGGCCCTCCTGTGTGCTGTAGATAAGGGAGAAAAAAGGCACTTTGTCCACGCGAGATCATTTTCTTAAAGCAACCTCCAGTGAACTGGCATTTTCGTGATGTTAAATAACTGCTCTTTCTGGCCTGCTGCTATCCATGACTGAGCTACTGTATTGCCTATACGTGCTGCTAATGGTCTTTCAGGCTTTCATGCTCATTAGATGATCCTTAGCATTAGCATGTACAAGGCTGCTGACAGTGTTTACAGGAGATTCTAAGAAATCCCTCAGGCACATTTAAACAGCTCGACTGCTTCATTTTCAGTAGTCGATCAAAGATTTTTGTTTCAGTAAATTGTACACTTAAATGTAACATTATAATCTTCAAATCAGGATAGAAAAGTCTATCCTGGTGATAGGAGATGCTTGGAATTTTTGAAAACAGATGGCAAAATGAAGGAATGTAGAATTGGTGAAAAAAGGTGAAATTTTAAGTATGTCATGTGACAAAAGAAGTCAAAACAGCCCACAGCCTGCTGTAAACCCTCTGTTTCAATGACTGACCTCTCTCATTTTCACCCTTTTCAGAAAATTGTTTTCACACTAATGGGTTATATACCGTTTGTCATCGGTCAGGTTGAGTCACCTCTGCTGGACTCCCAGCAGCACTGAAATTGGCTGCCTGCCTCTTCCACCGTAGAGCAAAACCTTAATCAATGAACAATGTCTTCATTCAACAAGAAAGTCTCCAAAAACTAGAATATATTTTTGCCTAGCTAGTGTTTCAAACTTGTGTGCTCGACATTGCAAAGAATCTATATATGTTAAAAATATTACTTGAGTCTTACACAATGCACAATATCAGACCACATCAGTAGTTTATCTTAAAAGCACTAGCTGGGATGTTAAGGATTTTGTGTTTTTCATCACATCTCGGCTGCCTGGACATCCCACAGTGCTTCTATAGCATCAGTAATCGACTGAGCTTGGCATCTTAAAATCTGGCATGTGTGCCCTTCTCTCAGCATAATGACAATGAAATATATATTGCAGTTGATATTAAATTAAAAACAGAAATTAAGGTACACCTCACCTCAGAAATGCTATATCTGGGTGCATCTGAATAGCTCTGGGTCCATTTTGTGTTCTTCCCTTCTGGCATCATGTAGCCCTTGTGTCCGTCGTGGTGGAGGTGGTCCTAGGAGCAGCCGCGCCCTGGTGGAAGGGTGACGGTCCTGGGTGGGCCAGCAGCCGAAACTCAATCCTGCTTTATCAGGTGCACAGCCAGACTGGACGAGTGGCAGCCCTCACACACGGGTGGGGGAGACACAGCCTCGCACCTGTCCAGTGCTGGGCTGGGGTGCACTTGGGGATTCTGCTGCTGGGCGCAGCAGGAGCAAAGCTGAGCTGTCTCGGAGAGGGTGCCGCAACCCCCCCCGCCCTCTGTGTGCCCGCTGCTGTGTATGGCACTGACTGTCACACATTGTGTGCAGTGATGTTTTTTTTTTCTTTTAAAACACACACGCTCTGTCCAGCAGTACAGCGGGCATCCCCTTGGTCTCAATAAGCACAGTTTTAAAGACCCACTGTTTCTGCTGCAAAACCCATCTATTTAAAACAATTATGATATACAAATATTCTAAGATATTGTTTTTGAAGCCTTGTTTTTTGACTGTCATTGTGAAAAACAAAGTTTTTTTTGCTTGATTCTGTAAAATCTTGTCAAGTGACCCAAGCTGTTCAGGCCCTGACCAGCATAAGCAGATGGATGGATGGATGGATTCAAAGAGAATGATGGACTTTGTGAAGTACCAATGGTTTGTGCTAGTGGTTTGTGTTCACATAATGGATTCCATACTGTTTTAGTTTTTGGGTATGTCTTTCAGGTACAGTAGTATCTCTTTAATGTATACGTATAATACTTGTCCTATGCAGGCTTGGGTAGGTCTGCAGTCTATCCTAGAGAATAACCCTGGACAGGGTGAATTTTAGCAGCATAGCTTTTTATAATGTCAAAGAGTAAAAAAATTGCATGAGAACATTAAATTAGCAGATGTACAGTTCATACGGTAAGGTCAGACAGTCCCTGATACAGCTGGGAGTAAGGGCCTTGCTCAGGGATCAAATGGTGACATCACTCTACTGCGCATGTGATCTGAACTGGCGGCCTTCTGATCCGGGGCACAGACAGTCCTAACCTGTTCAACCACACATCGCCCCATCAGGTCTGCTTTTTTCCATTTGTTGTCTCCTCATTCATTCCTAGCCATTGCAAGTGTTGTATACAAAAAGTTACCAAGACACAAAAAGCAGAAGATTCTATATTAATTTACAGCTGGCATCCTATTCAAAGGAGGACTAACAATGAAGGTGCACAGACCACTGCAATTCAAGGTTTTACTGCGGTGAATCTAGACAGTGAAATATGATAGACAGATGGAATATTATACTTTGCATTCTTCTGCATTTCAAGTCTTGAATTTCATTTCATATCAAGGCTCATCATTTTCAGAGAGTATTAGATGTATTATTGTGCAAATTGTAAAAGCTCTGAGCACCAGTGGTAATTTTCACAATAAATTTTGATTTAGTTTTAGTCTTAGTCTGACTAAATTGCATTTCAGATTTAGTCACATTTTAGACCTTTATTTATTGTGAGTTTTAGTCTAGTTTTGGTTGACAAAAACTAAATTATTTTAGTCAAGAAAAAGTAGATTAACCATCAAAATCAGACAGTCAAAATCATATGGATATCTTGTTCAGCATATGAATATGTACAAAATATACCGTTCTGCTTTAGGTTCTTTGGCTTTACTCTCATGTGCAACACTGTCAATCCATCTGTGTGTCAGAATCTGGCAGGATATGCTTTGCCACATATTCCTCTGCTTCTTTCAGCAGCTCTTGAATTTTCTCATCCTTGAACTCCACAAGTGTTGCACAGACAGCGTGGCTGAGAAAACATGCAGCTGTTGGAAGGGGACAGAGTTATTCTCACCTGGATCCAAAAAGCAGCCAAAGCACTGATTCATACTGGCTTTCATTTTTTGGACAAGAGTAGCTAGATGTCTGTCTTTTGCTCTATGTGCAAATTCATATAGGTGGCTGAACCAAATCAAGGAGGTCAGAGACATCAAGGGCCAAAGACATGGTGACAGTATGTAATGTTCTTGCACGTTCTGCATATGGCAGCAGCAAGTCAAGCCTTAAGCTTTTTCCACTCCCTGGGAGGCAGACTGTCCCATCCCATTTTATCAGAATTTTACAGAGTGGCTCTCTCACTTCAAAGAGGTGTGCTATCATTTTTAATGTGCTTGACCAACGTGTGGGACAGTCATTGAGAGCAACCAGGCCACGCTGATAGAGCATCTGTTGAGTCGCCACGGAGGTCTTTCTGACACTGCTTCAACACTGACCTCATTTTGCCATTGAGTCACTGTATTATGTATTTTAGAGTCACGTGAGGGCAGGTGGGTATGGATGGGTTTTTTTCCGCCTTGAAGGGAACACAGTTCTTACCGTAACACCTGTAAGACAGCATGGTACAAACAGCACGCCGCCAGCACACTATACAGCAGAAGTGTTGTATGTTAAAGCTGAACATTGGTCATTAAAAGTTACATGTTGAGAACACTTGGCCATTCATTCTGAGGCTTACAGGAAAGGCCCTACAGGTATAGTTATTTGAAAACAGAAGGGAAAAGAAGCCAGTCTATAGTTAAGAAACACAGAACATAGCTGATGGCTCAAGTTACTATTCATACATTGCATATTCCTTTTACAGGAAAGCATCAGCTCATAATTCACAGAAATAACCATTATGCATAAATCGGAATCTGATTGAACATTACTTAAATATAGATTGGTATAGCATAACATATAAAAATAAGCATTTGTCAAAAACCATTTGCTATGTTTTACTGAATTGAAATTTCCTTAAGAACATAAAAAATTTACAAATAGAGGAGGTCATTCGGCCCATCAAGTTTGTCTGAGGAGAACTTAATTAATAGCTCAGAGTTCTTAAAATTTTATCTAGCTCTGATTTAAAGGAACTCAGGGATTTAGCAGGACTTTTTCCACACTTGTTCTTCTGTTAATTTCCACTTATGGCCATGAGTTCTAGTATTTAAACTAATATTGAAATATCTATTTGCATAACAATATCCACACCTGTTAGAACCTTATATACCTGAATCATGTTCCCCCTTAGTCTCCTTTGCTCGAGGCTGAACAGATTCAGCTCAGCTAACCTCTCCTCATAAGACATTCATCCAAGACCAGGAATCATTCTTGTAGCACTATGTTGAACCTTTTCCAAGGCAGCAATGTCCTTCTTAAGGTATGGTGACCAAACCTGCACACAATATTCTAATGTCTTACCAAGGAATTATATAATTGTAGCATCACCTCCCTTGACTCCACACACCTAGAGATGTAACCCAACATCCTATTGGACATTTTAATGCTTCCCTACATTGGCGAGAGTGGGACATGGAAGCATCAATATACACACCGTGGTCTTTTTCATAATCAGCTACCTTTATTTCAGTGGAACCCATAAAATATCTGTATCTGTACTTTATATTTCTGCTCCCTACATAGATTACCTTACATTTTTCTACGTTAAATTTCATCTGCCAGGTATCAGCCCAGTCGCTAATTAAATTAATATCCCGTTGTAGCCTCTGTGCTGCTAGATCAGTATCTGCTACACCACCAATTTTGATGTCGCCTGCAAATTTAACCAGTTTACTGTATGTATTGGTGTCAATATCATTAATGTAAATTAGGAACAATAGTGGTCCTAA
>JAODKE010000138.1:10092028-10110528 GCA_026779605.1 Mormyrus hasselquistii | reverse complement strand
CAAACAGGGAGAAGACAAAACAGCTGCTGACCCTGACACCACTGCATTCAACTCTTTACCACTGCATTCAACTCTTTACCACTGCATTCAACTCTTTGTATTGCATTTGGTGATGTAAGATTTGGATGCAGCTGCTCAGCCATGGAAACCCATTCCATGAAGTTCTCTACGCACTGTTCTTGGGCTAATCAGAAAGCCACACGAAGTTTGGAGGTCTGTAGCTATTGACTCTGCAGAAAGTTGATGACTTCTGCACACTGTGCGCCTCAGCATGCGTTGTCTCCGCTCTGTGATTTTATGTAGCATACCACTTTGTGGTTGAGTTGCTGTTGTACTCATTTGCTTCCATTTTGTTAATATACCACTAACGGTTCACCACGGAATCTTTCACAAATGGACTTATTGCACAGGTGGCATCCTATCACGGTACCATGCTTGAGTTCACTGTGCTCCTGAGAGCGACCCATTCTTTCACAAATGTTTGTAGAAGCAGTCTGCAAGCTTAGGTGTTTGATTTTATACACCTGTGGCTATGGAAATGATTGGAACACCAGAATTCAATGATTTGGAGGGGTGTCCAAATACTTTTGGCAGTATAGTGTACATTGCTAATTTGCTGAGGTAATGCTCCATATTCAAGCAGATTTTCACTAGGTAGATGGATGCGTCCCCATCGGCAGCAGATTTTCTAGCTGTATAATGAGGGACTCTGAAAGTGGGACTATGAACTTCAGGTATGATTCCAAGGAGCCATTTTTTGTGGATGTTTTTATATTATATTATAATACTATTTTTATTATATTATAAATATAGATCAATGAATAGAATCACAACCAGCAGAGAAATTTGACTTTTGGTGATGAATTTGTAATTGCAAATGAAGATTGTCAGTTGCTCTAAGCCTTATATTTCCTAGAAACTTCAGGAGCCTGTACTGGATAAGTGCATACAGAAGATGGATGTGTGGATGGAGGATGGCTTCATGGATGTTATATTTAATGTCGTGAACTTCATTTGTGTGTAAGGTGTCTACCATGACCTTTCTCTCTGATCCTGGCTCAATCAGTCGACCTTACGCGGTGAAGATGTTCCAGTAACCATGGTAACCATGCCAGAGGGATGGCCTGGCAGCATGCAGGCAGACCCTTTGTGAACTCTGTCTGTTGCTGCTCCGCTGCATCCTAGTGTGCTGGGGTGAATGCGAGGAGGCTCACACATTCAGTTTGGCCCCGAGAGTTATGAAAGGATGTTTGTGTGCTGGGTTTCATCATCAACTGACCAAATTGATCCTCTAAGCCCTAAGCAGGAAAAGCACATCTGTTCAACCAATTTGCAGATGTTTTCCTTGTGGACAGAATCATATACAACAAGCACAGCAGAATCTCTCAACAGCAATAGTAAAAATTCTCCATTTCATTCCCAGACCACTATTATTGTCCTGTGATGTCTTGCATTAGCGTTACATTCTCCATGGTTTTTTTTGGGAAAATTTTGTGTAAGTTACATAATTACATTCCAGAACACAAGGAAATATGACAGGTCAGGTTCCCTTTCTTGGATTTGATTAGCAATCACTTTTAGTAAAAGACCAATAAACTTAAACTGTCTACAGGTTCTAGTAATTGCTCCCTCAGTATCATACTTAATAACATCTACCCATACAAGCCACACGCAAGAGAAAGGCACACCCTATGTGCCTCATTGAACATGCTACTTAGAACAGTCACAGAATATTCTGACCCACATGCAATAACCTGTCAAAGTAGTAATGATAGAAGTAGAGGCTGAAATGAAATTACAATGCATATGATGTCTGATAAGGCTCCATGCTAGTGATACTGACCCATTATCTAAAATTTTGTCAATATAATAATTATATATATAATTCAATTATAATGCAGTCAAAAAATATTTTACATGTATATCACCATTCTTGCTGCGTATCTTTTTCTATTTTCATACACGTCTCAGAATTAACAGGCATTTATGTTTTTCATGAACAAATGATCACATGAACGCACTCAAGCCGTGGTCACCAATGATGTGGACATGAATCTGAACACATGAACGCACTCAAACCACATGCAGTTACAAATGATGTGGACATGAATCTGAACACATGAACGCACTCAAGCCGTGGTCACAAATGATGTGGACATGAATCTGAACACATGAACACACTCAAACCACATGCAGTTACAAATGATGTGGACATAAATATATGAACACATGAATGCATTAGAACCACGGTCACAGATGATGTGATCATGAATAGATAAATGCATAAATGTACTCCACACCAATGTCACAGATGAAATTCACACAAACACTGGAATGAATGTTCTTTTTCATTTACTGACTCGTTTTCAAAAAATAAAATTACATTATTTTACACTTTGTTAGTTTTCTGAACAATATAATATGATTGATGTTTTTGTTACAATATTATATTTATGAATTACTATGTTCAATATTAATCTATGAAAAATTTCAAATTAAATAAATAAAATCCTTAATGTATAAATGGAATTAAGATTTTCGAAATGCTTTTAAAAAGTTGAACCAAAATGATTAGTTGTGAACTGTAGGTAGTTAATGGTTAATGAATATAACTAAGAATTTTAATTACAAAATGTTCTCCTTTCGGGACTTGTCTGTGATGATTTGTCACAAATGTCTCTGATAGTTTCAGTGTTTGTGTATTACTGTATATTTTCAGTGTTACTGTGCTTAGTAAAGCAATGTTACTCCCCAGCACGGTTAACTCCTGTACAACTTTTCTGTATTTCTAAACAACATTTTCGCATTACGTGCCGTGTCTGTAAAATAACGTTTCGGACAGAAAACGGTAAATCAATTGTTATTTTACGTGTACGAAAATATTTTATTTGTGATCTGCGTAATATGTCTTTATCGTGTCCATGGTTACAAAGAGACAAATGTAGGTATTTGTAGAATATATTGTAAAGAGCATCTGCTGTTAACAATAAGAAGGGTACCCTGTACCCGACATTATAAAAACAAACGCTTAATACAATGAAATTATCAGTAAGTTTTATTTGCGCATATAAATTGGTTGTTAGTGATAAAATCATACATACACTAAGACATGCATATTAATTTTCATAGCTAGTTTTGAATAAACTTCTGGAGAGATCTTATCAATGAAACCAATCAAATTATTAACCAAAGCTCCATTATATGTGTACCAGTTTGTTATTTATCCAGTTTCAGTTTATTAATTTTTAAAATTACTATTATTGTATTTTTTCTAAAGATTCGTGTTTAGTGATCCGACACAATACATAAAATACATCAAATTAAATACAAAAAATGTTCGCTTACCCATTTAGTCTGACGCTATGCTTTGCTTTGCGATTATTCCAAATCTTGATTTCCTGTTTTAAAATTCATTTGGTGAAGTTTGAGCCTCCAGACGACGCGATGTAGAACTATACCTGTCCTTGGTACTGAAATCGACTTGACCCGAGAGAACACCAGATTCCTTCACTTTAAATATAATTGTAACTGGCTCTCGGTTAAAGTATTTTAAACGGAAACGTTCAGGTATCTGATGTACAACATTCAAGCGATAGTAAGCGTGTCACTAAAACAACAGCATGCTGCGATGAAATAAATACGAAGACCTCGCTTGCTTTTTGTTCCGTTATATATTTGCCATTAGTTTTTTTATCTTCTTAATGCACAATGTCGATTTTCCTGAAAAATGTGCAAATCCTTGTGACAGGTGGCAAAAAAGTAGCGCTTTCGGCGGCTGAATCTCTTTTATCGGTGCACAGACCGAATATTCACACAATCATGCTGCTCTGTCTATTTCTTAGCGCAAGAGATTTTCAAAGCATGAGTACATACGTTATTTCAAAATTGCAGTCGCTGTCAGTTTTTTCTCTTGGCGTCATATGACTAAAATGCAATCAAGTTAATCAAGTTTACTTCAATCTTTTTTCAATCCAAAATAATGTTTCAATTCAAAACTAATTAATCAGCAATGTAGATGGCCTTTGGCACACATTTCAGAGCTCTGCACAGAACAAGTGAAACGTGCTATCAAAACTTGCTAAGTCGAACTCTAGAGATTCCGGAGCAGCAGTAATCCTATGATGACGCCTTTCTATTTCTGGTACATCTACAAGATTTGACTTGGCCAGTTTGCTCAGGGAAAGGACGTGGTGGCTCCCGTTTGGGTTATCTGTCAGCTGGGGAGCAGACACTCAAATAAACATCTGATCTGAACTATACCCATTCTCACCTCCAAAATGTGAGGCATCAAATCCCTTAAGACTTCAAGAATTAATTATTGATAACATCTATGTAACTCCCCCGACCATTTGATTCTATGCGTTACTTTAACTTAATGGAATCAGCAGGCGATCTAGCAAGTGCAGTACATGTAGGGTATTGTAAATGTGTTAGGATTCATCTGTCTTATACATAACCTAAGGAGAGTCATCAGTCTTAATAAATTGCGGCTCCGTTTGAGTAATATTAAAAGACGATACTATACGCAATTTACTGAACAATACACTGGCGCTACTTAGTTGGTTATTTCAAATGATAACACCTCATTCTAATAAATAGGTAAAACGAATATGTAGAATATTTAGGCATAAATAGCCTTCAAATATTTGTGCATTTGTGACGTGGTGAAAACGCGCATGAATACATCCCTTTTACGTTAAAACATGGAGGCTAAAACTTAAGTAAGATATTTATATAGTATAAATATCTATAAAATTTAACAGAGTAGCTCTGCCAATAAAATGTGCAAAACAGTGCCAGGAGATATTCTTCAAGTGTCATGTGAATTGAAATGTATTAGTAGTGGTCTCTTTCATTGTTTCCAAGGGCCAGCTCTGGGTGTTCTGGTGCCTTATTAGACATGCTGCTTAACTGTGCCGAGAGAAAAAAGAAAATGACAATTTTTCCAAATAAACCATTAAGTGTACCTCCTACAATAGTGTCACTGTATGGAGAGAGATGCGTGCCTCCTGGATCTTTAACTTTAGTTGGAAGGAACTGATAATATGGGGCTTCAGATGGATGTTTCTCTTTCCAGCCCATGCATGGGGTAACGGATATGCTAGATGCATGGTAACAATGGGAATGAGGATATAGGGATGTGGAAGAGGTTATGCTGGATGCATGATAACAATGGGGATGAGGATATAAGGGTGTGGAAGAGGTTATGCTGGATGCAGGGTGGTAATGAGGATATAGGGATGTGGAAGAGGACATGCTGGAAGCATGGTAGTAATGAGGATGAAGATATAGGGATGTGGAATAGGATATGCTGAGGCATGGTAGTGATAGGGATGAGGATATAGGGATGTGGAAGAGGACATGCTGGATGCAGGGTGGTAATGAGGATGAAGATATAGGGATGTGGAATAGGATATGCTGGAGGCAGGGTGGTAATGAGGATATAGGGATGTGGAATAGGATATGCTGAATGCAGGGTGGTAATGAGGATATAGGGGTGTGGAAGAGGATATGCTGAATGCATGGTATTGTATTGGGGTTGAGGATATAGGAATGTGGAAGACGATACGCTGGATGCATGTTAGTAATGAGGTTGCCTTGTACGCTGGGTTATGGAGCGGGGAAGCAGCACAGGAGGTGGGGAAATCGGGTGAACACAGTATTTATTTCGTGAAAACACATAGAGGAACATGAAGCGACCACCCGACCCTGGCGCAGGTGTCCTCTCCCTCTGCAGGACACTGAGAGATGGGGTCCTAGCTGGGATCTACCATAATGGAGTGGTGGTCTGGGTGACCCACCGGAGAGGTCCATTGGGGCAGGAGTCAGGGAAATCCTCAAAGGGTCCCACTCAAGCTCCTACTCCCTCTCCATCAAATAGGGGGGAGCGGTGGTCCGACAATCTGTGGCTCCCTTGTGAATGGGAGCTGGGGGCATGGGAACTGTAACTGGGGAATCAGATACCGGGGGTGCAGGAGCCAGGGAATGAAGAACCGTGGGTTGTGCCTTGGGTGCGGACGTGGTTGGAGGTTGCGCCTCTGAAGCGGACGTGGCTAGGGGTAGCGCCTCTGTAGCTGGGGCTGGCAAAGCGGCAGTGGGAAGATGAGCCTCGAGAACTGGGATGAGGGAGATTGCGCACACTAGGAGGTGCACTTTTGGGACAGGTGTGAGGAACACCACCAGGTCTAGCACCGTGAGATAAGTTCCCCTAGGAGCTACTGGGAGGCAAGTGGGATTTGCGTCAGAGTTAGCTGGACTCTCAGAGGACTCTGGAAGAGTCATGGAGGGGTGGCAAATGAGATTTACCTCACGGTGCTCAACCCGGCAGTGTTCATCATGCTTGGGTCACTAGCCTCAACCCCTCCCAAGCTGGCATCAGAAATCCTTGCTGGCGCCCCTCCGCCGCATGCCCATCCCAAAGGTGCACCTCTTGATGTGATTTGTTTCTCTTGACTCCATTCCCTGCACCTGCTTCCTTGACTCCATTCCCTGCTCCTGCGGCTCCAGATCCCATGACCCCAGTTCCTGACTCTGTCTCTGTTCCTAATCCCGAGACCACAGTTCCCAACCCAGTGGCACCAGAGTTTCCCACCCAGTCTCTGATCCCATGGACCCACACCCCGTCGCGGTTCCTGACCCAGTGACTCCAGCCCCAGAGACACCCTGACCACCACTCCTTCACCGAAGACGACACTTACACCGGTGTCAGGTCCCACCCTCCCTGCCTATTTCAGAAAGCAGGATTTTTTGCTTAGCTGGACAACTTCTCCTATTTGAGGTAGTCTGGGCTAAATGTAAGAGAAATAAGATGAAGGCCATTTAAACTGGGGTACCTTAAATCAGTTATCTGGCTATGCAAGAAAACTTACCTTATGAAAACTAGGTCCCTAGTATTGATGAATGATGCTGTACTGGAATGCGGTTAACTCAGGTTTGATATAATTCCCAGCTCTGACTTCTGACCTTGGAGGTGAATGTAAGGCAGCATGTATTCTTCTTCTTCTGCTTATTAATTATTGTTGTTGTTGCTGCTGTTGTTGTTAGTATTATAATTTTTGGTATTGGATATTATGGTATGTGGTATATTGATGGTTTTAACAGTAGTACCCACTGTTCATGACTTGAAATTCATAGCAATCTTTGTTCTTAGACATGCCAGTAAGATGTTTTCATCTCCTTGGTTCCTTGCCAAAATGGAGAAGTTCACACAATCATATGCAGTGTTTACATATTTGTTTGTACTTTTATCCATGGTCTTTGTATTGGGCTAATTCTGCACAAACTTATGCATGGTGAATATATTTATTACTTTGTTTCCTGTTGCACTGTCCTGTTCTTGTTGCACTTTGTCCAGTTTACACTGTTTTTTGTCTGATTGTCCTCCCCATACAACTCTCCCCTTCTCTGCAACTGTGGCACAAGAACGTCAGTCCTGTGATGCATGTGAACAAAGTGTGATTTAAGCTAAGAACGAAACAGTCATTATTCACTTTGTCAGTACTTGCTGCTTTATTTTCAAAATTCTCGTTCAAATATAACGATTGTCTCTGACAGATTTGATAAGGCACAGCATATTCTTGCTACTTTTTCTCCTTCAACCTCTGTGTCTCCATCTTTTACATTCAGTATTTCCAAAGGTATAGTATCATGCATGATTCCATGACTAACAAATTATGCAGAGTCAGATCAGTCTAGCATCCAACCCTTGTTTCATCTGGATCACCTGGAGAGGAGATGACATCCTCAGACCCTAAAACAGTGAAGACATTTAAACGGTTATTTGCAAGACAGGGAATACACCATGTCATTAACATTCTGACCAAAAAGTGCATCATACCTTGATCTAGTCCAGTACTATTCTGAAGACCATGATGTGGCACACAAGGAAAGTGTTAGATGGGGACCTGGACCATGGTGTAAGATGCTAGACTGGGAAAATCAATACACAGTGTAAAAACAAAACTAAACTTTCTCACTTACAGTTATAACTTCAGGGCTGGACATTTGACATACTTGTTAAAGTACTTACAGTATTTGATTTGCCATTGGCATCTCCATGGTGTCACCACAAGCATCCTTGGATATGTGGCTTTCATTTGGCTTAAGGAACTGCATGAGCATCTGTTTCATTTTGCTTTCCTCTTGATGTCTGTGATACGGACAGACATCTTTGTCCCGTGTTCACTGTTTGTGCAGTTAATGTTGCCTCTGTTATACATACTGACTGATTTGCCTGATGTGAAAGGATAAGAGTGGCCTTTAGGATCATTTCCACTTCATATTTTTAAAACCAAACAATTTTATGACATCAGCTTACCTCTCGTGAATTATGTAGCACAAAAAGCCGTAAAATGACTTGTATTGCGATTATGTTGCATGAGTTGCCACAGCCATAAACAGAGTGGGCATCATGAGATGTGGTAGCATTAGCATGCTAATGTTCACCAAGCCGATGTTCACCAGGGGCCAGATTCCTTGCTTAGCCAGATTATGTGTCAGATTTGAGGCAGTCTGGGCTAAATGTAAGTGAATGAAGATAAAGTCCATTTCAGCTGGGGTACTTTAAATCCGACAAGTTATCAGGCTAAGTAAGAAATCAGGCTGCATGATGCGGGTCCCAGCTAATGAAGATCAGTACTGTTATTGACGGAAAAGAACACATAGAAACACTAGTAATTTTATTCGTATTCTTACCATTGGCGAAGTGATATCCTCAAACTTTGTCACTTTTAAGGTTCTTCTCAGTATAATCCATTCTTGAGATTCTGTGTAACCATTGTTGTTGGTCTAAACTTTCTCCCTCCTCTTTGGATTGCAGATCCTTTACAGTTTTTGAAATCCTAAAGAAATCTTTACTTTTATCATACACACTGTTGTTGTTCTTACATCCAAAAACAGCACATCTGACCATGACAAATGCAAAAAAGAGCAAACAATACACACAGAGTATCTCGACTGGAAGAACAATACACCTACATGGCGGATGACAAGTTTTTGCTTCCTGTGGGGGGTACGCTATAACATAAATTGCAATACTCCACCCCTGTGTCTCAATTGCATCTTTTATTTTTTTTTTGGTAGTTGGTGTACAAACATACAAACATTCTTACAGACATATACATCAGTACTGACACATGCATACATACATTCTTATACTCATATGCATAGATACTGACACACATATATATTCATTCTTACGATCATTTACCCACATACTTGTACATACATATTCTCATGTTATGCATACATACAGACGTGGAGAAATTTGTTGGTACCCTTCCACAAAAAATAAAATAACACGACTATCTCTGAAATAACTCAAAATTAACAAAAGTTTAACGACATCCCTTATTGTTTATACCAAATTTAACACAAATCAGTCTTTACGTTTGATTATTGATTGAGTTGAATATTTTATATAAATACAATAATGAATAAATACAAATGAAGATGGCATGGACAAAAAAGATAGTGCCCTTAATTTAATAGTTTGTGGCACCACGTTTTGCAGTAATTGTTATGACTGCAAGCGGGGAAACAGCTGAGAGAGGGTAATGTGGGTAACGGGGTTTTATTTAGGGCTGACAGGACGAGTGGGAAGCACACGACAGACTACATCAGACTAACGTCAATGACAGACCTGGGGAAAACGGACTCAGACGCGGACTAAGTACACAAGACCAGCAGAAAATAACAGGCAACAGGTGATCACAATCAGGGTAATACACATCACTAATGAGGGGGTGTGGGCACGCAGGAGATGGTGGCGCAGGAGGTAGTGCTATCGTTTGGCAACCAGAGGGTTGCAGGTTTGACTCCTGATTCCTCCTGACCCCATCCAAGTGTCCTTGAGCAAGATACTGATCCCCTAATTGCTCCTGGTGAGCAGGTTGGTGCCTTGCATGACAGCCTCTGCCAACGGTGGGTGAATGTGAGGCATGAATTGTAAAGTGCTTTGAGTACTTGTAGAAGTAGAAAAGCGCTATATAAATGCAGTCCATTTACCATGACAGTAATCACTGCCAACAAGTGATCTCATTACTTCATAATGAGACATTTCACTGTTGCCAACATGTAGTTTGACCCACTCTCCTTGTGAAAACTGCTCAAGCAAGTTTAAAGGGTGGCATTTCCACTCTGTGATTTTCAGATCTTTCTATACATGATTAAATGGATTCAGACCTGGGCTCAAGGAGGGCCAATTAAGGATAGTCCAGTGTGTTGTTTTCTCAGCCATTCTTGAGTGCATTTAGTTGTATGTTTTGGGTCATTATCCTGTTGGAGGACCCACAACCTATGACTGAGGCTGAGCTTTCTGACACTGGGCAGTGTGTTTTGCTCCAGGATGCATTGGTAGTATGTATGTATAAGCATGACAGTAATACCAGTATATATGTGAAGTGTCCAACTTTACCTTTATAAATCTTCATTTTCTACTATAAATAAGTGTTGTTCCATCAGTATACAAGAGATATTTTGGTCTTTTGTCAGTTGTCAGTCACTTGTCTTCTAACAGTGCTTCTCTCTTTGTACTTTCAGGGTGATAGCATGCAACCTTTGCATTTAGGTTGATGTAGGAAGAAGGATGCACTCTCTCCTTCGCCAATCTGTAATAAGTTGTCACGATGCCAAACACAAAGGAGGTGGGAGCAGGCATAAGGGCAAACAATAAGAGCTTTATGGAATGAAACAGATATAGGGCAAACCAAACAGATCGTGTGAGGTCAAATGAAAAGCACAACTAGCTAAAGGGAAGGCAGTGGAGCACACACTAGGATGACATCAATGACCAGACTGGGGAGCACAGAACTGGGGGGCACTCTTATAAACAACTAATAAGGGAGTAGACGAAAGGCAGCTGGAGTGATCCACACAAGGGCTGAAACGAGAGGCAAGACAAATGCAGGAATGAGGGATGTGACACCAGTCGGTCTCTACATATTCCATCCTGAATGACCAGTGTAGTAATTTGTCATAAAAATTTTAAGATGGTTGGGTGTTGCTGCAATTGCTGTAGGGGTCTTCTGCGTATATTGACCATTATAATGAATTATGAATGTATTTATAACGCACTGTAGCTGAGAGTATTCATAATGCATAATAAACATGTGTATAATGTATGTTTTTTTCTAAATATTTATAGCAGTTTATATACTTTATGAATGCATTACAAAGCATTATGAAAGTATCTGTAATGCAGTTATATGCCTGCTTGATGTAAAGTGTTACGCATGTTCTTTATGCCTTTATTTGATTTTTGTTCTGTCAGTCATTATTTTCCCATTCGATACATCCTCTGGGCTGGAATTTCTACAGCCCTCCTTTCTCTGTGTTTGTTTTCTTCTTGACCTTTCAGATGTTATTATACTGGTCTTTGTCTTTCCAGGTGGCTTTCTGAGATTTGCAGTTCAGTATTTTCAAGGTTTCTTTTCCACTGGGTATTCAGTCAGTCAGTTTCTTGGGTTCTTTCATTTTTTTCTCACATTCCTCTTTGATGATTGTTGAATGTCTTTCACAGTTCATCTGGTTCTTGGTCAAGCTTCTTCAGTCATTTTATGATATTTTTCTTGAAGACAATGTGTAAATTCTTCAGGTCATTTCTTGGAAGTGAGATGGCCTTTGTGAGATGGCCATTGTTATGTTACGAGCCTGAAGATCTGTCATATTGAAAGGCCATCCACAATTAAATTGATATCTGTCAGTAGTTCACAGTGTCATATGGGACCATCTTCAAGCACTATATTGACATTTTTTCTCATGCGTCCTTCCAGAAGGTTTTCGTGGTAAGCTGAAGAAGTGCTTCACCATTACATTCTGCACAGTTTAAAATAGTTTTCAGCTATTTCCAAAACTGTAATAATTTTCTAAAGATAGTGTCATAATAAATTAAAAACTCCAGGCAACACAGCTTTCGAATTCCTTTAATCATGAAAGCCTTCTCATCCCAACAAGGGTTCATTGAGTTTGGGTTTGTATTGGCTTTATTTATCTTCTAAACTGTGCAAAACTTGTCTTTCAACTAAAATTGAATGAAATACTGTTTGAAAAAAATCCCAGATCAAAATAAATAAATAAAAAAAAATCTTTAAATAAATAAACTAGGGCAACTTTTTGGCATGGTTTGTCCTTTTACAGTAATAATCTTCGCTCTGGCGGTGCTGAATTGAGCTCACTGTGGTGCCGGTGGACATGCTGAAGAATGTTTGTTCTGCTATTTGTGTATGTTATCAGTGTTTACACACAGTTTTTGTCTTGTCTGTGCTTTTCTCGTTATTTTCATTTGTGATTACCGGAAAGCTAAAATGCTGCCACACCGCCGATTTAAGATCCAACCATTTCCTGAAACCGCTTAATCCCAACCGGAGCCTATCATGGGAACAATGGGAGCAGACAGGAACCAACCCCAGATTGTCACCTATACGCCACAGGGCACACACACAGGGCCAATTTAGACTCACCAATCAACCTATACTGTATGCTTTTGGACCATGGGAGGAAACTGGACCCTTCAGCAAAAACCCACACAGGAAGGACCCAGGACCAAACCCAAGACCTTCTTGCTGTGAGGCAGCAGCACCAAACACTGTGCCACCCATCTGTGTGTCCTTGGTTTTCACTTTGTTCGCCATCTCGTGTTCGGTCAAAACCAAAAACTGACATAGGATGTCGACGTGAATACGCTGCGACATCTGACATCAGACTGACGCCGTGAAATCAAATGTAATATTACACTAGTTTTCTGTTAAAGCACTGTGAAGTACTCCTAAAGCGATTCATTTTCCACATCAGCCGGCTGTACTTACATTGATTTTTAACCGACTCGCGTTACATCCGCGTTCATCGTTACGTGCTTACATTTAATCTTTATTCACATGCTCGTTTTTTGCTCTTATTTAGCTTGACGGAGGAAGACAGAAGCATTTGTTCATAAGTAATCCTGCTTAAAAATGCACTTACATTCATGCCGACAAAGTGAAAATATCCTACAGTAGAAATTTAAACAGAACTTTTTTTACCAAAAGGATTTTGAACTCCTGTTCTGGGGAAGATGGTGGTGCAGGCGGTTGTGCTATCATTTGGCAACCAGAAGGTTGCCGGTTTGAGCCCGGATTCCTCCTGACCCCATCAAAGTGTCCTTGAGCAAGATGTTGAACCCCTAATTGCTCCTGGTGAGCAGTTTGGTGCCTTGCATGGCAGCCTCTGCTACCAGTATGTAAGGCATGTATTGTAAAGTGCTTTGAGTACTTGTAGGAGTGGAAAAGTGCTATGTAAATGCAGTCCATTTACCATGTTTTGGTTTATGTTAGAATACAGGTAATGACCTCATATGAAACATACGTCTTGACGATTTCATAAGTCTGCTGTTGCATAGTATACAACACATCATATCAGGAGATGAACAGTACTACTCATTTCCACAGGAATTCGTTATGAAGGCAAAGACCCCTGTGAAGCCTACAAGAACGGTAGGACCTTTATTGCTTTTATCTGAATATATTATTCAGATTGTTCTCTTTATAACTGATGTGTGAGAGTGAGAAAGAAATTCAACCATTAGCATGTCACTACAGTTCAGTTTCATTTACAATTATTATTCCAGGCTGGTTCTATGTGTTAACCCGTAACACACAGGTAACTGTCATAAGAAACAGACAGATAAAAGCAAGAATAAGAGGTAAGGCAAACCAATGCTCGGTGTGGTTTGTTATGGCCATGACCAGGAAATCAGGAGGGGCAAGGTACATATGATGGGTACGGCGGGTAGGATGTGACCGTATACCCCTTCTCCAATTGTGTGCCCTCTGGGCAAGCAGGGTGGGCTGGGGAGGTGACACAGGGACCAAACAACAGGATTAATGCAAGGGACCAGAAAACCAGAAAAGACAGGATACAACATAGACACCATTTCAGGACTGGACTGAACAGAACAGGACAGGGTGAAACAGAACAAGACAAAGCTGTCAAATACCATGGGGAACATGGGGCCCGACACCAGATGCCACTGGAGTCATGGGAACAGAAGAGGAATGAAGGATAACAAGGGTGGATTGAACATGTCAAACCAATACGGGGCAGACCATAAAAGGAACTACCACGAGACAAGATCAGACACAAAACAGCACAGGGGCTGTGGATGTACACCAGACTTCACCAGGGATACAGGGGACATGACCCAGGATAATACAGGGAAGGCAAAAAACAAGAACACCAGGAAAGGGTGAACAGACCATGCACTTGAAATAGGATACACATGGATGCAAGACAGATATCAAAGGTATTGGAAAACTGGATACATAGAGGGCAGTGTAACACAGGGACATGTAACACAGGGCACACCAGGACAGGGAAAACAGTCAATGAGTCCAGAATGATAACAGTGGGAGAAGGAAAGGGAGCCAAGAAGAACATAAACTGAGGAATACTAAGGGCAAGGTTGGGAGTAATGGCAGAGGTGCAACAGGTGTTGGAGGTCTGTGGGGCTAGGTTGGACTGGGAAGGGTTCTGGGCAGACAGGTGTCTGCTGGGGTCAGTGAGCCAGTGGAGACAGAAGGACCCAGGGTTTCAGGGACTGTCAGGGACATCAGTAGGCAGGAACTGGAGGTGAACACAACACCTGTGAAAGAGGTACAGGGGCAGGCACAATGACTAGTTGTAGGGCCGAGGGGATATGCCAACCCCCTCCAGCATGTAGCCAAGTAGGAGTCTGAGAAGCTCCCTCTAGAAAATCAGGGATCTGGTCAGCTTGATCAGTGAGTATGCCCACTCCTTCCTTTATGGGAGAGGGACATTCAGCTTGCCGGCACTTGGGGCCCCCTGGTAGCTGGGGCTTATCCAGCAGTTTGCAGTGTTGGGCATTTCAGGTCCATTAGCTACAAATCCAGACCAAGGTTTTGTTTCTACCAACCAGCTGAGTATGAAGAGCCACAGTCACAGAGTACTCAGCTGGTTGGTAGAAACAAAACCTTAGTCTGGATTTGTAGCTAATGGACCTGAAATGCCCAACACTGGGAGTTTGACCAGGGAAATCCGAATATCCCTTCTCCTTGTGCTGTAACCTTGCTGTGGTAAAGAGGCTTGCATGCTTCAAATACCCTAAGAGCCTTTGGCTCCTTACCAGATTGGTCTTAGATGAATAGCCAGACGAAAGACAGCACATTGGTCCTCCAGGTTGGGGGTTTGGCATGGCGCTAACAATGCCACCCTGTAAAAAAAGCTAGCGTTACAGAAACTACAATGAGCAATCCATCGACATCAGGCTCACAGCAATTCTCCTCACTCTATGAGTGGCAGAATGACCACACCTAATGAAAGCCAAAAGGAAGTCAGGGGTGTGATAGGGGGACTGCTTGGGCCACAGACTAAGATCCTCCTGGGAGTATGGAATGTCCAAACCATGTTCCTCCAAGACAGTGCCAGTCCTATGAAGAGATACCACCTGTATATCCTGGGGTTTAGTGAAAGTTACTGGAAGGGCCCCGGATGCCAAATTCTACAAGATGGATCCATCATCCTCCACTCAGGTCCATCACAAGCAAAGTGTTCTGCAGAGTCCTCCTTAACAGAATTGAGCCAACGATTGACTCCAAGCTCAGACATGAACAAGCAGGCTTCAGGAAACTTTTTTTCAACTTTGTCAATTTCTAGAAGCCATTTGATAGTGTCCATCATAACACTCTTTGGAAGATACTCCAGTACTATGGAATCCCACCGTAGTGGGATAATTACATAATTACAATAATAAAAATCAGTATGACCACCCCTGATGAAAGCCGAAAGGAAGAGAGACAAGGGTGCATCATCTCTGCCATCCTCTTCCTACTTGAAATAGACTGGATCACAACCAACACAACAGCAGACAAACCCAGAGGCATCCAATGTACTCTGTCCTCTCAATTGGAAGACCTTGAGTTTGCAGACAACCTTGCTCTCCTCAACAAACCACTCCAAAATGCAATCAAAAACTGACACGCTCAATAAATATGCCAGACAGACCAGAATTAACATCAACACCACCAAAACTCCACCCCACAGCACCCATCCAGGTGAATGGAGCACCACTCGAGTTTGTAGAGGACTTCACCTACCTTGGCAACCTTATCAGCAAGGACAGCGCTGTCCATAAAGACATTAAAGCAAGGCTGGAAATGGTTCAGGGTATCTGGAGGTCTAAACAATACAGCCTAAAAACAAAGATGCTCCTGTACAACAGCAACGTAAAGTCTGTTCTCCTGTATGGTTCAGAGTGTTAGCGTGTGGTTAGTACAGACATAAAGAGACTTGAGGTCTTCCACAAGAGATGGAAGATGGGAGCCACTGATCTGGATCATCATCATCCAACTTGCTTACTTGCAACTGGAGCTAGTTGGACTCAGAAACTGGCTTGTAGTGGAAGTCTACCCAGTAAAGACCTAGATCTGCAAAGGCAGAGTTTCTGGATAGCAATCGGGACACGCAGGCAGGCGGACACAGTGCCTGAGTAGCGAAATCATGGCTGCTGGGTTGTTCTAGGAGATCTGTCATTCTGTCATGCCAAAAGGGAGAAGCATGACCTACAAATGCAGCTTTGTCATAGAAACCCCTCGTGGGGGCATTTATTTAACAGGAGGACTAAAGACAGAAGCGCAGACAAGTAATACTGACAGATCTGAAGACTGCAATACTAAACGTTACTTAAATACAAAGGATACACAGATTGGTTGACTGACACAACCGTAAATTTTATGCTAAAGCAAAACTGAGTACAAAAAGTAATCTGCTATTTCAACAGAGCTCACACTTCACACTAAATTTAAAGAAATACATATCAATACATATCAAGTGATATATTTTTGCAATTGATTATATTAGAAAGAATAATGGGCCTCATTTATCAACCGTTCTTACAAACAAATTTGTTCTTAAACCCCACATACACACTTTTTTACAAAGACTCTGACATTCATCAATGTTTTCTGAATTTGTTTTTAACTAAGAACAGTATCTACACACACTCAAGACCATTCGTACGCACATTTGAGTAATGACGGTTCAAAATAATTGGTTGTAGCAGTTTTGTTCATTCTACAGTTCATAAATGTGTCTATTTATGGGCAGTGGTGGCTTGATGGTTAGGGAAGCACTCTTGTAATTGAAAGACTGCAGGTTCAAGTCACCACTGAGATACCCTGAGCAGGGTACCATCCCCAAGCACTGCTCCCTGGGCGTTGAATTAGCTGACCCCTGCTATGTCACAAAAGGTGCATATGGGTTACAGTAAATGCAGAGGACACATTTTGTTGTTGTGTGCTGTGCTGTGTTAACAATGACCACCTAATTCTAATAAAATGATAGTATTTTAATAATTTATAAAAGTAAAATATAAAAAAGAATTTTAAAATGTAAAAATTATTTTCATGGTAGTAACAGCAATCATGCGAATTATAAATAGGTCAGAATCTTCGTAAAAAAGTGCGTACGTGGGGTGTAAGAACAAATTTGTTCGTAAGAACAGTTGGTGAATGAGGCCCAATGTGAGGATAGACCTAGTAGACTATTTGTGCTAGCATCTGTCAGGATTGGTCCATGTCCTGTCCCATTCTGTCCTTCATTTCCTTAAGTTCTCTGCTTTCCGCTGAGGACAAGCCGATGTTGCTAGTCTTGCCTAGTGTTCCTAGTCTAGTCCATGTGTTGGTATTGTCCCAGTGTCAAAGTCTTATACTGTAGTTCTCTGTTTATCCAGCCAGTGTCGCCGGTTATCCCATCCTGCTCCTTGTGCTCCCATAGGTTTAGCCCCAGTCACAGTCCCCATACCTGTAGTTCTGCCTATTCCCCAGGCTGCTGTGTAGCTGAAGGAGCTGAGTGAGTAGCTGATAGCTATTTAGGCCATTACCACTGTCAGTTTCAGGCTAAAAGGAGCCTTGGTTAGCCTTGTGTGTAAATCATGTTCCTTGTTTTTCTGCCCTCTTTATGCACTCTGGTTAGGTCCTTGTCCTTAATATCATTGTTCCTGGTAAACCTGTCTGTACTTTAGTTCAGTATTTTCCCCTGTGATTAGTTTGCATCTCTTGATGTCTTAACCTCTAGTTCTTGGATAATTGTTAAGGACTCACCCTTGTCCCTTGTCTATGCCTTTTATTGGTGCATACTGTATATATCCCTGTCTATTCCCTGTTCCCTTGCAGACTGTTTTTGTGTTTGATGTTAGATGGTACCCATTGAAAATCCTATACTGTATCTGTATAAGTACTCTGCTGTAGTGATGGGCTGATGAGGCTTCATGAAGTTTTTGGGGTTTCCCCATAAGTTTAATTGAGTCTTTGAACCTTTTTTTCAAACATAGAGAGACCCCTGGTGGGTTTAGGCAATGCTATGAACAATCTGAGAATGAAGTCTATATGCATTCGCGTCAAATGAATAATGTGGCCGGTAGGATAGCAGCGTCTTACTGTGTTATGCTAAATATAATCTTAAAATACTATGTTTCATTCGGTTTACTTATATATATTTTCAGTCATTATGCA
>JAODKE010000138.1:10069547-10090562 GCA_026779605.1 Mormyrus hasselquistii | reverse complement strand
TTCCTCCTGTGTTGCTGTGAGTTGGCGAGTGTAGGATGTATCTGTGTCTTGAGGCAGTCAGGTCTTGTCACTGGAGTCTGGCTGCGGGGTTCTGGCTGCCCAGTGGGGGTGAGGCGTCCCTTTTGGTGTGGTGATCGGGTGATTTGGGCTCGGTCTTGTCGGAGCCGGTGGACCTTCGCTTCAGGACACTGGGTGGAGCGTTACAGGCTTGCCAGAGCTCAGACTGACGGGGCCTGCAAGGCCTCCAGCCTTACACCATCAATGCATCATCACCAAAACAGTATCACTGAAAAGTCTGTCTCAGCTGAATTTATCATTGGCTGAGTTTAAACTATAAACCTTATGGTTCATGACACTTGGCATCTCAAAAATATTTCCTCTGCTGTGACTACAGCAATACGTAATTATCAGGATTTTGGAACAGCTTTTCAGGCAGCAAATGTTTGCAACCCAGAACAATAGGAGTTGCAAACATTCAGCTAATAAGGTGGTTAGTTCTTTTGTCACCCTGTCCTGAATTCATTATTACATTTAAAAAAAGAATTAAAAATTAGTAGCAATAAACAAACCTTTTCCCTATGCTGTTACACTTTTTCCTGTTATATTGTATATGGAACAAATTGATCTACCACTGTGAAAAATAGGTCTATTTTAAGCACAAGCACGCCGGTTCCTACTTCAGTACAAACACATTGTGCTCCCAGATGCTGGTGCCACTTTTCTTTAGTAAATGTCCGTCAATCACTCAGTGCTCAGAGATCTTTAGTGCCATTGTTGAGAAAGTGAGGAAAAAGGGGACCAGGGAAACAGGCGCAGGAGTTAGGAAGTTGTGTAAACACGGGATTTAATGAAGGCAAAGACACTCAGGACTCAACACAACGCTAAACGACGTCAATGACCAGACTGAGGAAAACATACCTAACGCAGACTTAAATACATAAGACTAATGACAGCAACAAGACACAGCTGGGAAACACGGGTAATCCGGGGTTAACGAGCAGACGATCGGAGCATGACAGGACTGAGCAACAGAAAAAGTGAGCAAGAGACTTAAGGTCCACGATAGTGCCAAATGCTACATGGACTATGCTAACTGATCCAGCCTCATTTAGCTAAAAATATGCCTCTGGTGCCGGGAAGTTAATGTTGACTCCATTATAAATTTCTTACTTGATTATCTATTTAATAATGACGTGCCATCTCTCACCTCTATACGTAATGAGGAAGATTCATTTTATTTGACTAAACTGTCGGGGAGCACAGAATATTCAATCTGGCATCTTAAGCGTAACCAGAGGAATTATTTTATAGATACTCCATTACAGTATATGCTTGCTGAGCAGGCTTTCAAAATGAGTTTACAGTAAATACTGTATGTATGTATGTAAATACGTACTATGAGTTTATATATGCTGGACCTGATTTTCAGTGGGCAGCAGTGCCCCACACACTTCCATGGTTAGGGGTTGGAATCCCATCTCGCCTGCTCTGTGTGGGTGAGGTTTGTACGTTCAGCTAGTTGTGTAGGTTTCCCTCTGGTTTCCTCCCATAGTCCAAAGACACATACTGTACTGTAGATAGGCTAACTGGTGGCTCTACATTGACGGTTCGCGTGGATGTGCTCTGTGATGGACTGGCATCCCTTCATGGTGCACCCCGACCACATGCCTTATGCAGTGTGGAATAGGCTCCAGGCCCCCTGCAACCCAAATCAGGATAAGCAGGTAGAACATGGATGGATGGACGGACCTAATTAAGCTATTGACCTTTTCCACATTTCCAGCACTTGTATGAGTTATGCAGTGGTGTGTGATTCTTCCTGAATGAGCCCCAGGAGGCAGAAGACAGAACATTTCTAATGACCTGCCTGTCCCACTATCTTCAGATGCATCTTTAGCGGGGTAACAGTGTGACAAACCCAAGTACCGCCTGTGAAATGAAATTTATTATCAGGGACCAAGTGATGAAAACTGACCCCAAATGTCCTATTTAAAAAGTGCTGGAATGATAGTAAGAATTTCTCACAGAAAAAAGTGCCGAGATGATATCAGAGAGGATACTCAAAAAAGAGAAATTAAATCCATATTTTTATGAATGTCTGAAGGTTGGAGTATAGTCACTGTGCCTGCAATGATGATAAATATGAAGCATCAACATTTATAGCCAAGCACCCACATCTTCAGAAGATCCATGACAGATGGTAACGAGGTGAATTCCTCACAGTTAAGTGCTTTGAACCATTTTGATATTTGAGACATGGTCTCTAAATAGCTTTTGTCTTCTTTGTATCCAGCTGTTTGGCTTTGAGCATGCAGTGACTGATTGCATTGTCCCCCACCCCCCAGGGATACCAGGCAGCTGCTGAGGGCTCCATGGGGGGGCTGGCAGTGGCAACAGATGAAAAATACAGCTAAATGGGGGGTGGGGGATGTATCTGATGGCATTGGTTAGTATCCACAGTTTATTTACTGACAAAGTACTGGATACACCCTTTGGGCATTTAAACATTTGTTCTGTCAGCATGAACTCAATGTATTTGGCCTGAGAGTGTCGACATTAAGAGCAGCAAAGCCAGATTCACCATGTTTTATTGGCCATGTGTGACAGGTGCATTTATATTTTACTCATTCAGCAACACTTAAAGCATAGATCGACAAGGAATGATTACACAGGCCTAGTGATGGAGAGTAACACTTACTGTACATATTCTATTCATATAAACAATTACAATTACTATTCATATAAAGTACAGTAATATTTCAGTAGTTCTGCTCATCTATTCTTGATGGGGAGAAGCTGTTCCTGAACATCCTCTTCAGTGTACTGATAATATTGAGGCTTCTACCATACTCTAGGCAGGAGATCGGCTTCTGCCATGGTGCTTTGGCTCCAGTAATATCCCTTCTGCTCTGCTGCAGCGGCAGTTGATGTACTGACAGTCAGTGCATGGCCATTTCATCTCTAACATCATCTGGGCTGACCTCATAATCCTTGTTATGGCCTTCCTATCCCGAGCCATGGAGGCTGCACAGTGGCTGATGACTAGATACTAACCTACCCGCCTGCCTACCTAACTGCCTATGTACCAACCTACCTACATACTGACTGACCTACCTACCAACCTACCACCTGCCTGAAGACCAACCTACCATCTACGACCTACCTTCTAACCGTACCTATATGCCTGCCTACCAACCTACCATCAAACTACCTATCTACCTACCTACCTACCTACCCACTTTTCTACTAGCTTACCTACCAATATACTTACTTACCTGCCTACCTACCAATATACTTAATTACCCGGCTTCCTATCTGCCTGTCTGCCTACCTACACATTAAGCCTGCCTTTATATATTTATATGGAAAGGATGCTTTATAAAGTTCATCATGCAATCATGTGCATCAGATGAGGCTAACAAACCAAATCCCACGATATGTGCAATTATGAAAATATCAATGCAAAAGTGTGAAGCAGGAGGAATAAGATCATTTCATAAAGAAACACTGTCAATATGGGACTTTTCAGCTCACTGCTTGCAAGGCGAAAGGTGAGGTAATTTGAACTGAAAGGAAGGAACCCACCTTGGCCATGGACACTGTCATTGGGAACATGGGATGTTACTTCTGATACAGGAGAAAAAGGTACAAGCTAGGTAAATTTAGCCACACACAGAGTGGGCTTTGGGCCCTGATGTTCTGATTGGGAGTCTTTACCCTAGATGCAAAGCATCAGGTGAGACTAGTCCCAGGCTGAGGGCAGGGCAGGTCCCGCTTTTCTTGTTGGACCAGGAGGTTGCGTAGAGGGAACCTGTGACTGCTGTATGTGAATCTGACTCCAGTGAGGGAGGGTACCTCTTGTCTTTATTAGAGGGATTTTGTACCTGCAAGTACACATGTACCTGCATATTTCCTCTGTGAGGGCTCAGAAGGATGCACTGGTGTACTGCCTGATGTGCCATATACCAAGAAAGACTGAGAATTCACAGCAGGTAGAAACACTATGAATGGTCAGTAGCAGAAAAGATAACACAATTTCTTATTGCACAGGATCTGATAGAGGAAGTTATAATACTGTAGTATCAGTCCTGACAGCAAAGTTTCTGAGAGTAGAAGTTATGATAGCAGAGGTTCTAATAACAGAGGTTGCAATAGCAGAGTTTCTAATGGTAGATTCTGCAGTTCTGATCACAAAGCTCCTGCTAGCAAAAGTTCTTATAGCAAAAAATCAGTTATTAGAGATGCAGATTGCAGCAATGCCAATAGCAGAGGTTCTGAAAGCAGAAATTCTAATAGCAAACGTGCCAATAAAGTTTCTGATAGCAAAGATTCCGAAAGAAATTCTAATAGCAAAAGGTCCGATAGCAGAGGTTCTAATAGCAGAGATTTCGATAGCAGAGGTTCTAGTAGCAGAGATTCTGATAGCAGATATACTAGTAGCAGAAGTACTGATAGCAGAGCTTCTAGTGGAAGAGTTTCTGATGGCTGCAGTTCTGTTAGAGGAAATTCTGACAGCAGAGGTTCCGATAGTAGAGATGCTGATAGCAGATGTACTAATAGCAGATGTGCTGATAAACAAAGGTACCGATAGAAATTCTAATAGCAGAGGTGCTGATGGTAATGATATGTGATAACAACCTTAATCAATGCACATGCTTATTTTACACTAAGAACAAAACAGTGGCCATTGCTGGCTCACGTTTCTTTGTGGTTTAAGTCTTTTCTGGATAATCTCCCCCAGCCTGAAAGGGCTGTACAGCACGTGTCCAGGTAAAGCATGGCATGTGAATGCATCTATGAGCTGCTTACAGCCCTTTGCACACCTGCCTGTCAAATCTATCTGCCTTTAAAACCTCACACCAATCTAATTAATGCTTAAAACAATTCTGTACTGGTCCAGAAAATGAACAGCTGAGTGATGAAAGAATCCCATTGGGTTATTTATGGAAAATTAATGGCCACTGCTGAGGAGCAGGGAGACTGACAACAGCAAACACTTTACTGATTATATTATAATACAATATTAAATTATTCAAAACTCTTCTTCTACAGGCAAATAATGAAAATCTATGAATTAGTACAAAGACTGAATTGGTAAATTTCAAAACAGTATGTTTAAAAAGCAATAGTGGCTTAAATATACCGAATTCTGTGTTCAGAAATAAACTGTAGATGACATTTATACTGACTAAGCAAAGTAAAGTATTATCCTACAGGTAGTAGTTTATCACAGAAATATTTCAATATATTTTTTGTGATTATTATATAGATGCTACGTCATCCTAAAAATAGCAGCATGTATGCACTTACAGTGTATAACAGTGGTATTGTGCACTGCAATGAGCTGTTGGAACACCGCCCTGCTTTGGACTCTATGATCCCTGGGACAGGCTACAGCTATGATGCCAAGAATCATGTAGCATTACTCAGAATCGAAACAGACTGAAGGATACAGTTATATTGCTACTTTATACGGTATGATTTGTGGTACTTGCACATTGTTCTGCTTATTCAATATATTAAAAGCATTTACAAAATTAGAGCACGTATTTATAAGAAGAGTATTTATAATTATAATTTGACCAAGACAGAAAGACTGACACTCAGATGTAAGGAATGGCTGTCTGCCACATGTTGGGAATAGCCATCGGCTGCACGTAGGGAATAGCCATTGGCTACATATGGGGAATGGCCGTCTGCTGCATGTAGGGGATGGAGAAACGTCCTGTCATATGTGGGAAATAGCCTGCACTATGGACTGTGCGGCATCTGAGAGTGTCCAGATATCTGGATAGATCTGCAACTTTGTGCATCACCCAAAGGCTTTTTGACAGGCTCCTTTCAGCTTCCTACATATTTTATTTTCTTGCCTTGTACTTTAAGCCTATTGCCCCCTCCCCAGGACATCATCTCATGTGCAGTTTGGAGGGGGGGGGGGGGCACAGATAACTTTTGGTCACTGCTGGAGATTCCAGTATCATAGAATCTACCTCTAACGAGTTAATCCTTTCTGATAATGAACTTATTTAAGATGAATCCCTTAGGGCAGGAGGTCTTCTCTGATATGAATGCTATTATAATATCTAGAAATATCCTTATTGCTTTGAAGTGCTCTCTATAGTGGCCTAGTATGGAATCAAAGGCCTGGGGGTCTGAAGATGGTAACCATAGAGACTTCATTTCTGTGACTCCCCCAGGTATTATAACCATCAAGTTGGACTCAATGGGGTACTGAGGAGGAGGTGTAAGATTCCTTATTTTTCTGTGAATTCACAGTGATTCTTTTTCCAATTTATGTTGCCAGATCAGCCGTTTCAGTGGTCAATGTGGCACAAACAATTTACTGGTTAGCTGCTCCCTACACTGATCCAGGAACAGGAATCCAAATTCTGATCATCACCTCAGGCAGTTCTGTGGGGTTCTCTTACATATTTTTATACCTTTTTCATGCTGAAGTGACACTGGCTGTCTTAAGCTAACCTCATGTGAGTTCAGTGGGACTTTTAGGCATTAAAATTCATGAGTGCACTGTCGGCTTTATCAGCGTTTCACATGGACTGGCTGCTGCTGATGGCTACGACAGCAGCATCCTGCAGCTCAGGATGTGCCTTGGAAGACAGAGGAGTGCCACGATCGGGGGATTTTAACTCATCCAAATGTCTGTGACTCCGTAGCATCAGCTCCATGTTTCCACCTTCTCCTATAACCAGAAAAGGTAATATGCATGTCTGAGAGCTTGAATAAGATCAGTAAACAACACACTGGCTCTCATTCATGTGCTGCCTGCTGAGCTGAATCCATCCAGTCAGACGTGCTCTGCAGCAGATGGACCGTCCACACAGCTCCCGATCAGGCTGTCTGCTGCAGCTCTTCATATTAATATTTGCTGCAGGTGTCTTCTGTGCACAGCTCCCCCACAGCAGGCGACGTTAGCAGGCCCTGTTAGCTCTCTCACCGCCCTCCAGCTCCCTGGCAGAGCGGCCCGGGAGTCTTAATTAGCCTGCCGCTTGGCCCAGACCAGCCTGAGGAGGTCGCAGCGTCTGCTCGGTGCCCGGCTCAGCACGAAGGACCATCTGCTCATTTTGGTTACAGTAGGATCACGACCTGCAGGTGAAGAGATTCAGAACAGTGATTGACAGGACTGTAATGCAGGCCAGTACTCAGAAATGCATTTTATGGGGTACTTCCCCATGGTAGACTTTCCTAACCATGGGGCGGGGATTCAAACGAATTCCAGGGGGGTACAAACCAAAATTTCACTACCCGTCTACGTCTACTGTAATGCCACTGTTTATGTAGGGTTGATGTCTCCTTTACTTGCCACACTGGTAGATAAGCTGATGCTTGGTGGCTAATGGAATAATTGTTGTTCTTAGTCCTGGTTCTTGGGCTGGTAGACACAAACATGTACTGGGGGCGGTATGTGCCTGTGCAAGTTAGGACTTTGTGACTTGTGTGTCTTTGAAAGCGTGTCATATCCCACGGCTAGCAGAGTGTTTTCACCACTGGGACCTTGTGAAAGGCCCTTAACCACAGGGACTGACTGACCCTGGTCTGCAATACTCACTTGTACATCACTTTGGACACAAGGATCTGCGAAAATAAGTCAATGTAGATATGAGCTCTGCCACTGTGATGATGAGCTTCATACGACCAGTTACTGTCCAAAGATGAAACCTCAGGACCCCATGAGTCCAAAGCGGTGAGAGGTTCGTGCTGCGTTGCCTCATTAGGAGGAATCATTGCAAGGTCCACATTCCTACTGTGTCTTGGACCATTTGGGTTGCAGCACCCAGCTGCTTTGTTTACTTTCTCATGAGTGTGTGATTAAAAAGCCCTGGGCATCACCCTGGATGGACAGACACCTTCAGTGCAGGTAGAATCCCAGCAGTGGATAGGTCTGTGTATTTGTTCAGTTTACATTCATATGCTATATGCTACCTATGTAGACAAATGGCCACCAGAACTGATGGACATGATTTTGTCTGTCATTACAATTCACCTGAGCTTGAAAAAACTCCTGTTTTTCTGTCAGAGATGTTCAGAGTCACAAAAAGAGTAAAATCAGTTTAGAGTCCAATTCAAGTGTTATGTATCTGAGTAAAATCTCAAGTCTTTGAATTAGACTCTAAGTTAAATCCCAGGTCTCTGCTTCCACCTTAATATTATTACAGGAGCTTTTTTTCTTCTGAATTGTATCAAACACCTAACAATAAATAAGGGATAATAATGCAAAAAAATGTAATTATGGTACCATTTATGCACAATGCCAAAATTCAAAATGAAGAAAAAACACTAAACAGATGTTGGTGAACAATGGAAACATTGCCTAACAGAGTGTTGAAGGTGGAAGGATAATGACACCTTATGTACAGAATAAGGCCTTAAAGAAATAAATTATAAAACAAAAGATAACAAAGCAGTGATTGAGTGCTCTGGGTACTTTGTTGACATCCTTAGCGAAAATAAATGAAAAACACATATCTCAAATGTGCAAAGCTCAACATCAGCAATAACATCATGTCGAAATGCTATATTTTTGACCTGAATTTCCCCTTTAGTGTTTTGTTGTTTTTAAGATGGTAAATACATTACTGCTTTTCACAAACATTTTCCCCCGACTCCCACTTTCATATCTAACCTCAAAACCTTCTTGTTCTCCTAACCCTAACATTCTATTGATGACCTGGAAGTGATCAAGTGTTGGGAGAGATCACACCGAAACTGAAACAGCGTCACACAGTGATATCGGAGAAAATGGCTCTTCCCATTAGTGTGATCATTTTTAAATTATTTGAAGGATTTTGCCCAAACTTTGCAGACATATCATATGGGTAAACAACTGGAAAACATCAGATTTCGAAACAAACTGTCCTAAACATTGAAGCAACACTGTTTAGTGACATTAAAATGAAAGGTGAAAGCAGACAAAATTTGACTTTGTGAATCATATATGGAAGATACTGTACATGGAAATTTTATACATATATAGAAATTGTAGAGGTTGGGAGTTGTGTAAGGAGTAAGAATTAGATGGGGGAGGGGTTAAGGGTCTTCCAGGGAATATATTGCTGTGTTTCTGACAGCGTCTTTTCTAGTTTAATTACCTTGTTTAAACACTTTGACTGGAATGTATATATTTCTATTAGGCTTATACTGCACGTACTGCTAAGAGATTAAAAAATTGCTTCAGAACACAAATTTATTTTGATATTTATTTTCCACATGACTGCTGGGGAAATGTCATGTGTCAATTAAACAAAAGCAGTCTCAAATGCAGAATGAAAACCTGTTAAAATGCCTTCCGTGGAAAATATACACAACATATGGTCCTTTCAAATGCTGAACAAGTATGCTGGACAAGCGTATAAAGGAATATGTGCTCTGCTTTGTGAAGATTTGCTACAACATTGATTGAAATGCATCTCAAACAGAGCAAATGTCAAGATTCAACTCGTCATTCAACTCTAAATTTGAATCGAAGCTATGCTCCTTGACAGAACAAACATCGGCTGTTACCTTGTGTCGTGCTCATAAGCGAAAACTTTTCCACCCGAGTGAATGTCTTCAAGATGTTCTTACAAACTTTCGGCATTCATAGTTTTATGTTTAAACTTGCAGCAGAAGTGGTAGATATTCTCCTCATACTGTAGTTATAAATAACAAAAATCAGGAAACATTTCTTGGATTCCCGAAATGAGAAATCAAACCTTTTCTTTCAATAAAAAGTAGTTACAGTATAACAAAATTACAGCTCTAGAGCATGAACATGTTGTTCTTCAGGGTCAGAGGCAGCTGGTAAGATCACGCTCCCTGATTCTCATCTCTCTGACTGGCTGACAGGGACCAACTATGCTGTCACTGGGCCTAAAGCAGAGCAGCTCCAGCCTCCCACTAAGACCTCAGCACTGCAGACTTTTGATAGGAATCGCCTCACCGTCTATCAGAGCAGAGCACCAAATGAGGCCCACTTCTACACAATGCAGTCTCTGCCTCTGTCTCGCTCTCCTAGCTCAAGTAAATTCTTCATGTGCACTTCAGTAGTACAGACGCAACTATAAAACTGTCATTTCAAAGATGCTTAAGCATTTATGATATGTTATTTTTCTAGTGTCAGGTGTCAATGAATTTGACATGGGCATTCTGCAAGACATCTTGGAGATTTCATTTATGAAACAAAGGTCCAAATAAAAATGGACAAGAAGTCAGACATTTCAATTCCTGGCACAAAAGACAAAGCAAACAAGGGACCAGGAATATATCTGGTAAGGAGTAGGACTGCCTGTGGTATGGAATGTTATAGCCTCTGTTCGTTAGGGTTCTCCAGGCCATTCTGCTGGCTGTGGCTTGGCACAATAGCATTTCCCAAGTGCCAAATTCTGGAATGTCCACATGTGTCAATGGGTAACTAGAAATGATTAGAAGCTTTTGAAGAACAGACATACAGATTCCTTGACCTGCTGTAGTTTGCACACCAGGAGAAGGTGGGTGTAGTGGACGCCATCCTATACCTGCCACAGGGTGTACTCTGACGTTGACAAGGGGAGCGGTGCTGTGAGGACCATGGTGATTTTTCAAGCACCTTCAACACCATCCAGCCCCTGCTACTGAGAGACAAGCTAGCAGGGATGAGGGTGGGCTCACACCTGGTGTCCTGGTTCGCAGACTAACTTACATGAAGACCAGAGTTTATCAGGCTTAGACACTGCTCCTCTGAGACTGTTGTCAGCAGCACGGGCGCACGCCATAGGATTGTGCTTTGCCGTGTCCTGTTCACCCTGTACACATCTGACTACACGTACAACTCAGAGTCATGCCACATGCAAAGGTTTTCAGATGACACAGCATTTGTGGGGTGTATTAGTGATGATCAGAAGGGGGAGTACGGGAGCCTGGTAGAGGAAAATGGTGCAGGTCAAACTATCTGCAGCTGAACATGTCCAAGACAAAAGAGATGGGGGTGGACTTCAGGAGGTACAGGCCTCCTCTCTTACCAGTCTCTATTGAGGGGATTAACATGGAAGTAGTCAGATCCTAGAAGTACCTGGGGCTGCAGCTGGATTATTTATTTAATAAATTTTATGTTATAATATATGGATTATATCAGAGTTGCTTTATTTCACCAATTTGTCATGGTGTGGGCACACGTGGTTAAGAAATACATAAAAACAAGTTTGTGAGATAAACAAATATACCTATACATATACATACATATATAGACAGATTCATACACACAAATACATACACATGTCATATGATTCATACACACAATACATATATACATACCTATATATAAATATACACATTCATATCCATACACCCACATACATACATACTAAAAAACAATATAAAACTACATAAAAACCACTTTGAAACACTGAACTGTTTATCTGTGCTGTAATTTGAATTTTAGATATTATAAATTGGTTGCAGGTTGGCTGCTGCTGTTAATAAGTGCTGCAGCTTTGGGAAAGAAAGCTGTTGGCATGCCTTGTTGTGGAAGAAGCCGGAAGAGATGGTGCACAGGATGAGAAGGGTCACCTATAATCTTGCCAGCACGCTTTGTGACCCTGCTGTTACAAATGTCCCGGAGTGTTGGTAGAGTACAGCCAATGATCCGCTCCACTACTCTGACTATACACTGGAGTTTGACTCGCCCTTCTGAAGTGGAGGACTCAAACCAGATAGTCATGGATGACGTGAGGATACAGTGATCGCTGTATGGAACTGAATCAGCACGGCCCGAGGCAGGTCGAGTTTCTTCAGCTGAACATCCTCTGCTCCGCTTTTTTGGCAATAGCGTCTGTGTTCCTCTCCCACTTTAGGTTTCTAGATATGACAGTACCTAGGGATCTAAGTGACTCCAGAGTGGAAACAACAGAGCCACTAATCCTGAGAGTAAAAGAGTGGGAGGGTTGTGTGTAAAGTCCACCACCATCTGCACATTCCTTTGTGCATTAAGCAACAGACGGTTGTGACTGCACCAGGATTCCAGTTGGGCTACTTCCTTTCTGTAAGCCGCTCTGTCACCATTGGTTATGAGACCAACCACAGTGGTGTCATCGGCAAACTTCACAGTCTGCTTGCTGGAGGTGCATTCATTAGTATAAAGGCTGAAGAGAAGTGGTGAAAGAATGCAGCTTTGCGGTACTCCAGTGCTAATAGTTCGGTTATCTGATGTATGTTTTCGTAGGTGCACTTGTCGACTTCTGTTGGTTTATATTTCATAGCATAGTAGTAATTATTATCCATGCACTCAAACACTTTAACCTGTACAGCTTCTTCAAAGTATTGACCATTGCACCGCATCCATATATAGATAAGAGACGCGCTCTCTACATCTGCATTCCTTGTGTTTTATTCTATTACTGCATGTATTATTGTGTCTATCAATGTGTTTTTAAGCTACTGGGTGCCTAAATTTCCTTCAGGATTAGTAAAACACGCATGCATGCATGTATGTATGTATGTATGTACATACGTTTGTATGTATGTATGCATGCATGTATGTATGTATGTATCTATCTACAGTATCTATAAATTATTATCAAAAACTGCATCAAAGCTCATTGAAAGAAAACTGCAGTCACCATTCCCTGTGATCAGGTTTTATTACATTTTTTTCCAGTTTTAGCCTTATTTACAATCAGCTTGTCATTTCCATAATACTGTAGCTCCTATTCTGGCATCTGGCTTTATAACTTTAAAAGCACAATAAGCTTCTTGAAGGCTTTAGATCATAAAGACCATGGTGTGACACAGAGATCATTTCCCTATGCTTACATTCTTGAGCCCAATGAGCCACTAAACCATCACACCACCAAAAATTCTCGAGCTGAGTTAAGTGACCAATCTCCTACTGATAAAATACATGTCTTGTTTAACATGAGGTTTGTACTACAGAGGAACATTCTGTAACAAAAGCTGTCTCATCCACCTTGTCTTACATATCATTGTGTAACAAATTGCAATTTTATTTTTTCCTGTGTAGTGTGTTTCATAATTGCTTATACCTCAAAAGTACAGAAAATTGGGTAACGCTTTATATTAAGTGCACCTTCATAATGCATTCATAGAACATTCATAAGCATGCAAGTGCACTTTAACATCTTAACATCATTATACAATTATAATGTTTGTTATTATTATATAATTTTTGTTATTAATCTGTATTACAGCTGTTAAAGGATGTTAGGATGTAAAGGTATACATGCATGATGTTTATGAATGATTTCTGAATACTTAATGAATACATTATGAAGGTGTACTGAATGCTTTATGAATGCAATTTAAAAGTGTTATGAAGGTGCAGTTAATATAAAGCGTTACCGAAAATTGCTATTATCCCATGAAATTTGCCTATTTTCCAGATCATTCCAGATAGCTTATGTGCTGAGCAAACTTGGAGTAACTTCTATAACTTTTCAGTAATATACAGTAGCATAAATACTGGAGCCTTAAACCCACCTCTTCAGTTTAGTTCCAGCTGCAAGAAATTCCCAAGAAGCTCACTAGGGGGTAGTAGGTGGCTTGGGAGTGCTTTGTATTATGTCCCGATCATGCCATTCCTCCTGTGTGCCACAACCCTCATTTACCTCCTGTGGAATCCTCTTGGTTACCAACTGTACCTTGTCTTGTGTAATTGAATCTGTGTATTTAAGTGCTTCCTTGTGAGCCTTTCCCTAGTCTGCTCATTAGCGTCTTAGTGTAGCGAGCTCTTCTGTGTTCCCTGCCCTGCATTGACATCACATATGGAGCTTTCCGGGTGATCCCAAGGCCAAGACTATGTGCAGCTAGCTGAAATTAATGGTAAAATGGGCTGCCAGATGCCAATCCGGGGGGTGGCAAAGGGTGGTTGTGGCCACCTTTGACTGAAACCTGGCCACCCCACAGGCCACCCCCGTCGTATCTGCATTTTTTGTGGCATTGCCCAAAACAGTAGTAATGCAGAAGTTTGGGAATCTTGTACTTGGTACAAGCTTGTTACCTTAGCTACAAGAAATTGATTATATTATGATATTAAATGTGCATTTGATACATATAATTATAATTCTAAACAATATAGTGTTATAGCATTTAGGTACCTTAAATATTCTCTTGTTTTTTTGATGACTTATATTTAAATTTATGTGCCTCCCCAAAATGACATCTGATCCCTCCCTGGCCACCCCACTGAAAATCATCTGGCTCCGCCACTGCTTAAGAGTTGATGTCCTTGATGCTCATCTTGATAAATGCAAGGAGAACATGGAAGCGTATTCAGAAGAGCTAGCCTTTGAAGGCCATGCCAACGACAGTGTAACAAGAACATATTGGGAGAGTATATTTTGGGGCTGATTTGTGAAAGTGATTTACAGTATAATCTTAAATGTCAAAACCTACTCCCTTCTGACATCCCTACTCACATCTGTGGTCATTTTTGTATAAATGAATGTTAATTTTTGATTCTTGTTTTTTTTCTGACTGTGGACAAAAATGCTAATTACCCAGTTTTCTCTTTGAAATTTTCAAAAGATCACTGTTCTGGTCACAAAAGCAAAGTTTGTGAGGAATAATAGCCAATTTCTACACTTTTAAGGCTTAAGCAATTAGGAAATGACACTTACTACCCAAGAAAAAAAAATGTATTACACAGTGTAAATGCATCACCATCTTTTAACTAATTATAGGATCTGACAAAATGTGCTTCTGAATCTTTTTGGACATTTATCAAACATGAAGCTCATTTTCATTTTTGTTTTCCATTGATACCCAACAGGGTGTCTGTTTAAATCACTGTTTATTCATTCGTATGCTAGATTTCATCCATTAACCTTGGCCTGTAACCCATTTCATGAGAAAATACCACATTAAAACGTTCCAAAACATTTTGACCTATCTTATCATCACTTAGACATCACTTTTGAAATGTTTTCCATAAATCTGCAGATTATTTATTTGGTTTGTTGTCCACTGTATTTCTGTAACTTTACGCATATTCTTTTTATCATTACGCATATCAAATTTATTTAATTTTTAAAATATTATTTAATTATTAGCATACAGCTTTTCATATTGCGCTGAGAGTCCTTTTCATTACTGTAGCATGTGTTGTGGTAATTTGTTGTGTACAGCATATGTGCTAAGCCTCCAGCACTTGTTACAATGAAAATATAAAAATGATTTACAGCCTGGGATGGTTCAAATCTCCTAATCAGGCGTTTTTGTTTCTTTTTCCTGATGGTGACGCGAGCTGCCAATTAAAAAGGTATTTGCTCTTTAAGCATTTAAAGCCAAAAGATTTGACAAAGGCAAATGAGGAATGAATTCAGAAATATACATGATCACATGTATATTTGTAACGTAAATAAATAACAATAAATAACAATGAATAATATGACGGTGCACATTCCTCCTTTGAAAATATACAAGCTCTGTGGTATGATTTTTTTTTTTCATTTTAATAAAAATTTTAATAATTCAATATTTTCCACTCTAACATAAATAATGTATGGAATCTGGTGACCTTCACTGTCTAATCCCTGTTATATTAACACATCTGACAGTAAACCAAGAAATATACCTACAGCATCACATATTAATGAAGATTAAATGGGTATCATATCACATCTATCATGACTGTCCTTTAATGTGACATTTATATTTTATACAGGTATTCATAGAAATGAACACTAATTCAATATCAATAAACTCAGTAATTTGCCTCCTGTAATTCTTTTGCTTTAATTACTACTCTTACAATTTTTCACACCAGGTTACTGAGCCTGTTTTCAATTCGATATCACAGCCTGAATCAGCTGGAGACAGAATGTCAACAAGGAACTGGAATGAAGTGGCCGTTTCTGTTGCCCTAAAAATTGATCCCAAGCACTGGGCTGAAAAGTGGTCAAGGTAATAAAACTCCATTGACCCTGTTTAAGCTGAAGACTCTGTTTAGTGTGATTATACTTAACTAAATAGCTGGGGACTGCAACGTGCAGTAGAGAGCTTATCTGCTTAAGTCATGGCGTTTTAATCACATGACAATACTATTTGTACCTACCCAGGTACCAGCTAATATGTCACAGTGTTTTGTGCCTCAGTGTTTTTAATCAATCTGAAACAAAAAAAAAAAAACTGAAGAATTGTCCTTGTACCACTGTCCATGCCTCATGAACGAGAAGATGAAGTGGCTGTGTATGTGTAGTATTAGGGGTGTATCAGAACACAAAATTCATGGTTCAGTACAAACCTCTGTTTTGGGTTCACGCAAACCACAAACACAATTAGGAAAAGTCAATGCATCCACTGACATACTGTAAAAATATATACAGATTAACAAATCTAAAGTAGAACATCATAACAATCATAATGAACTAAATCCCATGTTCTTTACTGCCGAGTTGAATCTTCTTAAATGCCATAAAGAGACTAACTTTCTCTGCTTTGCCCCGGGTGTCCACACCAGAAGATGTCAGATGATGTCTCAAATGAGTTATCATGTTAGATGTCTTTTCAGCAACATAAAGAAGTTCTATATCACACAGCTCATGGACAGTCGGTTTTATCAGCCAAATCTCTCTCCAGTGTCGGTGGAATTTATTGGGAAATCAAAATATTCCCAAACTGCTAGTTATGACTGGGTGTAAAAAGGATTAGATGGAACAAATTCACAGCTACAATCAACATGGTATTTTCCATGTTGAACATACTGTATACTTGTGATAAGATTGGCCACCCCTGGTTTAGGTTCTACCTGTGCTAAGAAATGAGTTCATTCATTTCATTATGAATACCATTCCGATCCAAAAATTATGCACCTAGCAAGTACCTATGTAACGAAAACAGCAACACTCATCATTATGACTATGACTTAGGAATTTCTCCCCCTTTTCACCCTTTATGATTCCTTGCTGAATAAAGAAGTTATAGTGTGAATAGTGTTACCGGTTTCACTGTTATGGTTTGTTTGGCCCCAGAAACAGTTTTACATCATGCATTACGTCAGACTTAACAAGGGAATTATCAAAGACACAACTATTGTAATGCTCCTCATGGGCCAACACAGAAATGCTATGGTAGGGCATGGCGAAGAATGACGAATCACGTAGCGGCTCCAAGAAATCTGTGTTTTATTTAACAAGAACAAAAAAAAAAAAGATAAAACAGAATTAATGGCAGAGAGCAACACAGGAAAACTACAAACTAACAGGGAATTACTATTAAAAAAAATACAACTAACTAATGCATAGCAATACAAGAAAACAGCCACACAGGGAAATGGACACCATGAACCAACAAGGAACTGAACAAAAGCAGGCATTTAAATACACAACTAACGTGAAATGATACAGGACAGGTGGGAATCCATAATTCAGGACTGAGGACTGAGGGGCAACAAGGAACAGGTGGGGTATATTACAATGAACAAGCACTGGAGACTAGAAAACATTAACAAACACCACAGAATATGATTAACCAGGGCTTAGGCAGGGTAAACCCTAAACAGAGACACAAATCAAACTATAGAAAAACAATACCAAACGTGAGGGAATTAATAGACCAGTAAAGTAAACCACAGATGAGGCTGGCCTCAGGCCAGCCATGAACTCATGACTGAAGGGACGCTTGCCACGAAGCTGCATACTCAGCCCACAGACCTACACAGCAGCCCAGAGAGGAGGGGAAAACACACAAAGGCACAGCAAACAGGATGGCCAGCGGGACCTGCTGGCCAAATGGTGAAAAGGCACACAGGACAGGGCCAGATGGGCACCAACCCTGAGGCACAAAAGCCTAGATCCTGTCTTATTGTGATTCTCTCTATTAAACTCTCTTTGGACTCCCCTGACTGACCAAAGTACAGGAACAGGAATCATGATCTGCTATTAAATGACAGCACTATTACTCATTCTACAATGCATGTGTAACCTGGTGTATTTTCTGTAAAACAACTTCGCACAAATCAGTAAAAAGGAAAAAAAAAAAACACTTTTCTTACCTTTCACTGGAGTGACATCCATATAATGGCATCCGCTGCTGTTTGCAAGGTCACTGGAAGTGTGGGTTTGGGTACCACAGAGATAACAAGTAGTTGGAACATGCAAATGAAGCTGAATTAGCAGATAAACGTTGCAGCTTCCATTGATTAATGCCAACCACAGAAAATACACTTAGGATTCCCAGGAGACTGAAACAGTCTGCTGGAGGCAAGAGCAAAGAGTTGACATAGCAATGGTACCCTGTCAATTAGCATGCAAAGCCAAGCTTGCCTCTTCCAGTATTAACTGAGCCTAATTAGATTTTCTGCCCAAGAAAAGAAACCTTTTGAAATAATTAATTCCAATTAATTGGGGACTTCATTAAGTGCTGATGCAACCAGAGGGGTGGCAAAAGTCTGAAATAATTAAACAGAGTGTTAATCTCAGAGCTGTGCTGGGCTTGTATTGAGCCTGCTCTAGTCACTGCTGCTATAAGAGGATATGCATGATAAACACAGGCCACTGGCCTCAGAGGAAGTGCCCTTTTAGTAGGGCTGTAAGCAGGGCAGAGAAATAGTATTGATTTGTATAATGTGTGTCTATAATGTATATAACTGTCTAAAACAGGTGAATATGATCCACACTGCTGACAGAATCGCAAACTCGTCATGATTTTCTAACAGAAAAGCTCTGTAGTTTTCAAAGCTTTAACACTTTGGATCATACTGTGGAATCAGGCTGAGTATGAATATTGCTGTGCAAGCTGATATTACAGATGATCTGATGGTACTGTAACACTGTCGGTCACCTGCTTACCTGGTCTGGGTCTCATGATCTGCTGATCCCAATAGAATCCACCATGCCCACATGGAAGAGTTTCAGAGGTGCTAATTTGAAAAATACTTGAAAGGAGCTGGATGGCCATACTGGGTAATAAACAAGCCCAGCACATCCATCACAATAAAGGCCAAAACAAAACCTTTAAACCAATATACCAAAATAAGGCAATGATAAAAGATGGATTTACATTAAAACAAAGCAGAATAGAATAGAATAGAATAGAATAGAATAGAATAGAATAGAATAGAAATGGAGCTCAGCTCTCATTAAGCACTGGTTTCAGAATGCAGGAGAAAAGACAAAATGTATTAAAAAAACAAAGTTTGGAGTTTCACAGCTGACCTTCTTCTTTCTTGTGCTCTTCTGATTCAAACGGAAGTTGTTGGGGAGCCTCCACTTCTCCTCTTCCCAGCCACATCTTGCCTTCTCATCTTCCAGTTGCTCCCAACTAGCTGCCATCGTGGAGTTGTTTTTTCCTCCCTTCCATTGTGACAGACATTTCTGTGATTAGATGCCATAAAGGTGAAAACTCAACCTGGTGCTGTCACCATATGTCTTTCACATACATGGACACCGTGATTCACTCTGGATTAGACTTGTTTGTGATCCCAGCATGCAGCGTCTCTTTCTGCGGTTCAACTTCAGAAAGTTAACAGTTACTAAACCAAGTATTTTCAAAATAGGTCCAGTCAAACTTTAGAACACAACAGATCTACATATCATTGTTTCTCTGGCCAGATCAATGTGAGGAAGGCAAAGAAACACAAGTTGACTTATTCTGATGTTCTTCATATATTCTGTTAAAATTGTTCTAATTATTTACGTTGCTTTCTTGCATACTATGCCTGTAGCAGTGAACTCCAATACCTATGAGGAACACATGTAAGTAGCACATAAAATCCACATTTACAGCTGACATCGCAGCCTTTCTATAATGACAGATCACATGGGTGCCTCCACCTGAGGGAGTTCTCCCCTTCCCAATCGCTCGAGTTGGTTATGCCCAACAGTCCGACTTTGAGCTTACAGATTGTTTAACTTGGTAAAATAGCAGTTAGCGTAACAGTATGGAAAAGAAGAGATGGGTGGGGGGGACTGAACAGGCCAGGCTAAGAAAAAAAAAATCGTGGGAAGACAATGCGGCCAAATGTGCCAAAATCAGAGGTTTTTTCAAAAGAATGAAAAGAACTGGCAACAGGTAAATGTGGTTAACCTGCTGCAAAATATTTAACCAATTCAAATATTAGCGTATTTCTATCATGCCTATCATAACGGATCGATGTGTGCGAGAATGTCATTTAAAAAAATGTATATAAAAAACTAAAGCACAATCTAAGTATTCATTAAATGACCGTTTAACCATTTTGTAGTTTCTGACTGGCAGTCCCCTGTCAATCACTGTGTTCTGCCAAGAATAAAGGTCTGATGAGCAGTGAAGATGCCAGCAGAGGTGTAAAGTACAGTACTTGAGTAATTTTACTTGATTACTGTACTTAAGTATTATTTTTGGGGATTTTTACTTTACTTGATTACAATTAAAAATGAATACTTTTACTTTTGTTCGTTTTCACATTCTATGAAATTAGTCAGACATGTTCATTGTGTCATGCCCAGCTCGTAGGATCCTCGTGTGTGCCACGCCCCCCTCGTTACCTCATGTGGTTGCCTGATTGTTCTCACCTGTTGCTCGTTGAATTCAGCATGTCTTGTGTGTTTAGTCCACGTCTCGGTTAGTTTCCCCAGATCTGTCATTGTCGTTAGTCGCTGTAAGTGCAAGTTTGTGGATGTCTGCCCTTTTTGGTCCGAATAAACCCTGTTTACCGGTCTGTCCGGCTAATCTCGCCTGCTTTCCTGCTCGCCTGCTTCATGAATCATAACACATTGGTCCTTTGGAAGTGACGTCATGTCTCATCAATCATCACAATGTACAGCACCTTGACCTGGAAATTAGCAAAATTATAACATTCAATCAGTGGAAGAAAATGAAGGAAGAACATGATTCAGTAGCGAACGCAGTCCAAAATCAGCCACAGGGTCAAGAGCACCCGTGGACGTCCCTTAGCGAATTCTTTTTTTTTTCCCCCTATGTGTCCTGTCCGGCAGCTTTAGCAAACAGAATAATGATCTGAATGCATTGTTGTGCCCGACATATTTGCTTTACCATGAGGAGCTCTATAAACTCTGTATAGGCCCCTCATGTTGGTCAATTTCTTTT
>JAODKE010000138.1:10044303-10069447 GCA_026779605.1 Mormyrus hasselquistii | reverse complement strand
ATGTGTTCGAACACACCCATGTAAAGCGCCCTGGGACAACTCTGTTGTGAAGGGTGCTATATAAAAATAAACTGAATCGAATTCAATATACAGACATACACCCCAGCTCCCCACCGTTGCATGGGAAGGAGCAGACCTGGAGCCCCCAGCAACAACACCTCGGAGCAGTGCTGACGCTAAGAGCTAGGCACCCCCCCGCACCCCGACGGGCAGTCCGCACTCAGTCACCCACTCATTCAATGACAAAAAGTGGCAGACCAGCCCGGGCCGAGACAAACTACCCCCCAAACAGCGAATTCTTAGCGAAATCAGCTTCTGCTTAAGTTACAGTAAATCAGAGGTTTTACAACTTTGAGTAGCATGTTGCATATTTGCATTAGGTGTGCCTTGTCATATAATTAAATGGTTAAATCTAAACAGTTCTAAAGCAGGATAAAAGCTTGTACTGTATGTGGTTCATTCACTTCATATTTTTAAAGATTAAAAACATAAACAAAGATCTCTAGTTTTCATTCTTGCTTTCACTTTTATTTCTTTAATACTCAAGTACAATTTTAATGCAGTACTTTTTTACTTTTATTCAAGAGTGATTCTGGCTGAATACTTTTACTTTTAATTGAGTAAACGTTTCACTCATTACTTGTACTTTCACTTGATTGACATTTTTGAGTACTTTTTATACCTCTGGATGCCAGGACGGCTGAGGAGTCAGGTGTTACAGTATATACTGTATGAAGTTACTTCATTTAAATCCACATACCTAGTGATTCTCCGCTATATCACATCACAGGTCTCTGCATATCGCGTACTTTGCTTGTGGTTCAATTGTTGTGAGCAAATTTTTTGTGAACTTTTCGTATTGCGCTAAGCAGGGTATTTTAAGGCTTAAACTGTATAAAAACTATTTTTAAATAATGTTTGTTTATATGGTCTTTCTATGTCACGGATCTGGAACGTAATCCCCGCGATATGCGGGGGATCACCGTATTCAGAAGTTTGATGAGATTTACATTTTCGATTCAGAGGTAAAACTACACAGATGTGTATTAGTGAAATTAAAAGACTAATAAGTCATATGTTTTTGTGCAGAGAATTTCAGGCACAAACGTATTGTGTTGCATATGAAAAGACATTTTGACACTTTCAATCACTCAAATTGCCTGTGAGAAAAGCTTCTCTACCCTTAAATTTGTTAAAAACAGGTTACGAAGCTCAGACTCAGAAGCACTTGGTGGCCTTCATGTTAATGTGCACAGAGAAGGAAATCCTTATGTTGATAGGTAATGAGACGGTAATAAACAGAGACCAGTGCACTACTCAGGTGGCTGTTACTGCTATAGATGACTACTGTTATGGATATTATGTTATTGTTGTTTAAGCCATTTACAGTACAGGTAAAAAATTGTATAGTAGTGCAATGTGCCTCACATGTGAAGAACTTCTGTTTCATCCATATTTGAAAAAAGCAAATACAATCAGTGAATAATAAGAAGTGAAGTATTGCCTCCTTTATCCAGTTTTCACTGCTGAAAATAAAGTGGGCTGGTTATGGGCATGAAGCTCCTGGGCTGAAGATCGGCTTCACTCCGGCCCTGACTTGGACCGAATTGGAAATATTTTAGAAAAATACACTGAATTATAAGGCTTTACAAAACAATGCACTATTGTAGACTTAACATGTAAGGTTATAATTACATGATTTTAATATTAACAGATTGTGATCTAAAGTGGGCCGGTCTGAGGCATAGAACTCCAGGGCTGAAAATGAGTCCCACTCCAGCCCTGCCTGTAAGCATGTGTTCCCACTCCAGTCTTGCCAGACCCAGCTGAAATGAGTCATTAGGCATATTTAAACAAAATTCAAGCAACTAGATTGCACAGAACAATGCTGCATTTTTTTCACATTTTCGGGGTAAAATTATTGCACAGTTACAACAGTGTAGAATACTACAATTAAATAGGAGGAAAAAAACAGAAGGTAAAATAAGTGAATTGACAGCAGAGGATGATGTCTGCTGACAGGTTTGATGGGTATAGACATATACCCATTTCTCCTGGCAAAACAGAAACCCTTAAATGTCAGGTGCAGGTGTCAGGCTGGCTGAGTGCAGCGCTGAGGACACTAGCATCACATAATCTGCCTAAAAATAGCATGTGAGTCTGTCTCAAAAGGACCTCCCAATAGACAGGGAGGGGAAATTAATATAAAGATATCTCACAGTGACAATTGGTGATGGCAGCAGGTTCCAGCTGCTCCCTCAGCGACGTCAGAGAGTCCTGCTCCTTCTCAGCATAGAGACTCAGGCTCCATTTCACACATCTGTGGGTGTCCTATTCTGCTCCTCTCTCATGGGTCACCGGCTCCGCCGCACCCTGTTATTTATACATCCACCATTGCACATTCACCCTCCACCGTGAGTCCCAAGCCTGCCTGGACAACGGCAGCAGCCCCAGAGAGAGGAACCAAAGGCTCGAAATTCTCCTGACTGGGGGCTGCAAGGGTAGAGAGGATGGGGTGGGTCGAACAGATGGTCTTAGAACATTCGAATGATACATAGGGGCGTTGAGAAAGAATGGGCTTGTGTCTGAAGGGATGATGCTGCCCTCACCTTATCCCAAGGTGGAAGGACAGGATTGAGCAGTAAATGCAGTGAAGCTGCCTGCTTTCATATCAGTCTCCAGTGCCGCTTGATCAATGTGACACCTGGGAACACGTGAAGCGGACGGAGCTTTTTGGGTTTTCGGTAGCATTTCCTGAGACGGGTCAATTGCCAGGCAACCAGTATGTAAGGCTTTCCGATAGTTGATAATGGCTGCAAAGTTAATAAACGATCTGTAATATGTTAAAATATTAAATTTTTCTTTAAGATGTCATACAATGATGCCACATCAATATGACCACATTTAGATGATACACTTAACGTCCATCTTGTACTGTACATGGTCATGGCAAGATCTGAGAAACATCGACACACTCTGGATGAGATGCCAAGCAGTTACAAAGCAGTGCACTCATACAAATACGTGCGCAGACATGGGGAAACAGACACAGTGCAAACTCCAAACTAACAGGGAATTTTTTAAGGAAAATAAGGTACAGTACATAAATTATGGTCTGAACCCTTTAGTCTTGAGTCTCTCCCAAGAGATAAAGTGGCAGGATGCAATGACAAAAGTCAGAAAATTGTGTATTTGAATTTTCTGTATATGCCACAGGTCATAATGACTGGCCATGGGCACAGCCGTCCTAAGCTCCCTTCACTATCCTCCAAGGATACAGGGCCCATGAACAAGGTGAATAACCCAAATTGCTGAAAGGATGCTGGCTGCCGCTGCTCTTCTATCCCCATACTTTTCTTTGGAGAAATGCAGCTGCTAAATGAGGTCTTACAAAACAGGGTATGAAGAGATTTTGATATCAAATTAAATTAACAAGTTTATAAAAATGATATCAAATCTTTTAAAAAGACAGATCTTTCAAAATGACATGTTGGAAGTTAATTATATTTACGTGGGTCCTGTAAAATAAAAACAGACAAGCTCTTTTTTAAAAGCAAGGAGTTTGTCTTTATTAATAGCACATTGCCGGAGACAACTAACAGCAGCACAGACAAGGAAGCCAAAGATTGACATGACACTCTTACTTGGGGTAGACGCCAACAGAAACATGAACTACATGGTAAAACACTACACTGGTACAGCATTTTTTAATGTAAGTGGCACAGTCACATACATTAAATGACACAAATACATGTGCAAGCAGCATTGTGCAAAGCATTCCAGAGGCTGGCATAACCAGTCTAACCAGCCCCGCTGCATCACAATATTTATATTGTTTATCTATCCATGCTAAATCTGCATTTCCCAGTGAGTTTAATTAGCAGCTGATTTACACCAGAAGTGATTTAATATCTAAATTATAAATCAATTAAGGGACATACAGAGCAACTGACCATACCATACCACTTTATTTACAGTATGAAGCACTTATAAACACAGCCACAAGGCTGACCAAATCTTCACACCACATGTACACCACATTAGGAAGCCGCCCACATGTGCCAAAAGGAGTAAAACAGCAAAACATATAAAACAATAACAACTGACAACAATAAGATTACAATAAATCTAATCATATCCTCAACCTGCACCATAAGAATTGCTGAAAGTGAATAAATCACACCATTCTTGTATAGGAAGGAAGTGTTTGACAGGCCCACTGCACCCTCATAATGGCTTTCAATTTACACTTGTTCAAAGTAATGGACAACCATAGAAAAAACTAATTAAATCCAAATTTTCACCCCACAGCTCCCTGCGTGACTCGAGGGATGGCCCTAATTCTGTTCAATCAGGCCTGGGATGTCTGAAACGGAAGCACTGGCACAAGAACTACAGATACCAGCAAACACAACAAACACAGGCAAGCAGTCTTCATGACACGATTAGTTTTATGGTTCTATCCAGTGCTATCTTTCAGGGGGCCTGAATGGAACTATTAGAAGCTAATCAATGCAGAGAAATCCATCTTTGTAAATTATGAGAGGTACACTGCACTGGGTTTTGAGTGGATTGATAATGATCAAGTTGTATAAAATAATTTTTAGTCTATTACTCTAAAGCCCATGATGAATTCATTGGTAAATATTGGGACACATTGTCATCTTCAATGGTCAGAGGCTGTTGCCTTGTCCACACGTACGTGGATATTTTTTAAAACGTACCTTTTTCTATACATCTTGGGCTTTTGTCCACACATAAACGGTGTCTTAGGTCACTGAAAATGGAGCTTTTGCAAAACTCCATCCAGGGTGAAGATTTAAGAAACTCCATTTTCGGTGTCGACATGTAGACAGGGAAAACAGAGTTTTTGGCTCGAAACGTCACATTTGCGAACGTTTTGCCCAGGGGCCCACACAACCCATAATCCGTCCCTGTTGTTCAGACATCTAGGGGAAGTCCGTTACACCACACAGGTGCTAAAACATTGGAGAGTTTAGGTGCATGTCTACCTTGTGCCTTGAGAGATGGTGGAACCAGGCAAGTAACTATTTGATCATTAATATCATGCAATGGGCCACAATGAACAATGAAGTGTCATAAGTCTTCGCAAAATTTTCAATAAAACACTAGAAGAAAATCATATCCTCAACTTGCACAATAAGAATTGTTGAAAGTGAATAAATTACACCATTCTTGTATAGGAAGTGTTTGACAGGCCCACTGCACCCTCATAATGGCTTTCAATTTACACTTGTTCAAAGTAATGGACAACCATAGAAAAAAACAAATTAAATCCAATTTTTCACCCCATAGCTCCCTGCGTGACTCGAGGGATGGCCCTAATCCTGTTCAATCAGGCCTGGGATGTCTGAAACGGAAGCACTGGGTCGATGAATATGTGATAGTCCTGTCTCCTGACAATTAAGTCATTAACGGTTTGTAAGTGCTCAGGCAACCACAACCACATGATCTGTTCAGTGAGTGTTTCTCAGTGTTGGCACTGTCAGTAAGGGGAATTCTGATTATAGCCAGCACAGCGTCAATCCCCATTCTAATGGATCCTTCTCTTTTCAGCTGCAGTCCCAGAAGAGCTTCACCCCATAAAACACATGATCCTGATCCAAATGCTTATTAGTCATTTTGCATATAATTCTTTAGCCGGTTGCTATTGTCTAAAACAACATACTAGTGCGTCAGTGCATCACCAGCATACAGCTGTCATGGAACCAGCTTAGGTACAAGTATGGATAGGTAAGGTTTTCAGTTAGTGACTAGTGACAAATGCAAGACAGATCCATGCAACGTGCTGTTGGATCTTAACACCAGGAATACAACACCGAGCCAAGAGAAATTTGTAGGAACTGAGTGCAATATGCAAAATCAAGCATCCAGTATCAGTAGCTGGTTATGACACGCAATCAGAATAGGGTTGGCAGTGCTACAGTAAACAGAAGCATGCAAAATGGGACACAGAAGAGTTTATTGGGCATAAGGATTCCCTCATTGGGGTGTCAGGGCCAGGGTTAAAATAGGTTATTGGCCATGGGAATTCCCCTTAACATGTGAGGCAGGTGTGAAGCCTCAGTGGCCAATCAGAATCAGTAATTATTAAGTTAACTACCTGGGAGACCTGAAAACAAGGCCTGGATTAGGAATAATGGTTCAAATTTGAATAGCCCTAGTTTATTGGGTATTTCCTCTTTGGGGGTCAGGAGCAAGGCTGGAATAGTTCATTAGGTATGGTGCTTCAGGGACCTTCATGTATATTACAGCTGTTAAGGGATGTTAGGATGTTAAGGTATACATGCATGATGTTTATGAATGTTTTATGAATACTTAATGGGTACATTATGAAGGTGTACTGAACGTTTTTTGAATGCAATACAAAAGCATTATGAAGGTGCAGTTAATGTAAAGCGTTACAGACTTTTACAACTGTTCCTCCAGTTACTTATTTAATGGTCCAATGTATGTATGCAGTCTTTGATCATTAACAAACATTACTGCCCGTATTGCTGTAGTATTTATTAATTAACAAACATTACTGCCCGTATTGCTGTAGTATTTATTAATTAACAAACATTACTGCCCGTATTGCTGTAGTATGGTGTAGTATTTATTAAAGCATAATGCCAAAAATGCTCGGTGTTTCCGCATTTTTTGGCCACTAGTGTAGCATCTGTGCTAAAGAAGTGATTGAGAGAAAAGTAAAGAATAGATGAAATATCAGTAACAGTAACTGTGGTCACCTGATTCCACCACGGTGTGGGAAATCTGCTCGTGGATTGGATGTTATTGAAGTGCGTGCAGCCTTACGTAAGTGATCCAAGTCACTTTTAGTAAGGCTATGAGAACATCTGTGTGCCTACACAGTATGATATATATAAAAACGTAAAGCCTGATAGCAAATGCCCAAATGCATCGTTCCTTAATGTGCCTTCGTCAAACTGCACTGCTTTCTTTAATATACTTTTTTTTTGACAGCTTCTTTCTTTCTTCATCTCTCTTGTTTGCTTCTCCTCAGGTGAGGAATGAGGCTGCCTCTTCGAAACATTTCACTTTGGTTGCCAGAACAACCTTATCAGCAGTGAGTACAGCTTTCTGCTGCCAAAATCCATCATCAAACCACTCTCCACTATCTTCCAGCTGGAAACATTAGAATAGTTCAAATGAGTGACTGGGGTCTAAATCACAACACTAGGACAGATGAAAGACGTCATATTATCTGTCAGAGTCTTCAGAGCCATCTGGCAGGTTGGATGCATTGAAAATTCTACTGCTCTTCTGTTCCTTTTACTCCAAACTCCATTCACCACAGGAAGACCAATCTCTCAATGCGACGAATCAGATAAACCAGTAAAGATACATTCTTACATTGCATCATTTTAGCTCTAAAGCATTAGAAATGATATGTCACATTGTAATACAAGTTATGTACAACCCTCTCACAATGTCATCTCTTAAGTCTTTCAGTCGTGCATAGATGAAGCACACTGCTAATTCCCATGTTGAAGGCTGCAGGATATTGTCCGCTTTTATGAGGACCTAGTCCACTTCCGTTTTCCTCATACTAAGACACAGCTTCAGTCCCATTCTGTTCCAGTGGCTACACTGGGTGAGCAGTAATATGCTCATTTACTTAATGGGGAAACAAAAACAAAAAATGGCATATGCAAAAGAAAATGGATTTATTAAATCTGTAATTTGCATATATGCCCACAAATAACTATAAATGATCAATGCAAATGAGCTGCATGCTCATCCATCCACCCTTTCATTTATTCTCTATGCCAACTTGCAGAGGTGGATAGTTCAGGTTCAGAAATTAAAACCAACCAGTTGACTGTGATTCTTTATACTCAGCTGTTTGGTTGAAACAAAGTCTTGATATGGATTTTGTACTTTCTGGACCTGAACTCTCCACCTTGGCCAGCTTGTTCCATATAGGGTTACTGGGGACTCGAGCCTTGAAGCGTCAAGTGAGAAGCAGGGAATAAACCAGGATGGGGCACCTACTGCAAGCCTTTTTCTTGTCTCTAGTGCGTACCCACCCACTTCATTACTGCTTCCATAATCTGTATTGCCCTATATTCCCGGTGAACTTTGTGGGTAAGGTAAGGTTGGACTGCTGTCATGGTCCATATACAGTACCGTAGTGTAAATGTAATTATGAATGCTTTCACTAGTGCAATGTACGCACATGCTTGACTTTACTGCAAACTAAAATAATGCTAGCTGGTTTGTATATATTGATTTTTTTGTCATTTATTATATCAGGGTATCATCTAGGACCCAATGAAATCCGTTTAGTTTTTTCCTAAATTCCATTTTCTTATTTCCATTTTTATTCTTCTGAATTCCATGTTTTACGTTTTACGTTAAGTGTCTAATTATGGAGTGGATGGAAAAAAAGAACAATGCAATAGGAAAAAATCTAATTTTTAATGACTTATTCAACAAGGTGCTGGGTTCAGCCGAACATTTACTGCTTTGGTAAAACATTTACCTGTAAACAACAAAAAAACATTCATTTTTCATGCAAAAGAAAGAAACATGTATTTCACATTAGAATAAACAGTCTTCCTTCCGTAAAATAAAAGTGCTTCATATTTATAATCAACATAAAAAATGGAATACACTTGCATAATGAACTGGAACCATTTTCATTTTTAATTCTTTCATCTTTCACAGACACCATCATTGAAACACATGATTGTCAGCTTCTTTGTGTTCATCTCTGTAGGTGCTTCCCACTTGTCTGTGAGCAGAGTGTTGCACTTACTAAAACTCCCCTCACAATCCACTAAACTGACAGGAAAGTAGATGTAAGGAAATGCCACTTCTGCAACCTTTGGGAACCTCACACTCAGGCCCCTCCAGTATTCAGCAAGATCCAAACCAGGTGTGTAGGGCTCCTTGGACACATAATGTTGATAAGCAGTCCACTGTTCATAAAGCTCTGCTGATGGCTATGCCAGTGGCTTCAATTGTGTGCAAGCTTGAATCTGCTTTTCCATGGCTGGAGCCTGCCTGGGACCAAAGACCCTCACCAGCCTGTAGACCTCTTTGACAGGGTGAGTGTCCCAATGCTTTGAAAATGTTGTGAATGCCAGATGGAACGCATCATGAAGCTCATGATGGACCTATCTTCTCTCTGCCATACGTATCTTGCTCAGTAGCATATTTGTTTCGGCAACAAAACCACATGTTTTTGCTGTTCCACTCACAAGGCAGGACCCCAGATCTTCCATTACATTGTGCACAGAAACTGCTGTGGGATGATGGGTTCCTTCCAGGATCGTCAGAGCTATCATCAGTTTGGAGCATCCAACTGAGATGAAGGTCAGCTTGACATTGAGGGCCTGCTTTTCCAAGCAGACTGACGATGTTTGTAACTGCTTGGGATGATGAATTTTCTGCCAAGAAGAACTCCCTATACAGATAAACATCCTCTGCATGGTACTTCACTGCCTCAAACCAGGTATTCCACCTGGTACTCACTGCTTCAGGAGGAACCTTGGTCTGCAACCTATCTTTCAAAATGAGCAAATTCACCCATCTTCTCTTCCTGGCTGACTTTTTGAAGAAGACTGTTCACATCCAAGTAACAAGACATGACATGTCTGAAGTAGCTAAATAGTGCTGCCATGTTTCACCCACTAAATTGATGACATGATAAAGACATGTCACATGCATCCTCTTTGGCATCACATCTTTCAGAACATCCTTGTATGCTTTAAGGCATATTAGGCTGTATTGCTTGAGACCACTGCCCAGAGATCCAGTTTTCTGTTGTGGAGGAAGCCTATTACTGCTTGGGCAAAGGTTGAGTAGTTGCATCGCTCCATGAAAATTACATCCACCAGTAAGTTCTGGCCTTCAAAACCTGCACAAATCAGAGAAATAAGAAGAAACTTTTAGTCAATTTTATTTTAATTAGCATCAGAATAACAATGGATAGTTGCCAGTAATTCATACAGTCATTCAAATACAGTTCATTTTAACAAAAATATTTCACAAGAAATATGCACATTTTTACTTATTGGCCTAAATAACAAACACATTGCAATATTGTAATGCATATAACTGCATATAATAATGCATTACATTCTTATAAGTATAATGTACTTTAATTTACTGGTGTGAATGCGGTCTGCTTAATTCACTCACCAATGACGATGATCAGAACACTGCAGTCTCTTGCATCAGTAGTTTCGTTGACAACGACTGATATTTTTTTCCCTTGAAGCTTCTGTTCTGTTACAGATCCATATGCTGCTTGAACACACAGGGTAAGTGGATTTGACGGAAGCTACTCTCGCGTTCTGCCAGCACTCTTCCTTATTTGCAGTGCTTGACCAAAAACGGACGTAGGTTTTTCATTTTTTCTAAAGGAATGCTTGACTTGGCACACAGAGCAACAAAATCTTCAATAAACTTACATCTTGTTTCAGCTGATTTGTTTGCATGGCCAAGACTTTGCTGGAGTAGGCGGCTGTAGCACAAACCAAACAGGAAGCCAATGCAGGGAACTAAGAACAGGTGTTATGTGTTCAAACTTCCTGCTCCTGGTGACAATTTGAGCTGCTGCATGTTGAATACCCTGTAAGGTATTTAATGTGCAGTGTATACTCCCAGATTACTTCACAGTAGTCTACTGTATACAAAGGCATGCATCAATTTAACTGAGTCTTGAATAGTAAGAAATCGTTGCATGCCTTTGATACTGCATCCACATGTGATTTGAATGAGAGGCTTGTATCCAAGATGGCATCTAGGTTACGGGCTTAGCTGCTGAGGGAAATGTTCAGCCCTTTGGAGTTGAGTGCGGAGATTATAAAATTCCTATCTGCAGGCCTGCTTCCCTACAACAGAACCTCAGTCTTCTGAGAATTTAGTGCTAATAAGTTTTCTACCATCCAGGTTTTGACTTCATTAAAGCAATTAGCTAAGGTGACAATAGTGGTGTCGTTAGACGTAACCGAAATGTAGATTTGGGTTTCGTTGGCATAGGAGTGATAGTTAACATTGTGTTTTCTCATTATGTTTCCTAATGGCAGCATGTAGAGAGAAAACAATAAAGGACCAAGCACTGATCCCTGTGGTACTTTTTATTTGACTGATGACACTGACGATGGAGTACGAGTGTCTGACACTTGGACATATTGATAATGATTAGTCAGATGCTATTCCACACAACCCAACCAGAAATTTAATTCTTTGTAACAGGTTAGAATGGTCAACCGTGTCAAAAACTGCATTAAGGTCCAGATGCATTAGCACGGTCATCATGTCAGCATCAGTTGTCATTGCTATGTCATTTACAACTTTAGTTAAGGCAGTTTGAGTGTGTGAATGTTGTGTCTCTCCAAGTATAAGTGAAGTTGAGCAGCAACTATCTTATCCAGAACTTTTGACAAAAATGGTATGTTAGAGATAGGTCTGTACTGTAATTGCTGAGCTCCTGTGGATTCAAAGTAGAGTCCTACTGCTACTTTAAGTTGGTCAGGAACATCACCTGATAACAGGGATGCATTCATTATGGAAATTATAGATCTCACCAGAACTCCCAGGGATTCTTTAAGAAGCTTAGTGGAGATTGTGTCCAGTGGGCAAGTGGTTGGTTTGATCTTAATTAAATAATAGTTTTTAGCTTTTGTTCATTAATTAATTCACAAGCATGAAGGGTGTGTTCACGTTCCACTTGCTGTGAAGTTAATCGTGAACCATTTGAACATATTTGAAGCCTAATGTTTGTAATTTTATCATAAGAAGTTTATGGAATGTTGCCTACTTATATTATTTAGTAGCAGAATTTAAACCTTATTTGTTACATGAGCTATTGTTTTAATAAGGCGATGAGGGTTATTTCTGTTGTGATCAATAAGGTTAGAATAACAGGCTGAACGGGCCTTATAAAGGGCTTGTTTGTATTGTTGCAGGATGTCAGACCAGCCAACTTGAGCACTTCTAAGCCCGTGGATTTCCATTTGCGCTCCAATCTGCGGCACTCCTGTTTGCAAGAACGTGTGTAATCATTAAACCATGGGAAACATCCGGTGGTTTTAAATCACTTTATTTTCAAAGAGCAGTTTCATCTAAAATCTGCCTAAGCACTGTATTGAAGTCAAGAGTGACTTCATTGACATCTTCACTAGACATGAAGTTCACATTACTTACTGTACTAATAAATCGTAGGGAATTTCTATCATTTAGGTGATGTGTCCCAATAATCGTCTCTGCCATAATGGCTCAACCACGAAGGTGATTAGAAAATGGTCAGAGAAGGACTTATTCAATGGACAGACAGATACACAACGAGCAGAAACTCTGTGAGTAATAATCAAGTCTAGTGTATGATTGTGAACATACATTGGTACAGGAGCATTGCTTCAAATGCTGTAAAATCTTTCATATTCCTGGGTTTAATTTTTAATATTGAGTTAAAAATAACTGCCAGGCCACCTTCATGCCCAGAGCCATGTGGTTTCTGTATGAACCTAAACCCATCAGGTGAGGCTTCAATAAGAGGTATAGTGTCTGTGGGTCGGAGTCAGGTTTCAGTTAAAATACACAGGTCTGCCCCAATGTCCAGCACCATATCATTAACAAGAAGTGATTTACTTCCTAAAGAGCAAATGTTCAATAGTGCACATTTATGATGGGTTTATGTTGTGACTCATTCACTGTTATTAATGGGATTGATATTAAGTTATCAGCACAGGAGCCCCCAGTGGAACGTTAACATCTAAGTCTTGGTCTAATGATACTTACAATATTCTTTCTATTCTCACTAAACTCTGTTTGTAAATAGTTGCTAGATCTAGGCGATGCCATGTGATGGAGCACTTGGGTCAAGGCCGAACATTATCTATAGGTGGGAAAATAAACAGCCTTCAGTTTAAGTTCACAAGGCTGAGGCCAGGGTGCTGCTCTCAATCAGGCAGGTATTTTAGGGGCAGTGTGTGGCTCAGTGGGCTGCGCTTGTAATCAGAAGGTCACTGGTTCAAACCCACCCTCAGTGCATCTGTGGGTCCTTGAGCACGGCCCTTAAACCCTCAGCTCCCTGGGTGCCCCAATAGGTGGCTGCCCTTCGCAGACAACTTACTCTACAATGAGCAAGTTGAGGGAGATGTAAAGACAATTTCCCCATAGGCATCAATAAAAGTACCTATTATTATTACTTGCCATGTTTTGGTATAACATTAATGATCCTCTCCAGTTAGGATGAAGACTCTCCATGTTACAATAACCAGGCCATTGGAAAAAAATCTTCCAATTATCAATAAAGGCAATGTTTTGAGATGAACACCAAGTCTCTAAACAGCGATTTAGGGAGAGTAGCCTACTATAGGTTACATTTCTTCTATGAAGAATTGGTAAGGGACCGAAGACAATGACATGAGTCTGACATTTTTTTTTTTAGCTTTAGCATGAAGGCACACATAGAAATGAAGCTCCTCTTTAATACCTCGGATTGTCAGGACTTTATATCATTAGTTATAGCATGAATAACCAAGGTGGAGATTTCGATATCGGAAACCCCACGCAGAGGCATTTTACAGAAACCGCTGCCTTCCGATTGTTAGAACCTCTTATGTTTCTAACAATCGAGTCTCCAATCAGGTGCACCTTTTCCACTTCGACAGACACACTGCCGAAAGCAGAGAGTTTGTTGCTAAGCGCAACAGCCAAGTGGCGTGCAGGGGCTCTCGGCTTAGAGCTCCTTGGACCACGTCTGGCCGTGACCCAGGGCTCGCATGTGCTGGCTGCTGGTGACGGAGCCAGACTGGAGACAGTCGAGGCAGGAGGAACATCTGCCAGATCTAATCTGGCTGTGTGCTCCGAACGAGCCGTATCTATAAATCCCTTGATCTGTTTCATCTCCACTAAATTGCTAATGCGCTCCCCTCCCTTCACAATAACGAAACACTTCTGGCACATTATACTATGGGGAGTGTCGGAAGGACAGCCTACACTGTACATGCCACAGGAGCAGCAGAACACAGGTGTACAGTGTAGAAGACATGGCCCTTACCTTTTCCATTTCAAATGGGGATTGTCGGTGCTTAGCGAAGGTGATTAATCCGTCTGACTGTCAGAGTTGGTAGACTAGTGAAAGATTATATAACTAGCAGAGTTTTTTCCTTCCGATGACTTTATTCTAGTTATTATTTTGCTCTCGCGGGAAACAGCAGTAATGATAAACATTCAACAATGATTAGTATCTAGTTATTTTGAGATTTATGGAGGTTATTTCATTTCTGTCTGTCTGACAGACATTCTTATTTGATCGATTGTAGATCTACACAGCTATTTATTTTATTTTATGTACGGTTGCTGGGCAGAGCATGAACATATGAATGATGATTAAATAATGAAATAGAAATAATTTAAGAGGTGAGATATATTCTGTACATCTATAATTTATAGTTTGAAGGTATGCTGGCATAAGTGTGCTGAACCCATCACATTTTCACAGACATTTTCCTGTTAATTGTACCTGCAACGATGCTGCTGGTTTTAAACTGTTATTTTGTTTCTACATGTGGATTATTTATGTCTTCTTTATATACAATGCAGTTATTGGCACAACATTCTGACTTTCATTCTCCAGGCACAAACTGAAGCACAATGAATCAATTGAAAGCATCTTTATCACACCCTATACTCTGGACAATACGACAGTATCACCATCGAAACCCTGCCTGGCTAAAAGGTCTCAGCGATTATACTCAGATCTGATAACACATATTCAAATGTAACATTTACCCATTATAAATAACGCTGAAGTCCCTCAGCAAAAAAGTAAAAGTCATATTTGAACACTGGAAGCTCTGCGCCAGGGCGCCATGCCTTTACCGGAGTGCACGTCATTCCTTCTGCTTCTACAATTTTACAGACACCTTTCTTCTTCGGTTATTTTAGTCCGCACACGGCAAGCGCTGCCGTCCAAAGAGCAATGTGAGGCTGCAAAAATCCCAAGCTGAAGAATCCATGGAGAAAACTACCCATTTGAAATGAATGTTTATAAAAGTAACCTTTCACGCTCCCTAATTAGGACCTTGTTGGGAGGTGTAACCTTAACCCAGACCCTTCAAAAAATTACGTGTTGCCATAAATTTCGGGTTCAGGAATAAATTTTCATGCCACAATAGATTAGCATTCCAGAACCACAGGGCTAAAAGGAGACACATTTCAATGTATACAGCAGTAGCTCTAGGCTCCATGAAACTCATTAATGCAACATTCTGCGATTAATGGCACATGAGACCGCTTCTGTTTTATCTTATCACCCGTCGTCCCATACATTCAGTTTTACAAAGCTGGCCTTCATCTCAACAAGAAAGGGCCTGAAACATCAGACCTCAGAAAAATATGGATTCTTCCTAGTGACTGCCCTATGTCCAGGACTCCCCATACAACTCTGATTTTATGTCAGATCGAGGAAACAGTCCTTTGTCTGCAAATGACATTTTAAAGGGGGTCTGTCTCCAGATGTGCATGATCTTTGGATCTCCATGGTGACAGAAGGGTCAGAATCTCACATTGTCTGAGATGCATGCTGGGACACTTGGCCTAACCTTTCAAAGAATAAAAAAGGAACTGAACCACAAAAGATACAGTAGCAGTTGGTGTATTAGAGATTGGTGATTGAAGTGGTATTGTGTATTATAATATGATAAATAAACAATGAATGTGTTTGAATTATATTTAGTGCAATATTGCTGGAGTATTGCTCTTCCTAAGAGAGACAGGCTTTTATACCTATCCCACTCAAGGAACCATTTATACTTTGAACTGTAGAGTGTGTTTCACCCTAAATACAAAAAATGCCCAAGTCTTTCAAGCCGCAGAAATTTTAGTCTCCAGGCTCTACGTGATACTTTGACCCTAACTGACAGCGTTTTTGTTGCTCTCTGATGGAGAGGGTGCTATATTTACCCTGAAGCTGCTTCTTTAGACGTCCAGCAGTACCCACATCTGTCACACTCACACTCACTCACCATCCTCACACCACTGAAAAAGCAGAGGTTTCGGGGATTATGTGTTTTTGTCTGGTAGCTGAACACATAAACTCTGTTACTTGCTTAGAAGTCACTATTAAATTGCAGATGACTCAAACATTCACATGTTTGTGCAGTGCCAGTCTAATATATTGTGATTATTTCAAATATATTATTGCAGATACATTTGTTGGTACATTATTATTTACACATTAAAATAAAAATTAAAAAAAAAAACATTTTATTTGTTATAAGATCTTCTTATAAGACGTTTTATAACAGCCTGTCCAGCCCCTGATGCTCAGCAAGTGGAGCATTGCAGGGAGTACATGTAAACTGTAACCCTTCCCTCTATTACAGGTTGCTTAAATAAATGAATTAATGAATGTAAATAGTTGAAGAACCCCCGGATTCAACAGTTTAAAGGTTATTTAAGCACGGAAGCCATTCCATCCATCCATCCATCCATCCATCCATCAGTCCTGCATTCAGGCCAGAGCCCATCCAGGACACAAGGAACCCAGGCAGACTGCTCTTTGCAGAGAATGCCAGTCGATTAGAGGCCACACCTGCACATTCTGGACAGAAGCAGTTACATTAACATTAACATACATTAACATTGCAAAACAGATTACCGTGCATTACACAGAATAGCAAAATTAACATAGTTGGAAAAGAATGATTGCATGGCATTAAAGAGGCTGTTGAGTGAAAAAATGTTGCAAAACCTAATAGGGGCTTTATTTTGTTCCTGTCTGATCTATCCGGAACTCGAGCCCCCAGCCGGATGCCAGCTATGGCACTCGTGCAGAGGAGGCCATGCTGCATACTAAGCAGGACAGGTATTGATCTGCAGCATCACGCGCAGCATCTGCATTTACATCATATACAAAATGTCAGTTTTCCGTCAAATTCCTGGGGCAGCAGATTGTAGTGGCCCTTTGGAGAGCTAAAAAGCAATTTAAATTCTGCAGCATATGCATGGTCAGGACCGGAACTTCTGGGCAGAAGTGGGCTGAGGCTCCGGCTCCTCAGACTTGTCACCTTTCACCTTCATACCTACGGTGCCGGCTGCCAGCCGTGACTCTGACCTCACTCACAACCAGACAGAAAGTGTAAGAGCCAAGAGACATGAGACCCTCTCAAGAGGGCTGACAGGGTGGGCATCACCCTTCAGCTAGAGCAGTGCAGAGGAGGCTGTTTATTCTTATACGAGTAATGACTTAATTAAATGTGGCCTGTCCTCAAAAAATGCGACGTTATTTCCAAAGTTAATTTTTCAGCACTTTCATCATCATCAGGCTGTCAGATGTAGGGAGAGCATCTCTCTTGTGTTCCTTATCTTTTCTTCTCATTCTTCCCCTCTAGTATGTTTCTACTGTGGCTCTCACAGTCCCTTTTCCTCCCTTCTGTATCTGTTTGATAACCTGCATGGTGTGATTCTAACAGAGGGGGCACATTAGGGTTAGCTGTTGTGAGACTGAGGCCTGGACGCTGAGTAGGCTGGCTCATTGGTCTGAGATGTTCTTTCTTGTGATTTCTTGTGTAAATTTGTCACTTTGTTATCCTTCTGTCTTGTCTAATGGAGCACTGCCCATAATATTGATGAAATGGCATGCTTTTGAAGTCTGCTATGATAGCCATACTGATTAACATTTCCTTGGATTTGATAAAAACGATTAACTCTTGTGTTAAAGATGAGGGTCATCTAAACACTCATCCCTCTTAGATGCCTTGTGAATCTCCCAGTGAATTTTGGAAAACAGCATTTAACTTCAAAAAATCTGTAAATTTATTCAAAAAAAGTCAAACGTGTGTGGTATATATTATTCAAGATGAAACTCAAATTAAAGATAAAAACACTGGAACGATGATATTGTAAACTTCTGCAGAGTATTATATTGAAAAATGATTAATTGGCCTTGTATTTTCTGATTGATGTAAAAATAATCAGTCCTGCAGTATAAAATCCTGAAAAATAACCATTGAATCTCTTTGTATACATGACACTGAATCCTGTCATTCAGCCACCTTTACGCTATAGCAATCAATGTCCTGATGAATCTAGAAAAGCAAGGCAGTGATGCAGAAAGGTCACACCCATGCACGCCATGCTTTAAGAGATGTGTGCGCGCGCACACACACACACACATATTCACACAGTCGGGTATACCTGTCCTTATGGGGACCGCTCATTCACGTCTATGGGAAAAACGTTAACGCTAACTATGACAACCTTAACCCCACCCAGTCCTAAGTACCATAAGTAACCAAACAAAATACAAGAGTTTTTGCATTTTTAGTTTTTTCATTGCAGTCACTAATTTTTATAAAATAGAGTTTTCCCAAGACCTGTTTCCTGGTCCCCATAAGGGAAAAAAAATGTTCCCTATAAGGGTACGTATACCCACACACACACACACACACACACACACACACACACACACACGTGTGTGTTTGTATTCATATCTTTGTGAGGAGTGTCCATTCATTGTTTTTGGCAAAATCCTAATTCCAACAATGACAATCTTAACCATTTGGTCCCCACAATGTAATATATACATATCCCACACACACACACACTAAACAATGACGCCATGTAGCAAGACAAGTAGCGATCATGTTGCCGCTCAGTGGTGACTTTCATTAGTGTTATCCTGTTACACAGGTTCTTAGCCTTAGGTATAGGTTACTAAGTCTCTGAATAAATGAAATATCTCACAAACTGGGGGGTAGGAATAACTGTCTGGTAAACAACTAAAAATAGGGGAAGACATCCTGTCATGTTGTCATTGTCCCGGGGCTGGTGAGAATTCATGCAAGCTGGTGTCCTGGATCGATGAGGGTGGGAGGGAGGAGGGTGAAGAGGAGACTTTTCATGAAGGCTACCAAAAGGAAAATTCTTGCTTCCCCCAGGAAATTTGGAAGGAGAGCTTGGTGTTTATGAGAGCCAGAAGGAGACTGGGCCATGGTAGGGCGTGAGGAAGGGCTGGGTGCATCAGCACTTAACCTGTCCCCTGATGGTGGACTGAGGGCAAGGCCGGAACAGACGGCAGCAGCAGGACACCAACTTACAGATACACAGACTCACAGAGATATGGCCATGTGTCAGTCTGGGATCCACTGTGCAAATAATTAAAGTTCAAGACAGACTGGGCTGTGCTGCTCTCAGATGTGTTTATCCCTCAGTCTCCCCGCCCACAGTCCCGTCAGCCCATGCCCCAAACAAGCCTTTCATTTAGTCAGTGACTGCTGGGCTCCTTCACCAGGTAAAATCACATGATAATGGGCATTGTCCTCAAATCTGTATCATTGACAAAATGTTCTTCAAGATTGAAGATTTTCATTGACCATGTGAAATTGAAATGCTTACTCGTTCGGCCACACTTGGTTACAAAGAGGCTCAAGAAAGGGTAAAACAAGGCAAAGTGGATATCAACGTACAGTGCAAAAACTATGCATGACAGTGCAAAACACAAAAATACAGATGTTACAAAACAGAGACAGTGCAAAACAAAACAGTGCAAAACAAAATCGTTTATATATATATATATTTAGATGATCATTGATTGCAAAGCACACAACAACAAAATGTGTCCTCTGCATTTAACCCATTTGTGACATAGCAGGGAGCAGGTAATTGAGCACCCTGGGAGCAGTGCTTGGGGACAGTACCTTGCTCAGTGTACCTCACTGGTCACGGATTCAAACCAGCAATCTTTCAATTACAAAACAAAATAGAAAAATCTTGAAAATGCTGTTAATGTCTGCTTGAGTGTGGCAGGGGTATTCCCAGCCAAGGTCTAAGATAGGGGTCTGTGACCAGCAGAGTAACCATATCACTGTGGGGCCCTTGATCAAGACCCTGAACCCCTAACAGCTGAAGGGCTGCTTGTTGACCCTGGCTGACTATGCTTTCAATACATTGCTTTGGACATAGTGTCTGTTAAGTAGTTAAATGTACAGTATATATAATATGTGCCTACAGTAAAGCTCTCTCAGGGTTACACAGAGCCACCATAGCAGACAGCTCACTCAAAGCTGGGCCTCATTCCACAGCAAACAGACTCTGGAAAGGGGCTGCACAGCCAGCTCATTGGTATTACTGGGTTGCCGTAGCATGTCTGGAGAGCAAAGCACCTTACAGCTGGTCAGCAGAACGACTATCAGTTGTATTGGAGCACATTGCCTCTTCACAGCTGCTATTACATCTACTTATTGTGGCCATTTCTGCCATCTTAAACTGATTTAACTGTCACTAATCCCAATCCTGACATTTATTTTTTTGTGGGTGGCATGTGGCTCAGTGCCAAGGGCAGAGATGTGGGTATGGACAGTGGGGACACATCCCTACTAATATTGTAGGAGTATCTTGTGTGTTTAGGCAGGCGGGAGATGACTTGGTCTCGATCAATGCTGAAATCAAACCTGCACCCTTGATCACTGGGTTAGGATTCTTTGCTCATGATCGGAAGGTTGCTGGCTGACCCTGCACTGTGAGCCCCAAGCTTGCTCTCACCAGTATATGTGTCTGTATGTATATGGGGTCGGCAAAAAGAGAACCACAGGGATGAAAGGAATATCACTATTGTATTCTAATGGTGAACCTAATCATTCAGCCTCCCCTCCGGAGTTGTGAATTTGACATTCACAGTTTTGGTTATTCACGAGTTGGCCGTGAATAATTAAATTGGAATATTTTTGGAGCTTTCCGAAAGATCACAAAAACTTACAGACAACACATAAGCTAAACACAATAATGAAAATTATCTGCATCACAATAAATCATATTTTGGTGATCGCTTGGGCAGAGAAACACGGATCCAGATATGCGGGTTACTGCAGGCTTTAATGGCTGGGATTTGGCAAAGGCACAGACAAGGGTAAGCAAGAGGCAGGATCGATGATTGAGAGCGAGGGTCTGAAGCCAGGGAATCCGTCCTACAGGTAAGCACTGGACACGACAACACAGGTAAGGAGGGACGGGCTTGGCTGGGGAAGCGGGTCGGGTACAGGTACTGGTCTGGGGAAGGAAAAGAAACAGGGTGAGGAGAATACACCAGGTAGACAGAACAGGCGAGGGAACTTGGGCAGACGAGTGACAAAGAAACGCTCGGTACGGCTCAAAATCTTTTTGTAACGTACCCATGAGCGCCGGCTTCCTTTGTAAGTCCGCTAATTAGGCATAATGCTGTGCACCCGCTCGGCCCCGCCTGCATGGGTGTGACATTGCCCCCCCGACGGCCGCCTCCTGGAGGCCGAGGACGCTTGCGGGCCCGGCCCTGTGGCCGGGGAGCTGGCTGAGCCAGGTGTGTGAGATGGAAGGCAACCTTGATCGCGGGGTCAGTCACCGCGCTGGCCGGCACCCAGCTGCGCTCGTCCGGTCCACAGCCCTCCCAGTCTGCCAGGTATTGCAGTTGTCCGTAGCTGCGGTGAGAGTCCAGAATGGAGCGGACCTAGTCTGAGGGGGCCTCCCCTTGCACGGCCTGAGGGTCCACGACGGGGTTGACCTCGGGCTGCAGGGGACTGCGTTTCACTGGCTTGAACAGGAACACGTGAAACGTGAGACAGATGCGATAAATCTTAGGCAGCTGGAGATGGATGACCACAGGCCCCACTTAGCAAAGGACGCGGAAGGGGCCGATGATATAGACGGTCAGCTTATAGCACCCTGGGACGTGCAGGTTCTTGGTTGACAACCAAACCAGTTGTCCCGCTCGGTAGAAAGGGCCTGGTCTCCGCCGACAATCGGCTTGGTCTTTGTGCTTCTCCGCCTGGGTTCGCAATGATTGTTGCACCTGTTGCCAGTCTCGATGGCTCTCTTGGTACCAATCCTCCACTTGCAGCACTGGTCCATCCAGGGAGTCCCAAGGAAAGAGGGGAGATTGGTACCCTAAGACACACTGGAATGGGGATAAGTTAGTCACTGGATTCACCCAGGCATTGAGGGAATACTCTGCCCACACTAGGTGTGATGCCTAACTGGAGGGATCTGAACGACAGAGCATTCGGAGAGCCTTGGCAACCTCTTAGTTCGTCCGTTCAGCCAGACTATTGGACTGGGGATGGTAAGCTAAAGACAGACTGAGGGTTATGTTGAGCTTACGGCGTACCTCCCTGAAGACTCTAGAGCTGAATTAGGGCTCTCAGTCAGAGACGATATATTTAGGTAAGTAGTGGAAGAGACCAGTGATCAAAACATCTGATAGCTCTGCCGCGGAGGGAAGCTTGCTTTTGATGCATCAACCTCAACTTCAAAGGGGCGGTTGGGCTGGGGCTGGCTGAGAATGGGAGCTGAGCAGAAGGCATTCTTGAGCTTCGCGAAAACTGCCACTGCCTCCAGAGGCCAGGGTAGCTGGGATGGCTGGCCGCGAGTCAAGGAGGTGAGGGACGCCGCCACCTGGCTGAAATTGCAAAAAAAGTGGCGGTAGAAGTTTGCAAATCCCAAGAACCTCTGCAGCTCCTTGAGGGTTCGAGGCCTCGGCCAGTCCAGGATAGATGTTACTTTCTTTTCTTCCATCACCACAGCCCCATGCCGGATCACATAACCAAGGAACTGGACCTGGGGCAGGTGGAATTCACATTTCCCCCCTTTAGCAAACAGGCGATGATCCCATAACTGCTGCAGCACCTGACGTACATGCTGGATGTGCATCTGGTTGTCGGGGGAGTAAATAAGAATGTCGTCAATGTAGATGATGACAAAACGGTGTAGCATATCCCTGAATACGTGATTCATAAAGGTCTGAAATATTGAAGGGCTATTAGCTAGCCTGTAGGGCATTAGGAGATATTCGTACTGCCCCCTATTGGTGACAAACGACGTCTTCCATTCATCGCCCTGCTTCATTCTGACTAGCTTGTATGCACTTTGGAGATCTAGTATGGTGAAAATACAGGCCTCTCAGAGCTGCTCCAGAGAAGCGGGGATTAAAGGCAACGGTTCCCTTCTCTTTACTGAAATTGCATTAAGGGCGTGATAGTCGACGCATGGCCTCAGCTCCCCATCCTTCTTCTTAACAAAAAAGAACCCCGCAGTGACCAGTGAGGTGGAGGGGCAAATTATCCTCTACTTCAGGCCCTCCTGAACGGATTCTTCCAGGGATTCCTCCTCCTTGAGGGACACGGGTTAAAATTTCCCTTTGGAAGGGGTAGCGCCCTCCAGGAGCTTGATGGCGCAATCGCAGTCCCGGTGTGGGGGGAGAGCGAAGGCCCGCACCTTGCTAAACACATTGCGGTAGTCTTGATACTCCTCCGGAATCAGGCTCAGGTTCTCTGTCTCTGGACTCTCCACTCTGGAGGCTCTGTAGGGAAGGGACATGCAGGAGGTTAAACACTCACAGGACCAAGTGATCAACTCACCCGTCCTCCAATCTAGCTGAGGGTTGTGTTGCTGCAGCCAGGGAAAGCCCAGGATCAAAGGATCCTTTGCGTGGGGGAAGACATACACCGCGATCTTCTCGGCGTGGAGTACTCCCATCTGGAGGGAGAAGGGGAAGGTGCGGAACTGGATTGTCCCCTCCCATATCTTCTCACAGATTACGCCCAGGACGGAGATCGGATGGGCAAGTCTCTGGAAGGAAAGATCTAGGCAGCGCGCCAGGGTTAGGTCAATAAAGTTGCCAGCCGCCCCACTGTCCACGAGTGCGAGGACTGTCACCTGATTCTCCCGCGGTCCCAAAACCACCAGCACTGTTAATTAGTTTGGGACAGACGTGGTTCGCGGTGGGCCACCTACCAGCAGAAGGACCTTGTCCCTTCTGGGTCTCATAGGGCAGGCAATGATGGCATGTCCTGCCTCCCCGCAGTACATACATAGGCCTCCCTGGGTCCTTCTTCTCCGTTCTGCTGCGGAGAGGGGAGATCTTCCCAGCTGAATTGGCTCTGAGGGATCAAAGGCTGGGCTCGGTGGTGACCGGTGGGACCTGATGGCGACGGCAGTCCCTGACGGTGTTATCTAGTCAAACTGTCAACCTGATGAACTCCTCAAACATCATGGCATCTCCACAGGAGGCAAGTTCATCCTGTAAATCCTGCTTAAGGCCCTGCCAGATGATTAGGGTGTCCATTAGGGGGCCCCGCGGCAATGGGGCCCGACCAATCCAAGAGCCGATCGCCCGGTCAGCACCCCAAAGTGGGATGGTCAAAGACCTTGTGAAGGTCATGATGGATGTTCCGGGTGGAGTCAATAAGGGGACTCTGGTCTGCCCAAAAAGCCGTAGCCCATTCCCAAGCGCGGTTGGTCAGGAGGGAGATGATGAAACTAACCTCGGCTGCCTGGGTCCGGAACATCTCTGGGTGCTCTTCCATGTAAATTGTCGGGGTTTCCATCGTACCGCTCTGGAAGCACGATGCCAGAGAATCCATCCTACAGGTAAGCACTGGACACGACAACAGAGGTAAGGGGGGACGAGATGAGCCAGGCTTAGCTGGGGAAGCGGGTCAGGTACGGGAACTGGTCTGGGGAAGGAAAGGAAACAGGGTGAAGAGAATACACCAGGCAGACAGAACAGGCGAGGGAACTCGGGCAGACGAGAGACAAAGAAACGTTCGCATGGCTCAAAAGCATTTGGCACAACACTTGGCAACATGCCTGTTATGTTCTGGTGGCAGACAAAATCAGACGAAACTTTTGTCGGAGCGAACCCGTTTAATCCAGAAAAAAAACACAAACTTTACTTCACTTCCCGTAAAACGTAAAAAGGATCTGAACACGGCACTGTCGTAGCAATGCCCGACATAACAATGCCCGACATAACAATGCCCATGAGCGCCGGCTTTCTTTGTAAGTCCGGTAATTAGGCATAATGCTGTGCACCCGCTCGGTCCCGTCTGCATAGGCATTACACATATAATATATAAATGTTAGTGATACACAATATTTGTTGATCTAAGAGCGTACTCTATATACACTCACCTGCACACTTTAGGCCCCTTAGTGCCAATTGGGCATCGTTTAAATGCCACGGGTTACCTGGGCATTGTTTCTGACCACGTCCATTCCTTAATGACCACCATGTACCCATCCTCTGATGGCTACTTCCAGCAGGATAGTGTACCATGTCACAAAGCTTGAATCATTTCAAATTGGTTTCTTGAACATGACAATGAGTTCACTGTACTAAAATGGCCCC
>JAODKE010000138.1:10022320-10041102 GCA_026779605.1 Mormyrus hasselquistii | reverse complement strand
AGCCGGGGGGGGGGGACACGACGATCGCTGTCTCGGGCGTGGGGGGGTGGGGGGGGGGGGGGGTTGGGGGTTTCTGTGGGTCAGTCACCTTTCCTGTGTTTGTCTTGTTTGGGCAGCCACATGCTGGGATGCCCCCCGCCCCCCGTCAATGGTTAGACTAGCCTGTAATGGATTTTGAAAAAAGGTTACAGCACTGGAAACCCAAAACTAAACACGGCTGCAATTTAATTGCCTCTTTCTAACAAGCCTCCCTCCACCGCAGGAAAACACATCCAGCAGAACATTAACATCATTGACATGTTGTGCCTGTTGCTGTTCCTTATTGAACGAAGAAACCATGGACTGTCTTCTACAAATGGTTTAACTTGGAGCTTTTTAGAAGCGTGTGTGAGGGATGAATCCTAGCACACACTCAGGCCGGCTGCTTCGGTTGGCGTACACGTCATCTCTGAGAAGCCGGCATCTCTGCTCATTTTACTGCACAGTGCCTATATAGACCGTACTTTTCATCTTAAGAAATTAAATATTCATTCATCTGACTGGAATGTGGTTTAGTTGCCAGTCTCTTCAGTGTCATTCTCATAATTCAGTGGTTTGATCTTATCAGGTAGCGACAATTTACTAACCATTTGTCCAGTATTACTGTGTGTGTAACTTAAGATTGTTATAGTCTAAGACTATTTTAACTGGTTGGTTTAACTGTTTTGTCTGTTGTTTGGCTACTGCTAAAGACCGGGGGTGTTCCACAAAGCAGGATATCTCAGGCAGATAGGTTAACTTGAGCCAGAAGTCATGATAGTGCAGTAGGAATGCTCCTTACCTGAATTCTTATTGGGCGATCATGACTTCATGCTAGCCCCCCTAGGTTAGCCAGCTGAGGTGGAATTAAGGATCGGATCAGACAGAGAAGAATGTGGGCTGCAGTATAAAGTGAAATATTATCTTCAAAGCTGTCCTGCTGAGGCTCTTGAAGTCTCGACTGAATCGTGCCTGAGGTTTTTACCCTCTAGGAGAAAGAGGGTCTCTTCTGAAAGTGCTTCACCTTCAAATCAATCCCTGGAATCATGTTCCTGCAGAGGGCTTTTGGTGACATCTCCAAGCGCTTGGAGCTCCGGCAGCGCCTGCGATGCAAGAGCTTTGCTTGGTACTTGAAGAACGTGTATCCTGAGGTCTTCATGCCCGACCTCAACCCTCTTCACTTCGGCGCGGTAAAGCTTCCCACTTACCGGCAAGGCTCCTTCACGACACAGGCGCAGCCCGCCCTGGACATCTCAGTTACGCTGTGTTCCCGCTCTCTCCCTAGGTGATGAACGTCGGTAAAGACTCTTGTCTGGATGCTGGGGAGAACAACGAGGGCGGAAAGGAGTTGATCATGTACCCATGCCATGGACTTGGAGGAAATCAGGTGGCTGATCTGATCCGGTGTAACGCGATGTCTGCATGCTTAAACGCTGCCATCATGCCGGCTAGTTGGCTAATTTCCTGTCACCTTTGCCCCGGCATGTGTTAACGTTGGTTGGAAACCCCTCTTTAATTTTATTGGCCAGTATTTTGAGTATTCCACGCACCGTGAGATCCGTCACAACATTCAGAAGGAGCTGTGTCTCCACGGAAAGGAGGAGGCCGTGAAACTGGAGGAGTGTCAGTACAAGGGGAGGAGCACCTTCGTGGGAGCTGAGCAGAAGTGGGACCTGAAGGAGGTAGGGCTGGTGCCTCTGCATGTGAGACGGAGATTCTTTCCTCGCTCTGCTGTTAGCCGTTAGTGGGCCGGTGAGTGGCTCAGTGCCAACGGATGGTCCCTGGTTCATACCCTGACTCGGCAGAGCCGTCACACCGTTGGACCCTTGAACAAAACCCTTAACCCCAGTGCGCTCCAGGGATTGTCTGAGCCTGCTCTCTCTCAACAGTGTGCACCACTTTGGAGAAAAACATTTTGCTAAATAAATAAAATATGATGTAGTTCATATAACAAATACAAGCAAACACTTCTGTGATTCTCTCTGGACAATTAGGCACTAAAGGTTAATTAATAAGTGACTTCTTGACGGTTAAGCCATCAGTGTGCGCTCTTGAGGGATGAGGGCTTTCTGTGTCTGACTTCCTTGCAGAGTCAGTTGCTCTGGAACCCAGGGCTGAAGCTTTGCCTGACTGCCCGCCGCGAGCATCCGTCCCTGGCCCCGTGTGACCCCTCCGACAGGTACCAGCTGTGGGTCTTCAGCTGAGGGCGTGGCCTTGCACGCCAGCCAACCAAAACAGACCCCACAAGTTTGTTTTACATTTTTTTTTTATAAAGAGATTTGCATGTTAATTTATTTTTATGTGCAATGTGAATATTTTTAGACAGTCTTGAAATCTTTGGAGGGGTGACCCAGATGTGACACACAGGCAGGTTCTAGTACTGACATTTTGTGCAATTTCATTTCTTTTCCCTCATTGTTAGCATGTAGCTAACAGAAATGGAGCCTTTAAATCATAAAATGGTGGGATTAACTTGAGCCGTCAGTCAAAATGCTTTTACTTTATTGGACTTCATTCATTTGAAGCAGGCGGTGATTGAGGGGGGTGTTAATACTGCCCCCTGTAGGTTTTAAAATTGCATTCCTCTAATAGAACAGTCCAGGTTTGTACATATTGGTGGTTCCTGGAAACAGATGGTGGGCCATAGAGATGTGTACTGTGTGTCTGAAATGCACCCTTAGCCATTATATGGTTTTAGATGTGGAAAGGCCAAAATTTGTAGTTTCCAGGACTGAAGTGGATGACTTTTAAAATTTACTTTGTGTGTTAAGGAACAACACATAATTTTACCTAAATTTGAGTTTATCCAGGCTGATTTTGAGTTGAAAGTCAGTTTGCTTACTTGGTTTTATAACTTGAGAATCAGTCCAATATATTGTCAGGGTCTCTGGATGTGCAAATGTATCTGCCAAATGTACATGGAAAAGATGCCTTCTAGAATTTTCTCTTTTGCAGCAGATTATGTGGCAATAATGTTTTTATATATAAACAATTAGTTTTCTTCAATAGCGGTGAGTACCAAAGAATTTTGAGGGCAGTTGTCTGTGACTCACTGTTTTGTCACAAAACAACAGACTGAAAATCTAACTGAATTCAAAATGGTCCCGGATTTTTACACGTTTTGTTGTGTCGTTATTTGTATGTGTTTAATATGACAGGCTGCACTGGATTTGCCTGCAGCTTCAGACTCTGCTTCCTCCTTCGGAGGTCACATGTTCATACAGGGCAGCTGGATCCTGTGGTCACAGCAGCAGGATAAGCTGCAGTCTGGGGATGCTGCCCACGCTTTTTCAGTTGTGAAATCAGTCTCTCTCTATCCCCATTTTTACGTCTACATTCATATACTCTGGACTAGCCCTTGTTTTTACCCCTTAACTGTGGTTATTTTATCCCTCCTTGCTAATAATGGCACCTGAGCCTCTACCTTTTGAAGTGTGTGCAGTATATAATTCCACCACTAGGCGGCAGACTGTCTTTTCTAATTCTTATGGTCTGCAAGGACCCTTGTGTGAACTGCACAAGTCAATATTTCTCTGGGAGCAAACAATTTCTGCAAGTTTGGTATTAGAAAATATTTTAAGTTCTTTTTTTCTTCACTGTACTTGTTTACATTTAACCTTCAGACACTGTAATAGCCAAACATACAATAACAGTAGGGAAGCAAGAGTTTCATTCACTTTTTATTTATTTCAAAGTGGTGTTTCTGGGGGGGGGTTGTGGCTGTCATCCTTGGAAGGTGATTAAAAACCACCCATAACATAAACCCAAATACCAAGTATAAATAACGCGCTAATAAAAAAACCCAAATCTATACCCAAAACAAAAAACAATGCAATATAGTGTCATGGAATGCAAGATTGATAATACAGTCAGTCTATATTGATTTTTATTTTAAGTGTCAAGCAGACAACTGAGAAGGCTCTAGCAGAAACAGTGTATGATTGAGCATGGCTCCATTGTATCACACTGGTCAAGGTGTCTGAGAGGTTTGGGCCACAGCAGGAACCAGTGACACCGCAGCTTGGAGCAGAAGGGGGACAACTGACTCAAACCTGGGCCTCAGAGCCATGTGCTCTGTTATCTACTGCAGTAGCTGGTTGCCAGTGATTCCTGCACTGAGCATTTCAATAATGAAATGCATGAATAGAAAATTTAGGCTACAATCTGAGTGATGAGCAGAATGTGGAATAGGATGACATCAATGTAAAGAAAAGCAGCGATGATCGTGATTACACTCCTGTATGACCCGACTCCAACATGCAGACTGACGGTCTTTATAGAGCTACTTAACCACCGTAATGTCAGGTTTGTAAAAACGACCAGCAGAAGTTTTTCATAGCAGAAAATTTGCAGCCGTGTGGTTCTGATGAGGTATAAGTGTAGTGTTTGAAATTCTACAAAGCTGCGAATGAATTTGTCTTAAGTACGCCTCCCCAACATTAAAACCTTTTTATAATCACTTCCTGCTTGGCTTTCATTCAATTTTGTTTCAAAATAATGTGATTTTCCAAATAAAAACAATCGGCAAATGTAAAGAACAGAAGTTAACTGAAGTTAACGGGACCACTGAATACTCATTTTTATATCATGTTTCAAGTATTAGTCACTCCATGGCATCTGTCCTCAGAATTGTCTTTTAAAAAAGTGCAAATACATTTTCAAAACCTTATCTTCCATAAGGTTAGATTTGTGCCTTTGGACTTTTCACCAAAAGCAAAGGAGCACAATGAAGTCACATGCTTTTACAAACTATAAAAAGCACAGATGACAACTTTAAAATACCGTCCCATACAGTACATCGATACAGAACTTTAGACCCACTATCATCCATTGGTCAGAGAGGCCGTTTACACCTCAAAAATAACATGCTTTTCATTATCAAAATGTTATTTTACATCCACTTTGACTCCATAAATAAACTGCACAATATACTTTCCTTTTTCAATGGACACACAGACGTATAAAAGGTCTTCACAGAATTGGCTGAAAACTAGAACTTTTACAAGATAATTACAGTACAGTACACAAGCCTACATTTTTTTCTGCTTTTAATTTTGCATTTCAGCGTTATTTTACATGAATTACCTTTTTTCTATTTTCTGATATTTCATACACCTAGAGTCTGGACCCATCGGCATAAAATGAATTCATTTGCAGGTTTACTTTTTTTGTACCTATAGTAATTGCAGTTAGTTAAAACCCCAACTTTGTTTGTACATTGTTTTCATCCACTTCTCACATTGAAACATTAACCAATCAGCCAAGAATTGGATTTAAAAAGTGAACCGTACAAACTTCATGGGACTAACTGAAGGATTTAGACAAAGGAGACTTGGGGTAAGCACTCCACGGATGGGGCGACCTGCACGCTGTCAGGGGAAGCCGTGGTCTCCGGAAGTCCATCCGACATTTCCTGTGGCTCGGCCCCGAAACAGCCGTCTTTCCTGATGTGCGGCTCCTGATCATTTTCCTTCGAGAAGTTCCGGAGCTCGACATGGCCTGCTGGTGGGCTGCAGTAGGCTCGCTCGGATTGGACGTCGTCGCTCTGGTCGGGAGAGCGGCAGACGATGACGGAAGATGGTCCGTTACTCACAGGGAAACACTGGTTGGCGTACCGGCCCTCAGCCTGCTGGGAGTAACCGTGGTACGGATCGGGACCCACGCTGAAAGAGTCCAGAGACAGGAGTCCATCCTGAAACCGCGGGGCGTCACCAAAGGAATCGCCACGGCGGTTTCCCATAGAAACGTCAGTTATGCCGCTCGAGTTCTTCATCTGATGATACTCAGCCGGGGAGGCCGAGAAGTATGGGTTGCCGTTGCTATGGTTGTCTTGCACCGATGGCTCCTCCGGGTAGCATAACTCGGAGGAGAGCGGTACCAGCTCGGTGTGAGACACACGGGCTGTACACACCCCATCCACACTCTCGTTCCGCTTCTCCTCTTCGGAGTCACTTGCGGCGAGGCTGTGCGTGCTGGAGTCAGTGAGCCCGCTGCACAGGCTGCTACCATCATCTTCATCTTCGTCTTCCTCCTCGTCGTCCTCGTCTTCCTCCTCGTCTTCCTCCTCGTCTTCTTCGTCTTCCTCCTCTGCAGCCTCGTCCATCTCGTTGGCCGCCTGAAGGTGCATGATTGCGGCCTGGGGGACAGCGTCAGTCAGCGTGTACTCTAGGCCGGGCTGCCCCTGGACCAGCGCGTTTCCATGTACGTTGACCTCGCCATGGTAACCCTCCGCCATCGAGTTCTGCTGCTGCTCCCTGCTCTTCTCCTGCTCCAGCTTCATGATGGTGTGCAGGAAGTGAGTCCGGACCCGGATGGGATTGAACTCTATCCTGCCTGCCGTGTTGCTGCAGCCTTCCTTACTGCAGCCACATGGGAATGACATGCGATCCACCTACAGGGACCAGAGGAGATACAGACACAATGCAGCGTGCATGCAGAGCTCTGCTAAACCACAGTGCCTTGACATGCTGCTCAAACAGGAAACAGCCTGTCTCATGCAGGCCTGCAGGGAAGCGGACAAGACAGGAAATGACACGCACCTGGCACTTGATCCCCGCCATGCTGCAAGCACAAGTCTCCGGGTCGCAGAAGATCCTGCAGTCGCAGCCGCAGTCCTCCCTGGAGACGCGGATGGCCCGCAGCTCGTGCTTCTCCTCCACGTCGATCCTCTTGACGCCCGAGGCCCTCAGCAGCGCCCTTCGCTTCTTAGTGGTTAGTGGCTGTAGGAAGAAGTATTCATCCACCTCTGTGTTGTCTAGGTCGATGTCGTCGTCGGAGATGTCCTCCGCCGTGAGCACGCTGGCCTCCTTGGAGTTCACCGTGCCGTTTTTTGTTAGCTGGGGACAGGATGACATGAATTGGGAAAATGGTGGACCTGGGGGGGGGGGGATGCTCTGGTGGCTTTATAACTCAGCATTGTTATCATTTCTGTAGCAAGAAAGGGAAATTTGTTACTGCCACATTGGAACTGGACTATATTTAACCTAATATTCACCCTAATGAATTTGAAGGGTGTCTGGGATTTAGCCTCCAGTATCTTGATTGATTGATTGAGTCTGGGCCACTTGAGATGGTTTAAAACACGTTTCTTTATCAAACTGCTGCTTTTTAAACCATTAATAATATAAAAATTGTGAATAAAGCCACAGGTCATGAATATTTCATGTTAAAATACACTTCCCAGTTATTTTGAGCTTTGTGGCTCAGCGTGTTAAGATTTTTTAGATGAAGCAACAGACGGGCACAAATGGCAAATCATTTCGATGATGCCCATGGGAGTAATGTGTCACGACACAGCATATCGAGCCTGGCTGCATATGGGGCTGCGAAGCCGCGGACCAGTCAGAGTGCCCATGCTGACCCCCTGTTCCCCATCAAACGCACCTATAATAGGCACAGAAGCATCACAACTGGACCTTGGCACAATGGAAGGTCATCTGGGTGGATGAATCCCATTTTCTCTTGTATCATGTGGAGCTCCAGGTACTGGCCCACGATTAGACACCAGCCTGCGTTCAGACACCGACCCGCAATTTGACAACAGTCTGTGTTCGACACGGGCCAGTTAGGGCATGAAGAAGGAGGGATGATCCATGTGGCAGATCTCAACAAACAGGGATTTATTGAACAAAATTGTGTACAAGGGAGAACCGGAAAAGAAAGGCACCACGAGGGGTCAAACAGAGGCAGGATACCACCAAAAACAAGGGGAAAATAAACACTAAAACATATCTGGGGAAAATTCCGGTAAGTCAGCCATAAAAGATGTGAGGATGAACACAGTGGAACACAGAGGAACACCATAACCAACTGAAGAACATGACACAGGCAGACGAATATAAGAACAACTAATGAAGCAGGACGAGTAACACGGGTCTGCCATAGACAATTAATAAAAAAATCACTGGACAATTAACCAATACTTAGGTAACAAGGGGCAGGTAATTGCAATCAAAGTTCAAATTCAAACACTAAGAGATACTTGGAACACAAGTAAAACAGAACATAGCTAAAGCAGCGACAGGAGGATGAAATTGTAAACAAGGACACAAATGCAAAAATCTGATACAGTACAATAAGCAATTAACAAGGGACAAAACCAAACTCTATTTCTAACAAATTTGACACTGGTCTCTGTCACAATAGTGAGATGCCTGGTTCATAGCTGCATGCTCGTCCCATACAAGCACATGACGGCCCAGCGAGCAGGGCAACAAAGTAGGGTAACACCACATGGGATGGGCAACGAGATCTGCTGTGTGTGTGTGTGTGTGTGTGTGTGTGTATATAGACAGAGAGAAAGAGAGAGAGGGCACACAGTGGCCAGCATTTTACACAATCTGCTTATCCTCAGTGGTCGAAAAAAAAATGTTTTAAGCGTGATGGCAAACTCTTTTTACCAGTGCAGATTACAGACATCAGCTAACATCGTTTTTATTCTGTGGAAAATAATAGCTCAACCAGCTGGTCAGATTTAATAATGAATTATAAACATGTCACGGGCCCTTATTTTGTGTCCCCTTCTACGTGGTGAATGGTTTGAAAATCTTTCGTCCTCCGTTACGGAAAATAGCCGATCGTCTAATGCAATTATTGCCATTACTTTAGTAGTTATGTCTTTAGCTCTGGTGGTGCTAACCTGCAATATTGATAAACTTTGAATATTAGCCAAGACTGACAGAATAGACTGATACCAATATTTTGTGCATCTCTGTGCATAAAGCTTTTGTCATTTTCAGTGATATCACGTAATCTAATCTCACTGACTGAAATACGGTTTAATCTCATGAGGGCATATGTAATTTTGTCTATTTTAAACTCAAAAATAAAGTTTAAAATAGAAACTAGTCATTTTTATTTTAGTCAGTTTTCTTTTAACTTCAATTTAGTGTCATGCCTCACATGCTTTTAGTTTTGTTTTAATTTTAACTAAATGCTTTTGTTATTGTTTTCATTTCAATATTTCTTAATAATAATATCTGCATGTCTCTGTCTAACTGTGAAACCATTCAGTTCACTCCTGTTCAGTCCCTTAGTGTGAAGGAGTAGCATTAAAGCTTAACATAGAGTAAGAGAAGGATGCAGGATGGACGGTTAATCAAAGTAATGTGAAAGAAGAAAAATTTGCCCAACATTTAAAGCCTAGGTGTAACAGTCAGCTGAAGTCAGCAAGCACCTGCTATGCCATTGACAAGCGAAATAACCAGCCTTTTTTATAAACCATTATTGTCATGACCTGCCCGTCCAGCCCTCGTGTGTGCCACGCCCCCTCATTATCCACATGTGAGTCCCCGATTGTGCCCAGCTGCTCCTTGTTAATTCAGCGTGTTATGTGTATATTAGTCCATGTCCTCCTCAGTCTATCGTCGGTCACTGATGTGTTGTGCTTCGCTGTTTACCCCGTTTCCCAAACAAACCCTCGTTGCCTGTCATCCTGCCTGGTCTTTGGTAGCTACCTGCCTGCTCGTCTAGCGTGACGCGTGACAGAATGACCGACCTTAAAGAAGACACACTGCAGCATACCGAGAACCAGTGTCTCGGTCTGCTGCAAGAGGTAGTGTACTGGCTAAGTAAGGCACCCCTGTCTGGAAACGCGTACCCCCTGCAGGACGTGCGCGAATATCTCCGGCTCTTGGTGGACAGGGTAGTGGAAAAGCGGCTCAAACTGCCCGCTTTCTCAAAGACAACCCTGGATCCACCAGCCAGGAAGAGCCAGAGAAGAAAGGGGCGAAGGGGGAAAGCGCTGGAGGACGCCCTGAAGATCTATCTGGGGGCGTGCCTTCTCCCCGCAGCTGATTCCAGCCTACAGATACCTTTCGCCAGCCCCGCCGACGAGATGCTGCCACCCCTGGCGAATAATAACTTCCACGCAGTGCGCCTGGCCAATAAAGAGGCCAGGACGGCAAGGGACGCTATCCCGCGGGTCCTACGATCCCTTAAAGGGACCACGCAGTACCAGGAGGCACCGACCCTGGGTGAGCTGACTGAGGTGCCCGACCTCTCACCAGCTCTGCCCGCAGTCCTGCCTAATGCGGCAGCCGCTACACACGACGTTCCAGTCCTGCCTGTCCCGCCGGCGTCCGACGTTCCTGTCCTGCCTGTCTCAGCACCTGCTGCTTTGTCCCCTGACCTTTCCTGTTTGGCCTCCCTTGTCTGCTCCTCGTTCCTTTGTCCCTCCTGTCTCGGCTCCTCGTCCCTCTGCCTCCCGTGTTCACTCCCAGCCCTTTTGCTTTGCCTGTCGGGGTTCCCCCTGTCTCTTCCTCGTCTGCGTTTCCCGTTTTTTGTCAGGTGTTGTCCTGAGTCCTGTTTTGTGTTTCTGTCCTGTTTCCGGTGCCCCGTTGATGGTGTTTTGTCTTCCAGGTCCCGTCTGCCCGGTCTTGTTTCCTCCGTCCGCCGCTCCCCTGGGGGCACGCCCTGAGTGTGTGCCTTAGGGTGGGGGGTTCTGTTATGACCTGCGCATCCAGTCCTTGTGTGTGCCATGCCCCCTCATTATCCACGTGTGCTTCCCCGATTGTGCCCAGCTGTTCCTTGTTAATTCAGTGTGTTTTGTGTATATTAGTCCATGTCCTCCTCAGTCTATCGTCGGTCATTGATGTGTTGTGCTTCGCTGGTTACCCTGTTTCCCAATTAAACCCTCGTTGCCCGTCGTCCTGCCTGTCTGCCTGGTCTTCCAGCGCGATGCGTGACAATTATCTTTGAATATGCACCTTGGTCAACATGCCAAAGACAGTCTGAAGGTCTTTCTTACAACAAAAAGCAAATAGAAAACCGTGCTGAAGACCTACTGATTATATATATCTTCTCTGCTGCTAGACCACATACAGCGCCCTCCACAATTATTGGCACCCGTTCTAAAGATTTGTAAAAAGGGTTAGGAAAAATCTACCTTTTGGTGAAGTAGTTTCATATCACCCTGAGAAAAACTATAAAAATACAACCTTTCATTTAAACAAATTTATTGAAAAAAAAACAAATCCCTCATCAAGAAATAATTATTTTTACAAAAACACATGTGCCTCGGTTATTAACACCCCTGCTTTTACTGTAATACTTTGTACAATCTCCCTTTGCCAGTATAACAGCCCTGAATCTTCTCATATAACATTTTATAAGATTGAATAATACCAAGCAGGGCATCTGCGTCCATTCCTCTTTACAGAAACTCTCCAGATCATCCAGGCTCCTAAACCATCTCCTGTACACTCTCCTCTTCAGCTCAGCCCACAGGTTTTCAGTGGGATTCAGGTCAGGGGACTGAGATGGCCATGGCAGAAGCTTGTTTCTGCGGTCAGCTAACCATTTTTGTGTTGATTTGGACATGTGCTGTCCAGCTGGAAGGCCCAGTTTTTGTTTCCTGGCAGAGGCAGCCAAATTTTGATTTAAAATGTCCTGGTATTTCATAATACTCTAACAAGGTTTCCAGGGCCTTTGGAGAAAAACCAGCCCCACAACATCACAGAACCTCCACCATATTTTGCACTTGGGATAAGGTTCATTTCATTATAGCCATCCTTCTTTTTACGCCTAACCAACCTTACAGTATGTTTATTGCCAAAAAGCTCCAATTTTGTTTCATCAGACCTTCAAATTTGGTTCCAGTCAAAGTTGTAGTAGTGTTTTGCAAACTCTAGGTGCTTAAGTTTGTGGTTAACTGACAAAAAAGCTGTTACCATGAAGGGCGCGTCTGATAGTTTTTTCAGAGATGTGATAACCCCAAGATTTTACTTGCTTTTATAATTCACCAACAGTCACCCTTGGGGATTTTTTTGCCCGTCTTACGATCCTCCTCACTGTATATGTGGGAAAAATAAACTTTTCCAGGCAGGTTTGAAAGAACATAAGAATATAGGAAATTTACAAACAAGAGGAGGCCATTCGGCCCATCAAGCTCGTTTGGGGAGAACTTAACTAATAGCTCAGAGTTGTTAAAATATTATCTAGCTCTGATTTAAAGGAACCCAGGGTTTTAGCTTCTGCTACACTAGCAGGAAGACTATTCCATACTCTAACTACACGCTGTGTAAAGAAGTGCTTCGTCAAATTTGTTTTAAAATGTTCTCCCGCTAATTTCCACTTACGGCCACGAGTTCTAGTATTTAAACTAATATTGAAATAGCCATTTAGCTGAACAGCATCCAGACCTTGTAACAGTTCCAGTTGTTGTCCATTTTTTAATTATTGCCCAAACAGTACAAATGGGCATTTTAAGGCGAGTAGCTATTTTTTAATACCCATTCCCTGACTTATGAAGGTCAACACACTTCTCCCCCATTTGGTTTGTTTGTTCTCTTATCTTTCCCATGTTGATGGATGATATATTACTACAGCATATCCTTCCTGTATTTCATTAATAAATTAATTTATTATTGGACCTCATAAATACATACATTTCTGATGGGGTTTTGTAACTCATACTGCCTGGACAGAGTGGAGATGAAGGGATCAACAGGGATCAATGATCCAAGAGCAGATCGTGTCGGGGGTCGACTGGGCCGTTATATGACTGGGCCATCATATATGGTGCCCTTACCATACCCTACCAATGAAGAAAGGTGCAGTTATGAAGTGCATATCATTAGTTGAACAATCTTAACCAGGGACTACTTGACCAAACTTAGCATACCATTCTACGTGTGCTGGGGTGCAGGGGGGGACTCCTGTCATGCAATAGGTGGCCTTTATATTTTTTCGCCCCGGCCCTCCAAGCAGACCACCATTTCATATATACACCACGTAGCTTCCATGAAACGTTTTCCTGATTATAACGAGATATATATATATATACCTCATTATAAGGAGAAACTGATCAGTTCAGTCTTTTGCCCAGTGTTCTTACAATTTACAGACCAATTTGTTTTTCTCCAAACTCCATAAATTGATGAAGAGGCATAGCAATACCATAAACATTCGCATACTGTCTCAATGCTTAATATTTGATAATAATTGTGTTTCCAGACGAGGAATACATATGGTTTTGGGACTGACCGGCTGTCGCCGCTCATTAGCACATACCCAAACGCCAAAATATAGCCTTTTATTCTTGGGGGACCCATTCACATACTGTGCATTAACTGTTCCTGCTGCTTCCCCATGGTAGATGACTAAGATTGATAACCACATAAAAAAGACGCTTCAAGAACCCCCTGCTTGTAATCAATCAACTATGCAACATTTGCACCCATTTCAATGTTTCCATTCTCATCAGCACTGACCCCTGGTGCTTTATTTGCACACTGCACGAGATATATGTTATATAAGCCTACTATATGTATAGATGTATGTATATGTCTGTATTATGCCTGTGTTCACTTTCTGCAGTGCACTACTTAAATTTGGAAAAAACCGCTATACAGTCGCTCCGTTACTTACGAATGAGTTACGTTCCAAATGGCCGTTCGTAACATGAAATGTTTGTAAGTCGTTATTCAACATAATTTTTAGGGTATACGCAAGTACAAAGAACTACGATGCTGGGCGGCGGGAGTAGCGGCCAGAAATCATACTAGGCGGAATTGGGGCGCAGAACAAAAAAATTGATGTCGCAGACAGGAAACGGGGTTCCAGTGAACACAATCTGATTTAAAGATTCTGATTCTGATAACAAGGCTGCTGTAATTTAACCTACAGTCTACAGCAACTATCTGGAAATGAATCTTTTTATCAGTACAGAGCGTACAGAGAGTTTTATATTCTTTGAGCATAACTACAGGATCGTGGTAAATAAGTATGTAAGTATTCTTCCTGATTTTTACACACTAATATATTAATCACTTTTCTGTGAGAGCAGCAGTAGTGTTACAGAACTAGGTCCGAGGCCTTGTCGGCAGCACTGTTAGTCTCTCTGTCTGCGATATATTTCGTGTCCGCTTACGCCATCTGGTGGTCCCAATTAATTAGTGACTCCAAGACGATATCGGTTCAGCTTTGAAGCAGAATTTAAATTACCCTGTCAGGGAGGACACGAAAGGAGGAAAAGTTAGGAGAATTCCAAAATTTGTAACATAATTAGATTGGTCTGGGTTGGGAGTTCATTATGATATGCTGTCATGGGGCCCAAAGTCTCTAGTCGCACTCCTGCCTGTCACCAAGCACATTCTACATAATAAAGACAATGGGAACAACGGAAAAACTAAACAGTTCTTGTAACGTGACACTGATGTACTTTTAAATGTTCCCCTTCTTTTGAACGACTTCTTCTATGAATAAATATGACAGCTGCTACCAAGCTTACTTTGTGTCCCGTTTATTCTTCTATAAATAGAATAGTGATACTTTATTCCTCCACTTGTGAAAATTGTCTTTTCGATGTTGCTTTCTATGAAAGACACAGACACGTATATAAGGTGCGTCCCTGTGCAGAGTGACCAGTCCTTGGAGCAGCCGAGAGCAGGACCAGGAGCCAAATGTCGAGTGTGTATGGGAAAATAAGAGTAATTAATTTCAGTAATTGTTCAAGTTAACATAAGTTGTTTTTCTGTTAAACATAGACATTTTCTTATAAAACATTAAACAGATTAAAAAAAATAACTATGACAACAATCACATACAAATGTCATTCACCTACAAATTAGGAACAAAAAGATAGCTGTCAATTAAGGGGAAAAAAGGGAGCAGATCGTAAAATACGTAAATATAAAAATAGAAGTAAAGCGCTGGACCAGCAGAACAAGAAAAAAAAAGCTAATTCGCTTCAGGTAACAAGCTTACATAATTGCAATTGTTGCATTGATGCAACAAGTAATAGAGATAACATCAAATAAATAAACAAACAAACACATAAGCGCGGAGATGTTGAATTTTCTAGCGCTCATCTTCAACGCGTCCAAAATCATTAGGGGTCCACTGGAGGGCAGCACTTAATTTACAGGGTACTCCATTGAACTTCGGGTCCTGCTTTACTCGCGTCGTTTGCGTTCGAGTCCGGAAATGGGAATCGATGCGGTCTCTCTTTTACGAAGTAGTTACTTTCACTTTGTATCCATTTAATATCATGTGAACTATTTGTTTTATCGAGTCGTACAACTGGCCGAATAAAGTACGTTCACATACATTTGACTGTTGGTGGGGCGCAATGGCAGTGGAGTGTGTGTATACTCGATTTACTTCCTACGACTTCGAAAAAGATAAGAATTTCTTAAACGGCTTAAAAACTCTTCACATGAGCGAAGAAGACCGTGGATCTATGCTGAAGTTGAAAATATTCTTTTATAACAGGTACGTAGATATAGATTCTTCATTGTATTAATTCACACAACAATGTATACCTCATGTAAAGTTTTGGTATGCATTACAGCTGAAGTTCAAAAAGAGACAGTTGTAATTGTCGTGATTTTACCAACTGCACAGAGATAGTGAATATGCTGTTCACATTTTATTAGTTCAGTTGCCACACTGGCGTTGTTGTGGGGACTTTTTCTATGTGTTTGATGATAATAACCCAGGGGCCACCAACATGGTGCCCGGGGGCACCAGGATGCCCCCAAGAGCCACATGAGTCGCCCGCGGACCTGTTCTAAAATTAGCACAACTCACCAGTGAGCACCGTCTAAAATAGCCATTGTTGATAAAATCATAAACGTGATCAGTGTCTTCCCATAGATGAGTATCATTATTATTATTAATAATAATAATAATAATAATATATAAAAGTAAACTGAGAAAGAAAAGTGTATCAAACTGGTAGCCCTTCGTATGGCTCAGTACCTGTGAAGTAGCTCTCAGTTTCAAAAAGGTTGGTGACGCCTGTAATCTGTATTTTCTGTACTTTTAGGTTTGTTGAGCCCATCACCATTGAGGGTTACCAACAGTGGATCACCTCTCATGCACCATCTCCATCTCAGGCAACAGAGGCACAAAGCGTCCCTGGATTAAGTGATAATTGCTCTGGTTTAATTAGGAAATGCGAGGAAGAGACCGTTAAAACTGACCAGATATCTGAGTTGTACTCCATAGACATTCGTTACCGCAATAAAGATGAAGCTCCTATGTGTCAGCATGCTTGCACCTTCTCCACTGCCTCGGGGTCGGGGTCATCCACATCATTGTCCTTCGCAGAGGTTTTCCAGCTGATTCAGAGAGGTGAAGAGGTGCCAGGGCTGCAGAAACTTGACATCAGACCCTGTCATCAACCACCCACCGCCTCCCAAATGCACCGGATGCCGAAACCCTGGGAGAAGGCTGACTCACCCTGAGTGTCTTACCCATAGCTCAGAATTTACATGCCACTACTCAGTAATTTCACATGGAAAATAAATGATTTCATTTGATCTGGGAGTATCATAAAAACTTTGTGGAGTATCAGTAGTTTTAGTTCAACAGTGAAACACAGGAAATAGTAGTAGTGGGCTATCTTTCTTTACTCCCCGTGGTTGTCCTTGGTTGTTGTGTGTATGTATAAATGTAATATAAACTGAATTTAACGTCTACTTAAAGTTGATTGAGCAACATTGACATTGAGCACAATTCTCTTAGTGCGAGAGTATGATTAGTACTTCCAGGATTATACTCTTAATTTAAAAAAATGTATTACTTGCCAGCAGAGTTTTTCAGAGTGATATTATTCTTAGCCTGGGTTCTGTTGATCCAGTATCAGAATGTATTCAGTAATGAGACTTCTAGGTACTGGCTAAGTGTGTCTTCTAAATGTTATAAATATAAGTATGAAAGCTGTTATAAAAACATGGGGCTACAAACTAATTTGGCTGGGAGATTCAATAAAAATCTATTCTCATGTACCTTTGGTGGCACAGTCTTTGGCCTGCTTGCCTTTTCCTGGATCCTGAAGTTTGCTCGGTGATTGGTTGCCTACAGTAACAAGCAGTGCCGCCACTTCACTTTGCGTAAAACAAAATGGTGCTGACCTGCAGGACTGAAGAGGTGTAGTGTATGACTCTCATCCCATTTCTGAAATTCAGAAAACCTACTGCCTCAGTGCAGAAGCTAATGAGGTCATGATATAAATAAAATGCTACAAATCATTTTTACATATCTTGTTGCTGGTTGTTCTTTCCTTCCATCAAGGATTTATTATTTCTCATTGTGCAAGTAGAGTACATAAGTCGAACGAAATTTAGTAGCTGCCCTTGTAATCATATAACACATGCGACTATATATAAAAGTGAACCAGTAGGCTATTCCATCAAGGCCGCTAAACAATATCTGCTTAATTGATTTGGCTTGTCTCAGTTCCCAGATTGTTCCACTGGCAAGACACGATTTTCTATTTAAAATTTATTTCTCCATAATACATAACTACACTGATGTAAGCAAGTAAATTAACGTGTTACACATTGTACAGCATCCGTTATATTTTTGAAAATGATCATGATAGGTGAACACGTAAGAACTTTTAACTGCATCATTTTGCCGGATAATGTTTTCGCCACGTGGGACTTCTTTTCTATAAGGCTAAACTAAGTTTGGGAGTTAGCCTGCTACAGAGCAGGCTAGTTCAGAAGAGTAAATTGCCATAGTTACTGAGTGGGAGATATGCCCCAGTAATGGTACTGAGCTGCCCCTTACTATACTGAAACTTATCAAAATAAGCCAAGATTAATGTTTAGTGACCTTGGTGGAATTCCCGTCTGGTATTAAATAAATACCAGCGACAAAAAAAGTTAAGCACCCAGAAGTAAAGTTCCGATTTGGATGTAATTTGGTACACGTACAGACCAGCAATATGTAAATGATTCGATTTGCAAGGAGCTGACACAACTAGTCGCCAGACACAGAGCACACCTCTTAGTTGCATTAGATAGCAATACCACCACTTGAAGATTGATAGGGGTGACATTGTGGGTTTGCATGAGGCCAGGTGGTTGTATCGTGCAGATGCCTAGCATGTGGGGCATGCAGATGTCACAGTCACCGGATCTTGGAATGAATGGGCATGTAAGGGCACCCACACGCATCCTGGAGGTTTTGGTTGCCCGGTACAAACCACACCAAGGGATGATTATTGTATTGTGTGCCATGACATCTGTGCCTGCCATCCGGACACAAGTACTGGACTGTCTACAACACTCCGTGTCATCCTGCACCGTGTCTCGACGACTGGTATCAACCAGACTAAGGGACGGGTTCACCGTCCCATGCGTAGGCTGCTGTTATCACCAGCGCAGAGACGGCTGCGTTTGGAGTGGTGCCGTAACTGGGGGGCATGGACTGATGACGAGTGGCGTCATACCAATCACGGTGTGGGGAGTCATAGGGTATGATGCATCCGCATGTCTTACCCCTTCTGAGACAGCACTCTGGTACAGTCTTTTAACAAGACAATGCTCGTCCACACTTGGCACATGTGTCTATGGGGGCTGCCTACGTCATGTTGAGGTCCTCCCGTGGCCAGCCAGGTCCCCCGATCTTTCCCCAATGGAACATGTGTGGGATGAGCTTGAACACTAACTCAGGCCCAGTGCCAATCTGCAGGATCTCAAGGGCCAGTTACAACATCTGTGGGCCAACTTGCCGCAGGAGAGGATAAAACGGCTGTATGACTCCCATCACACCATGTCGCCACATGTATCCTGGCCTGGGGGGGTCTTACACCCTACTGACATGGGGCCAGCATTGTGCTCATACTGCCAACTCTGATATTATAATCATTGCAATACAGTCACATGACCTTTTACCATGTGTGGATTCATTTCATTTCCACCACTCCTTCTGGCTGCTTAACTTTTTTTGTCACTGAGTATATTAAACAAACATAGGACATAGGAATATATATATATATATATATATATATATATATATATATATATATA
>JAODKE010000138.1:10006999-10021618 GCA_026779605.1 Mormyrus hasselquistii | reverse complement strand
TTATGATATTTATTTTATTTTTTGTGTGGGGGGGTGTGTGGGGGGGGGGGGGGGGGGGGGGGGGGTGGGGATGGGGGGATTCACTAAGAAATGTTTTCAGTAAAGACGTTCTATAGATATTGCAATGTTGTGAAGTAACCATGTAAATACTGTATAGCATTAGATCGGGTCACTTGAACTTCAAGCAAAAATTAAGACTTGATTTGATCAAAAGTTCACTTGTTTGTTTCCATGTGGTCACCAGCACCAAAGGCAGTAACTCTCTGTATAAAAAGTGCTGTTGGAACAAGTTCGGTCAGATCTCTTCATACAACACTATACTAAAACAACCCCATGCTGTTGTGAGGGCATGCTGCATTTTACTCTAATGGCTGTCTGTTCAGCAGTTGAGAGAGATGAAATTATCTGCTGAAGCAACTTACCATTGGGGGATCGGCAAAAAGAAAAAGAGGTTAAAACAGAAATCCATAATGAATTGATGTTTTTGTTGTGTTTAATGGCTGCCAGCCTTGTGTTAAAAATAGTGGATCTGTGAATGACGCCAGGGATGCCCCAAGGTGGAAAGAGTTTCAGAAGCGCTACATTCACAGTAATGTTTCCAGGACACGCAGTGTGGTGAAAACACTGCATCAGTAAGGTGCAGTGTGAGCCAACAAGATGCAATGAAATGTCCTGTGGCCAGGCTTATGTTCTCTACAGTGCTCTGTAGGCCCATGTTTCTAAAGGTCATCATGTGTTCCCCCATTTTTCACAGGAGGCATGGCCAATGTGCTAATAAACAGTATGAAACTATGACTTCTGTTGATAAAGGGCATAGCCATCTTGAATTCTGAGCTCGGGCTTGCGTAAGTTCCTCAACTTCACAAACCAGAAATCCAACTTCAGGGGGCATTCCAGTTGAAATTTTTGACTAAGAACTGAGTTCAAATGGAACACAGCAATACTTAAGGTCAACAACGACTCAAAAGAGGCTAAATAGCTTGATGTGTGGCCATGTGCACAGGGACCTTTTGGCCAAGGTGGATGTTTTAGCAGTTATCTAGCACAATGGGAGATAGGGGAAACTCTTTGGAAATTTTTAATATGGTAATTGTGCATGTTGAAATATTTTTCCAAGCTATGAAACTAGAAAAATAGTACCATCAGGTGAAACAGTGAGTGTACTGAACAATATAGAATGAATAAATTATGAATAGAAATTGAAGAAAGAAATAGAATAGAAGACAAAAAAACCCACGGGAGAGCAGGCAGAAACAGAGTTGTTCAGGCAAGCAGGGTCGAAACCAGAAAGAGCCAAAAAGGTAAGCAGATGTCAGAGTCAAAGTCTGTAATCTTATCAGGGTCACGTTCCAGGGATCAGGTAGCCAGTGGGTCAATCCGAAGACAAAGAAGAGACACACGGAGAGTCACAAAGAGGAAGGTTGAGGAAAGAAAGGCTTGGAGGGTGATCAGGATGGTGGAGCAGGAAGTTTGGGTAGGTAAAGCAGGGCAGAGCGGAGCTAGATGGGAGACAAAGGCAGACTGCTCAGTGAGTTGCATCAGAGAATAGCCGATACTTTGCACTGTGCTTCGGCTGACACTATGTTCGTAACTGGTGTGATTGCTGAGTGTGTATTGGAGGCACTTGGTATTGGGATTGCACGAGGGATGGCTGTCTCTTAGAGGCTGAGAGGGCCGGCGAGGGCGACCTTGGGTCCATAGAGCTGAAAGATCTGGATGGGCTTGATGGAACTCAGTGATTAGAGTCGGGTGCAAAACATCAGAGGCAGACACCCATCAGCATTCTTCAGCCCTGTGACCCTCCCAATCCACTAGATATTGTAGCTTACTCATCCTGTGACGGGAGTCCAAACGGGCTTGCAGAGCAAAAGCTTCACCTTCTTTGATGGGAATGGGCAGAGATGGTCCTGACAGGTTGGTCAGAGGATGTGCCAGACTATATCAAGCAGGCTTCAAGAGGGAGACATGGAAAGAAGGAAAGATTGGGCAGATATAAGGTAGGTGGAGAAGGTAAGTGACTGGGCCTACTATATCGGTTCTGCTATCAAAATGGGGCCTATATATCTGGGTTCCAAATTACGGCCAGTAGGGAGATGAAGGTTTCAAGTGGACAGCCATACATGGTCTCAGGGAGGCAAAGTGGGACCGTGCCATCACCATCGATCTCCTTGTGTCTTTTGAGAGACCTCCTGGTGATGGAGTGGATGGTGAGCCCTTTTCCATCCTTGTTTGCTACATCAGTACTAGTCCTCCACAGAAGGTATATCTGTGGGACTAGAGTCCCATGGAAAGAGTGGAGGTTGGAATCTAATCTAAGCATGCATTGGAACAAAGACAAGCAAGTAGAAGGTTGGATCATGGAGTTATAGGTTAATTCTGCCCAAGGTAAGTAGCAGAACGTTCTGTAGGTTGGGAATGACACCTGATCCTCAGGATCTTCCCCACCTCCTGGTTGGTCTTTTCAGCAAGGCCAGTGGTCTGGGGGTGATAAGCTGATGACCAACTAAAAGTCATATTGAGATGGGAACACTGAAACTTGAGATGCAAGTCCAACGCAATGTCTTCTGGAATCCCATAATGCAGGAAAATCATTGGAATGATAGTTGGGGGACGTATAATACCTTGCTGGAGGGCATCAGTGATAGAGGTGAGCTTGAATTCTTCTTCCATGCGAGTTTATTTTGCCCCCACATACAGTGAGGGGGATCTTCAGAGAGGCAAAAAAATCCCCAAGGATGACTGTTGGTGAATTACAAGACAAAATAAAATCGTGGGGTTACCACATCTCTGAAAAAACCATCAAATAACACCTTCATGCTAAAAGATTATTTTTAAGCTATGCCAGACAGAAGACTTTTCTGTCAGTTACTTAAAATGTAAGTGCCAGGCGTTGCAAAACATTACTACAACTTTGACTGGAATCAAATTTAATGGCCTGATGAAACAAATATGGAGGTTTTTGCCAATAAACATAAGATGGGTTTGGCATAAAAAGAAGGATGAAGGATGAATGTAATGTAAAGAACCTCATCCCAACTGTAAAATATGGTGGAGGTTCTGTGATGTTGTGGAGCTGTCTTCCTCCTAAAACCATGGAAACCTCGTTAGGGCACATGGCATTACGGACTCCGTGAAATACCAGGACATTTTAAATCAAAATTTGGCTGCCTCTGTACCTCTGTCTAGTCGGTATCTCTCAACCTCATGCACAAGCTCAGGCTCCTTCCCCACCAGAGAGGTGACATTCCATGTCCCGAAAGCCAGTTTTGTCACCTGGGGATCGGACCACCAGGGCCTCCCTTGGCCGCCACCTGATCCACACTGCACCGAACCCCTGACATTCCCCCTGCAGGTGGTGGGCCCACCTGGGGACAGTCCCGCGTGCCACTTTTGGGCTGTTCCCGGCCACCAGGCACTCGCCAACGGCCCCTCCCCCAGGCATGGCTCCAGGATGGGGCCCCGGTGACCCTAGCCTGGGCGAGGGAAACGTGACTTTGCTGTTAATATTTTTATTTTTCTTTAAATAAATTTATTTCCATGAAAGGTTGTATTTTTCTCATTTTTTTTCAGTGTGAGGTGAAGCTACTTTACCAAAAGGTGCCAATAATAGTGGAGGGAGGTGTAGCTGTGAAGTAGCTGTGATAAAGGGACTCTCCACAGGATCATGAGAAGGTTTTAATGGAGGCAAAAGTGAGTAATTGCTGGGTTATTGCTTCCTGTCAGCAATATTGTAGCATTATGCAGTGAGGAAGTTATGAAGGTGAGCTTTGTGTCGTTAATGCTGTTTTTATGGAAAATTCTGTTGTTGTGGTTGGATTTGATACCTCGTGTGACATGGAAATGACATTATATATCATGTCCTGTCAGGTTTTATGGCTTTGATATATAGTAGCAGGTCAGTTATTGATACTCGTCAGATCCAGCAGAATTTTGTGTGTATTCTGTCCAAGTCTTGATATAAATGTGATGCGTTACAGCCAGTTTAACATTCATCCACCCATTTCAATGCAAGTAGTGGGTGTAAAAAAAGTGACCACAGAAAGTATAAAAAAACTCTAATTGGTGAGATAGTTATCTATTGATCTTACACTTATCGATTATAAGGTTGGTGAAAGATATTCAGTTGCTTATTCATTTGAAGTATCCTTGTTCACCTGCCTCTGACAGAGAAAAACACAGAAAGCTACACATTTGCCCAGTATTCAGAAGCATTCTCTGTAATTACAGTATCTGCAGAAAAAAAAGGAAGTGACACCCTGACAACTTCACAATCAGAACCGCAACTTGACTAAGAGGAACTTCAACGTTAAAAACATCATGCAGGGATGTGCCAGGCAGGCAGAAGCAGAGCCTGCTGCTGGGTCTGGCCCTCCGCCTGAAATGGAAACAAATTAGCATATCACATCTCCCCTGCTCTGCTTTTGGTGATGGGCACTGCATGCAAGGCATGTCCAGAGCAAAACAGCAAACTTCCTATTTCTGAGCTACAAGTACTGCCTGCTCAACCAGTGATTTTAAGGAAGAGGAAATAGATGAAAGTTTATGCCCAGCACTGAGATATTAGTGCAGAGGGGAAAAAAGAAAGAGCCACATTGTAGCCTTAAAAAGACAGAGAATTGTTAAGCACAAAAACTCTTTGAACGGCTAGTGCAGGACATACCATTAAAATGAAAGAACAGAAAACCTGCCAGCGGTCAGTGAGAACTGATTGTCTGAGTAGCCCAAGGAGAGAAAGGCTTTAGGCTGGGGTCTTTGGTCAGAAGGATGGAGTTCCAGTGATTCTCTACCAGTGATTCTCCAAGTGTGTGGCTGCGCAAGTGGTGGCAACGTCGTACTGATCGGGGGGGCGTGAAGCACAACAAATCCGAGGTTGAGAGGGTGCTAAAATGTGTAGCGGAACCAGGGTATGTGAGCGGAGTGATGAGAATTTCTATTCTTTGCACACAAAGCTGTTGCTTCCCCAAATCCCAACCAATGAAGAGTGCTCCGTTAGCTGTCGCTCCCCGCTCCAGTCTATTCAGCCTGCTCCAATGAAATTGTGAAAACAATCTGTACCGTATGTTAACTTTAACTTAAACATGTAGCCTGGTATCAAAATAACTGAGCAGCCAAATCCACACCAAAGTAGAAATTATTCAAGACGAAAGGAGGTCCGTTACCGCTCCGGAATGCAAAAGCTGGGTTGCCAACTTTGGTCAGCTAGCTGGTTTGAGACTTTCAATTTGAGAGAAATCTGCACACTCATACACATACATTTATATGCATGGAAGTGTTTTATTACCTTGTAAATTGACTATAGGGTTTGCACACTACCCCAGTGCTTTGGATGTAGCTAATTTAAGGTTTATAATGGAATAATATAAATTTGGCAGAGGATTTACTGCGTGAGTGTCACTCCAGATGCATGAGAGTTACCCTGCGAAAGTTGAACGACAGACAAGGTGATACTCCGGTTTTTTCAGATATGCTGCTCCGCCCTTGTTCCCGCTGAGGCCAAAATCCTTCCGTGCTCTTTCCCTCTCCGCTCACATGCTCTGAGCAGAACCAAAGTTGCATTTACATTTTTCAAGTGGGAGCATCAGCAAACAGTGCCCATATTTTTTTTTTCCCCAGACAGCAAAACAAACGTGAAGTAGAACAGAGACATCAGACACAAATACATAGATGTATAATGACTGATCCAAAAACTGCAAAGAGGGGCATGCCAGCAAATACTTGAAACCCACAGGTCTATACTGACAAAGACTAGCTGAAGAAAATAAAGCACAGGCAATTTTTATTAAAAATAAATCTAAATCCAATTTCAGAGAAGACCCGATGAACTGCATCATGTTCAGTATCAGCACTTGTATGCCGGTGTGAATGCCATGTTATCCAAAGTGTCAAATAAATTATAAAACACACACACACACAGCTGCTTCTTCATATCGGCACAGTTTCCAAATGTCACCTAAGCGCTTGGCCATCATCAAATCTGACATGTCACTCTACTCAGGCTGGGACATCCTGACACTACAGCAAAGCCAGGGGAGCCCCCACTCACAAGAAGCAAAAAAAATGCCAGAAAAGCAGATATGTCTGTACAGTTCCCATCTCAGAATTTTGGCCGACCCATGAAGAAAATAAAATGCATACACTCTCTGTGCAAAAATATGAGGAATTTTACTTCACACATAATGCAAATACAAATAGCAAGAATAGCAGTTGATATAATATCTTGGGTATTTTTTACAAAAAAGAAAAGGATTCACACAGGAGAAAAGCAGTCCTTCCCCTTCCTCAGAGAGCAGATGCAAAGAACAGCTGAGGATAACGGACATCATTTCCCCCACATTTCACCACTGTGGGCTCAGAGGGCTGGTGATGTGAAGCTGGGGGTTTAGGCCTATATTTCTGAGAGTTATATGCTGGCTTATGAAATTCAGCATGTGGGGGAGGCTTCGATAGCATGTCAGGGGGGAAGGAGCTTCCAGCATGTGGGTGTGGCTTCCAGGCTCATCGATACAGGGGATCACTTTTTTTAATTTTCAAAAAGACAGTATGACAAGTTTTCTGGTATTCAGAGCCAGACACAGACAGACAGCAGCTTTACTGCTTGGTGAGGGAGATCACACGCCGTAAGAGTCTTGATTCAGAACTCCTCTGGCTCTCCTGATTCCACATCTGGTATGACAAAACCATCCTGCCAGAGAATTTAAAAGATTACTGGAACAGAATTTGCACCTACGCAAACAAACAACGCACCATTTTAAAGAAATATTTGGCTTCTTAGAGCACAGCCAGCAGTCTCAATACAAATTAGGCTGCCATTTTTCTTCTACCGGCTATTTATCTGCCTACTCTAGGGAGCACAACCATTTGCTAAGCTTGACAACCTCGCCAAAGCTCACTGTACCAGTGAGGGCCTACAGCTGGCTGCCATACATGCTACATCCCCACCCAGCTGTAGGTTTGTACTCACGTCTGTGGCATAGAGGATGTCCACGATCCTCTGCAGTGTGGGGTCACTCTCACCCTCCTTTTCTTGACATATGAGCTCAATGTTCCTCAGTTTGCCAAAGTAGAAGTCCCGTTCCTTCTCCATGTCTTGGATGGTGGATGACAGCATGGATATCTGTTGGCAAGATCAAGAGAGACAGAAATTGGCTGTTGGTCAGGAAACTGGATATGTCCAAAGTTGCAGGCTGAAGGCCAAGGTTAATCTTTGCTCTTGTGTCCATGCGGTAATTGCCTTATTTTAGTTACTATGTCCAGCTATATGCAAAACAGAAATGTACAACAGTAAGCTTAGGGAGTGGCTATGACTAATAGCATCTGTTTAACAAATAGTGCATCTAAGCAAATAATGTTCTACTGCGATCACATATGAATTTTAGTAAGATACACCTTCTGAAGGAGCTCATTCTTCTCCTCTTCCCCACCAGCTGTCCCTGGTCTCCGTGCTGGATTCACCACCAGCGTCTTGGGGGAAACTTTTGCTGCCACTGCTGCACGTTGTGGGGCTGGCATTGGGGGGGGCGGGGGTGCCAAGGTGAAAAGGCAGAAGGGTTACTCAGGCACAGAGGATGAGTACCCAGCCACCTCCCCTTGACCTCACACAGACGTCAATCAACAAAGCGTGTCAGAAAAAGGTCATAAGAACATAAGAAATTTACAAAAGGTCAGACTGTTTTCAGGGCTCCTATGAAGTGTGTTATCCATGACCAATTATAGCAGTGTTGTACTACATAATCATTAGCTAAATAACATGACAGATGTACTCAACACACATGCATACTGAAGAGAGAGATCACACGGCTTTATATATGAGACAGAAGCACAAGCATGAGCCGTACACAGTCTCTCGCTCACACACACACAGACACACACACAGACACACACACAGACACACACACACACACACACACACACACACACACATCCCAACAATGTTAACCTTAACAGATCACAGATCTTAGTGGGGATGTCAGAATAACAGGTTTTTAATCACATTGTGGGGGACATTTGGTCCCCACAATGAAATATAAACCTAATCTTCACACACACACACACACACACACACCCCATCTCCATTGTTTGAGTAAATCTCCTGCTAAGCATAACCAGCCCCGTGAAGTTGCCACATGGCACTGGGAAACATACGTTTTCAAGTCCAAGACTGTGATCATTGCGCAGCCTGATGTGCATATGAGAACATCCCCCCCCCCCCCACATCCTGTCCCATAGCCCAACATGCTACCACCTCCACCATCAGAGAACCGTACCAATTCTGGCGGCCGGTTTCGTCATGGCGGCGGGAGAGATGCGTTCCTCTGTGATAAAGACAGAAGCATCACTGAGTGATGAGAGGCCACTGAGGGGATACCAAGGGCCATACGCTCACCAACCTCTGGGCACAGACAATGCCTTAGACCTTTGGTGTATCACCACGACGTACAAACCTCTTGTGCCCTAAATTAAGGAGAATATTCCTTGTCATATCAGGTACGACCAATCTACTGAAATCTTCGTATAAATAATTTATCAACAGTAAGGCTATCGAAGATTGAAAGCCCCAAACACTGAGTCAGACAATCGAGAATGATCAACCGTGTCTCAACAGAATTCAGCACTAAAACGTGAAGCAACTGGCAGGAATCCCCAACATCAACTCCCATCTAAAATGATAATGTTCCTCTGCTTCTCTTAGCAACGGTGGCGATTCAGAAGCTCAGGGGGCACCACGGGCAGCTACCTAGGGTGGCGGCACATGGGGCACCCGCACAACTACACACCTGCACAACTGCACATCTGAGCAGTGGGCTCAGATTTTGCCCAAGGTGTCAGGAACTGCCACTGCAAACGCTCACCAGCAGCCAGCCATGAGGAGCTTGTCCCTGCTAGGTAATGGTGTCTGCCGTACAGACAGCAAGAGCGGCTCGATGGCGCTTTTCCTGGGTAACGTGTACACACAAGCGGCTCCTTGCCTCACCCGCACTGACAGCCTTCCGGGGCTTGGCGGGGGCAGGTGATGCTGAGCTCTGGGGCGCACTTTCCTGGCCCTGGCGAGCTTCCACTGGATCATATTCTCTCCCATCGTAGTTGGCATCAAAGAACTTCTTGAACCATTGTACAAACTCAAAGTTGTCCTGGAACTTGCCCTTTACCAACTTGTCAACAGGGATAATCTTGAAGAGGGACCAGAGAACAAAATTCATTCATCATCTTCTGGGCTACGAACCACACTACTATTCAAATGGTAACATGTAACAAAAGGAGGAAAAAAATACAATGAGAAAACCAACACTGAAATTCCAATGTACCAACCTTGTCAACACCCATTTTCTTAAAGCTGGCTTGCAGAATTTTGAAGTTGTGAATAAATTCATGCTCCAGTTTGGCCTGAAATTTGACTTTCTTTATAGGCACACTACCTGGGAACAGCATGTCCATAAACTGGCAGTAAGCGGCACCTGGGGAAAGAACAGTGCACATCAATTACCTGTATAAACAACCAATAAAGCCATGTACGGTACTGAATCTAGGATGTGCAGCACCTTGGAATAAAGATTTTTATCAACCGTGACTCGGTTTTCTCAAATTGGTTTCCTATAGTAGCCTCTTAAGCTATGGCGTTCCTAAATGCACACACCAGCTCACTTCAATGAGCAATAATTTGAGAATTACACTAACAAAGCCTCAGACAGCCTGCACATCCATTTCTGTTGAAACAGCTACCCAAACCCACTGGGATCTCCAACAGACTTTCTGCCTGAAAGGAAGCTTCCAATCAACAGAGGAGCCGTATACTTCTTACAGATAACAGGAGCTCATTCAGTGATCGGCTGAAATGTCTGGGTAGGTCAGAAAGGAATCACCATGGTGGAACTCGCCATGACAAGCCAGCAGGAAAGCGGAAGCCTCGTGAACTTGGTCCACGTTGGCAGCTCACAGAGCTTTTTCTCACCTGAGGATAGCATCTCGATCTTTGTGTGGCTCATCTGCAGGGACTCGTTTATCCAAGCAAGCATGTCATGACGACTCAGGTTGTCACTGGTCACTGATGTTGAGTAGACGTTCACAGCCATTTTCGGTCTGTTTTGAAGAGAGGGAGATATATAAATAAGAGCAAAACTGCTTCAAGCTAGGACTGTCAATATATCAGTGGTTCTTAATCCTGTTTCTGGCAGCCTCTCCATTCTGGCAGGGGGTCACCAGAATCTGAATTGATAGCCACTGAACTATATTAATATTTGTGAATAATAAATTAATAGCAGTGTGATGTTCAATTAGTGAGGTCATTCGTTCTGTGAAAAAGCAGGTGCCAATTATGGGCCTTTTTTAAGGAAGGAAGGCAGCAAATGTTGTACATGCTGGTTATAGTGCATTTCTCTCTGAAATTCTGAGTAAAATGGGTCGTTCCAGACATTGTTCAGAAGAACAGCGTACCTTGAATAAAAACTTGATTGGAGAGGGGAAAACATACAAAGGAGTGCAGAAAACAATAAGCTGCTCAGTTAAAACGATTGCAAATGCTTTAAAATGGCAACCAAAACCTGAAAGACATGGAAGAGAAACGGAAAACTGCCATTCGAATGGATCTGCGAATAGCCAAAATGGCAAAGACTCAGCCAATGATCAGCTCCAGGAAGATCAAAGAAGGTCTAAAGCTACCTGTGAGTACTGTTACAATTAGAAGACGCCTATGTGAAGCCAAGCTACTGGGCAATAAGCTGCCTCATGGCCCCTTTGTTGAAAAAAAAGACACGAGCTGAAGAGGTTACAATTTGCCAAAAAACACATTGACTGACCTAAAGTGAGATGCCGCAAAATTTTGTGGACTGATAAAAGCATGATTGTTCTTTTTGGGTTTAGCGACCGCAGACAGTTTGTCAAATGACCCCCCAAACACTGAATTCAAGCCACAGTACACCGTGAAGACAGTGAAGCACGGCGGGGGTCATGATATGGGGATGCTTCTCATACTATGGAGTTGGGCCTATTTATCACAAAACAGGGATCATGGATTAGTTTGAATACCTCAAAAAATACTTGAAGAGGTCATGTTGCCTTATGCCAAAGAGGAAATGCCCTTGAAATGGGTGTTTCAATAAGACAACGACCCCACACACACCAATAAACAATCTTGATTCCTGACCAACAAGATTGACGTTATGGAGTGGCCAGCCCAATCCCTGGACCTTAATTCGATAGAAAAACCGTGGGGTGACAAACGTGCCGTTTCTGAGACAAAACCAAGAAATGTAGTCCAATCATCCTGGGCTGGAATAATCTGTTCACAGGTGCCAGAAGTGCAGCAGTTCTCAGAAACAGTGGTTATACAACTAAATATTAGTTCAATGATTCAAAGGAAAGCAAAATCATTTTTTCAGTTCATACAGTGAATCTTTGAGTTTGTAAAGAAGAATGTTGACATGCTATTTTTCTGAACAGCCTAATATTCCCTTTCCTTCACTTTCTGTAAAGGAATAACACAAATGTGATGCATTTCTCTTCTTGTTTTGATTTGGAATAGAATTTGTACTGTTCCCAATGCATTTGCTTGTATGGAAATAAAAACTATTATAAAGATTTTCAGCTTTATTCACTTTCTTTTTTAGACACACTGCCATTATTTTGAACACAACTGCACGTTGTGCTGTTGTGATATTTTCATTCACTTTTAATGTGAAACGCTTCCATGAGTTTTGCTCTCATTTTATTTGAACCCTCATCCACTATGCTCAGTCTTCCATCTGTGATCTTTACAGCTCTGCTTGAAACGGGTGCACTCACTGGTCCAAACTCACAGCAGAAGAATTCTTGGTAACAAAGCACTGATCATTAAAAAATAAATCATTGTATCTAGAAATATGTTCTTTCCTGTTTAAAACTAAAAATTTCCTTATTTAGAAACTAGATTATAAATAACTCCTAAATAGTTCTCCCTGTAGCTGAAGGTGTGTCCAAACATAGAATAGCGACACTTTATTCAACCCCATGAGTAAAAATTCTCTTTTGCCTATCCTATCTCACTCTCCATGAGACACACAGATGCAGGTGAGAGCAAGTTTGGGGTCACAGTGCAGGGTCAGCGAACGCGCAGTGTCCCTGGAGCTGGGGGTTAAGGCCCTTGTGCATGAGCCCAATGCCGGCATGAGTCTACGGGCCCCAGAAATCAAACTGGTGACTTTCTAATCATGGGCACATAGGCCTAACCCACTGAGCTGCACTGCCCCCCCCCCCAACACAAACACAGTACACTTAGATGAAAACACAGGCAGTCATTATAATTTCCCCCCCCCACCATGGTCACACTAAGTTAGCAAGTATGTCCCCTCCTCCGTCATTGGACTTGACTGTCCAATGAAGTGACTGTCTCCAAGCAGTACAGACAGCAATCAGTCAGCATAGCCACGTTCTGAGGCTGCAGTGAAGAAGCCATACTTCAAACAGGAACTGACTCAGGGCCACTGAGATCATCTCGTAACAATATGGCTGGTTTCCTCATCTGGCCACTCAAGTCTTTAGGTCAATACCCGGTGGTGTCTAACACGTACATAGGTGTTTTATAATATACAATAGTTAAACATACCTTATTCAAGATGCCTCAGTACCATAGGTGTGGCATGACACAATGAGTGCAATATAATTTAGATCAGGCAAAAACAAACTTTAAAGATTACATTCTTGACTAAACAGGAGCTACACATCCCTCTGTAACTGCAAGACACTGAATTATCAAACTGAATTTTGATCCACAGTTTTGTTTTGGATTAACTGGATCAGCTGGGTGTGAAGCTAGCAGCACAAACATAGCTGCCCAATGAAGGCCATGCTTGCTGGACCCATTGTCGAACTAAAGCCTGGGATTTGCCGGGGGGGCACTTTTGGCTATCCCTGGGGGTGCAGCTTTTGCTCTTTCACGAGAAGAGGGGGGCTCACCCGGACTTCGCGAGAAAATGAAATAATCAGACAGAGATCTGCAATGTTTGCACCCCGTTAACCACACTCACTCAATGTTCCCTATTAGGCATTAAGCAATGGACAGCCCTATTTGATAGTGAGATAACTTGAACAGAACAGATAAATATCTTTCTGATTGTGAAAACGAACCTAAAATAAAAGTGAGCCGTATCAGAATCTGCTTAAAGAAATCTAAGGTCGTCTGCTAACTTACCCTCTAGCTGAAACGTTTCTTAGCTAATTTTATGAAAAGTCCCCTTTGTACATGAACTAACTAGGGCGACCAACTTCCTGAAGATGGCAACAAATTATTCAACATGAAACGGTTCGTTTGAGCCGGTAAATGCTCGAGTGCAGGCGGCCCGGGGCGCTCGTTGACTCTCAGCGGCGTTTGTCTCACGGTAAACAGCGAATGACTTCAAGATGCAACTTACATTATGTAAAGGGTCGCGGCGGCTTCGAGGGCGTCTCGGCGATGTAGCTGTGGGTAAGTATAATCTGCGGCCGTACTGAGACGCTGCCGCCCGCTGTCACCGCTATCCTGTGAATGACGGCGGCACGTGACGTGATATTCTCTTTAAGCGGAACCGGCGCGAGACGCTGCTTCCCGGAGCGCGATCAGCTGAGCAGAGGTAGCCTGCGTCGGAGCAAGAGGCGGAAAATTCAGGTCCAGAAAGTACAAATCAAGACCAATGTTTTCTTTCAGCCAACCAGTTGAGTATAACGAGTCACATTTACAGAGTACTCAGCTGGTTGGTTGAACCAAAACCTTGGTCTGGATTTGTACTTTCTGGACCTGAACTTTCCACCTCTAGCCGGAGCTGCTCTGGTGAAATAAACTAAACTATAATGAGAGATTTATAAGCGAAGCCGGTGTTCTGTCGAGTTGAGCTACTTTGTCGCGTTAGGCTAATCGATAATCCCTGATCGATAGCCCTAACCCTAACCCCCCAAAAACCCCTAAACCTGTTACCCTAACCCTAATCGAAACCCTTAAAATCTAACCCTAACCCCAAACGGTGGAACTGCATATGCGCAAAAATGCTCGATAGTAGGCCTGCGTCTCGATAGGTAGCTCAACTCGTCAGAACACCAGAAATCTTTCTGCACAAGAGAAATTTGTTAATGGCTGTAAATAGTAAAGACTATCTAGTTAGGACTATAAATTAACTGTATCATCTGTTATATTATAATCGGACATTATGAAGAGATATTTTTGGTCGAGCTGCAAGTCATTTGAGAGAGGTTTATTTTTTTTTTTAATAAAAACTAAAAAATATATGATGCATGATGCATTCACTACAATCATGTCCTGATTTGTTCCTGTATACAAACCCAAATTCATGTGTAATTATTAGAAGATATGCTTTTAATTTTGCTGTAATATATATATATACACACACACACACTAGGGTTGCCAACCATCCCGAATTGTCTGGGACATCTCAAAATATGGGTGATTTTGATTTGTCCCATCAGTTCCAGTCCCGTATTCCAGTCACAGCCTCGTCGGCCAATAATAGACTACTGTAAGCATGGCAAAACTCATGCAAACGTTGCTATGAGGCATTTCCATTATTGTTGGTCAGCTGCTCTGCGCATGCACCTGCAATATATATATATATATATATATATATATATATATATATATATATATATATATATATATATAAG